>CM077106.1:27709253-27755913 GCA_039619505.1 Cimex hemipterus | reverse complement strand
AGAGAGAGAGAGAGAGAGAGAGAGAGAGAGAGAGAGAGAGAGAGCGAACAAAATAAGCCAAAATAATAATAGGTCACATGACAAAAATGAGTTTTATATACACATCAAATAAAATTAAAATCGATACAAATCTATTATCTCAGGCTTTCACCTGGATTTTTGTCTAGGTTTCTTTCTCAATGGCTGAACTAGCTCCTCACTTTTCTTCCTCTAACATGGAGGAGAGAGCCTGGGCGTAATTTTGTTGTAATAAACAATAAATGGACAAGAGAGCCAAAGCCAGAACATCCCTCTCACACTAACAATGCAATAAAAACACATTTGTCAGTGGACCAGACTGGAGAAGTTGATAAGTAGCCCTCGGAGGATCATCCTCACCCAATTAAGAATAGACCATACAAGGTTGGAACATACTTTTGGGCCAAAGCCTGCCGATGTGTCCAGCCTATATAGAAAGGTTACTCTATGTGCCCCACTTAATTAGAGGGTGCTCCTTGCCTTTATGTAGACAGCATATAGGAATCCCAACAGAAGAATTGTACTTGAGCCCTGTTTTGATTTTTGGAGGGAAAAGGAGTGTTTGACTGTAAATAATAGAATAGTTACAGATATTTCATCCTTGGTTTTTTAATGTACATTGTAACTGAATGTATTTATTAGCATGAATGGCTAGTGAGAGGGTCAATGGCAGAATATTGAACCCTTTAATACAATTTGTTGAAGGGTGATGGTGGAGTATCACTCTGAGTGAATTTACATAAGAGTGAGTGGGTTTGGATTGAGTTGGGGCTCAAATGACAGTCCCTAGAACCTGACTTCGTTGGCAGGATGGATATGGCCAAAGTCTGGCTACAGACTGCCAGGCCCAAGGTGGTGATTCTCGAACACTGCCAGTAGTTTACAGTAAATTACTCGAAACTGGGAATTGAGCATATTATAAAATATTAATCAGTTATAACAGCTCAAGCTGATTCTGTATATCAAAAAGTTTGATCTTGCAAGACAGATGTATTTTTTGTATTTTATATTACTTTTGCCATTACACAAATAAAGGGTTTATTATTATTATTTTAATTATTGTATAATAATGATTTACCTTGGACCCATAAGACCCACAATCTGCCCTGTCTGAACGGTACCAGAACCTTAAAAAAATAAACCATGTAATAAAACTTTATATATTGTGTGTTTTAGTGATCGGTTGTTCAATAATTTGTATAAATTATTTTTTTTAATACCTTTTTCATTTCTTTGCCCTTGTTTGACCATTATTCGGGTCAGGTTTAGGGCCTAGATGAATTATAAAACATATATCGTTTGTAACAATATAGATGTAAATGTAAATGTTGAACCAAGTTTGTCATATATAAAATGTGGCACTGTTATTGTGGTGTCATAAGAAGAATAACACTACACATTATGCGAGTATGAAATACTTGGTGCTAAGTTATTATTTACTTCAATTAACTATTATTTTTATTTAAGGTCTTGTTGGAGAATACAAATAAAAATAAAATATGTAAATACGATTAAAATGAGATTAAAAAGCTAGTGTCATGAGCGGGATTCGAACCCACGACCTTCGGCTAAATACTCGGTTGCTCTACCACTTCACCTATTGTGACTTCTATCTGCTCGGACACAAACTCCTTATCTCAACATACAACCTTTCAAATTTTCCCTCTTTTTGCCATTTTTCAAAAGCCAAGCTGAAGGTCATGGGTTCGAATACCCTCGTGGCACTATCATTTTCATGTCAACCGATACTTTATAATTAATTGAAATAATAAATATGGTCACTTACGATCAGTAAAAATATATACATTATTAAAAAAAAAAATACCATATTGTATTTTTTCCAATGTACATGTTTTGTTTTTAATTTACCTAGGCACTGAAGATGATCGGAATAAAGGTTGAACGTCAGCAAACAATGAAAAGATGTTTTTCTAAAATACTTCATGTTCAACAAATTTCAGTATATATTCTTAAATAAATATTACCATTATAGATTATCTGTTTCATTGTTTCATTTCTAAAAAGACAGTTCTTTTTTGATTTCACATAAACGGACAAATTGTACCAAGACAACGATAAATTCGCTTTATCACGTGTAAGACTTTGAAGTGCCTCTTTCTGAAAACAATAAAATTTGTGGCCTTTACTTTACTGATATAAAAATAGTCAGATCTTGAGGGAAGACATAAAAGCGGTTTTGTAATACCTACATTTTCAAAATCCTCTTTACTCTCATGCACCATTCTGAAAATTCCTCTTGTTTTCTGTAATTCTTAATGCGAAACTAGTAAAAATTTACAATTTGTTTTTTTAGGATGTCGAACACACTTGCCGTTAAATGGATGCGAAACTATCCAGTTTTCCCATCAGACTGGTTCTATAACTTTTGTCTTGGACAAAGGTACAAAATAAATAAAAGAAGGTAGATTACATAACACCTCCTTCAGACATTAGATACACCCAGTAACCAATGCACAACTAAGTTTTCACTGTAATATGATGCCTTTTTTTCCTTTGACAGATATAATCATTTTCAATCACAAAACTGCCCACCAATATTATCGATTGAAATTTCAAGCATTTTTTACAAATTATCAAGCTAAAATGAAAAGTAACATATTATTCCCCCCCCTCGAATAGATAAGGAAAAAGCATTTTTTTTTATTTTGTAAAATCCTAAAATAAACATTAATTAATTGTTCTATTAATAAATATCTTTTTTTCTTTCATATCCCATCATCAATTAGAAAAAAAATAGATATTTTGTTCATTGATTGTTAATTTAGTGATGAAGCTTCTGAAATTCTGGGACTCCAATTTTTTTTAGGTTTTAAATTAAATATTATTTAAATAGTAACAATATAAGGTTTTTAAGTTTTTCCTTTTGGAGTCACAGCGATTTTCCAGTTTTGTAATTAAACTTCCATCAATTGTGAGCAAGTTTTGATAATAGTTTGTCAGGAAGGTTTTTTGTTACAAAACTCTTCTGAGGTTTAACCAGTTTTTATTTCTTAAAAGGTTTCAGGCAGTTCCTATTAAAGACATAAATAAAACTCCTAAATATTATTGTAACATTTATTAAAGAAAAAGACTCATCCTTTCAAAATGAAACTTGGCTTTCTTACCAACTAATTAATAATTTTATATAATTATTTTGGTGGATGTTGAACCTGACAGTCACTGTTGGTCAGTTATTTTAGAAATAAGTTTATGAGAGGTAGAAAAAAAAGCATGGCAGATAAAACAAAAATAGTTCAATTTATTAGAAATATTAAAACCACATTTATAAAAATAACATTAGTCATAATCAATTTACATCATATTGAAAAAATTAAAACTATGACTAAAAACAAACAAAATTTTACAAATTGTCATTACAATGATAATTTTATATTACAGGTACAAACTTGCAGCAAATACAATGTCCCGTTTGATCATGCGGATGCCTTCATTGAACTTTATTTCAAGGTCTTGGTTTCCTAGAGTTTTTGCAGCTTGAATAAACTGTCTCAAAAGCTCTTCGAGCCGTCTCAGACAGCGTATAATGTTGCCTTCAAATGTATCAGAAATTCTGCACACTTCCATGAAGGATACACCGTTGCACCATGCCAGGACGACTTCGGCTAGGAATGGACGGACCTGCTCCAGATAACCTGTTTTATCTATATCAAGCTTAGCCTCAACGCAAACGTTCAATATCCGTTTGGCGAGCTCCTTGGTGTGCCTTAGCGGAGCTATCAACTCATCAGGTACTTTGGAGTTGTTAGTCCCTTTTTCTTCGCACACAAAACAGCTGAGCAAGGCGGTGGCATTCTGTGGACTGAGATCATTAAATATACCAGCAAAGAGCATTTCAGTGAGCAGAAGTTCATCTGCACTGCTTATTTCACAAGCTACTCTTCCTTTGAGTTCAATCACATCGGTCTCTGTGCAAAATTCCAATCGACGCAGGACCCTTTTCCTACTTTTCAGCTCCTCCATGTGTAAGAGCGAAAGGCATTTTTCCATTTCTGTCTTAATGTTTGTTTTATTCTGTAATAATTTATTTTTTTCATCTAAAACTGAAAGGAGTTTATCCAAATCGGAATACTGGTTCGCTTTATGGTTTTCTATTCTCTTGGTTAGGTTCTTGATATGCTGATCTAATTCTAAAAACCTTTCCTGTTGAATCCTCATGTTTTTCACCGGGTCTAATATTGGAAACTTTCCTTTGAACCGCTCCTCCACTTCTTTATACGCCATAGAAGCAGTTGCCATGTTGTCCTGAGTTCTCAGATCTTTAGGCAAAACAACGCACACACTACTAAGCTCCATTATATTGGTGTGCGGCATAGTTATGACACACAGCTTTCCTGTCACTCCTTTTGGACATTTCTTTGGCTCTGTATTGCTAGATGAGGGATCGATCATCAGCAATACATCAATAGTGAGTGTTGCAGGTTCCTGGGCAGGATTCTTTTTCTTTGAATTTATAACTTTAAAGCTTAGAAGCATAGCCCATCCAAAGTCTTCTTCTTTTTTCATTTCTTTTATCTTTACCAATCTCCCAGGTCGTAAAAACTGTTGAATGACATCTGGATTGTGTATATAGGCTACATACTCTTTATACAACTGTTCCCTTTCTTTAACAAGACGGTCATAGCTTGAAACATCTGTTTCATGCTTGATTTCAATATTAGCAAGCTTTTCCTCGACCTGTTTTAATTCGGTTTTTAGAACAGGGATGTTTGCATGGTTTTGAAACTGGAAAAAACTCCTATCCAAAAGATACTCGGGGTTGATGTCATCAACTCTGATCAAGTTAAGGATCATGTTGTAGCTGAGATGGAATGCAGAATTAAGTGCATCAGCTTTTCCTTGAAAGAGATTCTTGCCAACAAGAGGACCAAACATTTCTTCCATCATTACGATAACAGTCCCTTTATCATCCAGGCCTCTTCTCCCAGCACGCCCAGACATTTGAATATACTCTCCTGAAGTGATACTACGGCTCTCGTGTCCGTCAAACTTTTTGGTGGCTGTGAACACAACAGTTCTTGCCGGCATGTTGAGGCCCATTGCAAACGTTTCTGTGGCAAACAATGCCTTTATAAGACCTTCAGAGAACAGCACTTCAATCGTCTCTTTTAGTATGGGAAGGAGTCCGCCATGATGGATTCCTATGCCTCTTCGCAAAAGAGGAAGTACATTTTCGACTTGTGGCAAGGCTCTATCTTCTTCTGATAAGATGTCCATTGCGTTTTGGAAAATTTCATCCACCAAGCGTTTCTCTTCTGATGTATTGAAGTCTAACTTTGCTATCTGCATGGCATAAACTTCACAATCTTTTTTACTGAAAGAGAATATAATTGCAGGTGCGAGGTTTTTCTCCATGACCATTCTTACAATTTTTAAACAGCTTGTTTCTTTCCCTTCATTCGATCTTCCTTTTTTTACTTTATTCTCAGTTTTTTGTACAAGCCCTGGGTTGCTTATCAGCTTCATTGCAAGTTCAAAGTTTCTTTCATTAAAGACACCCTTCTCATCGACAACTAGGTGTAAACAATCTCCACCGACAGGAAATATGTAATGCTGCAAAGGTGTAGGACGGTAATCTGTGTAGACAACATGACAAGGTTGGTTGTGTATATGAGCGACCCACTCTGCAAACTGTCGAGCATTTGGGATCGTAGCAGAAAGAAATACGTAATGTACATTGTCAGGTAACAGTATAAGTGTCTCTTCCCAAACAACACCACGTTCTTTATCCCTCATATAGTGGATTTCATCGAAGATGACCCACGACACTTCCTTGATAATGACGGACCCACGATAAAGCATGTTACGCAAAATTTCAGTTGTCATTATAAGACAACCAGCTGAAGGGTTGATCGTCACATCACCGGTTATAAGCCCAACATCTTGAAATTCCTCCTGAAACTCTCGGTATTTCTGATTACTAAGAGCTTTGATTGGAGTCGTGTATATAACCCTCTGTTTTAATTTCAATGACTTGAGTATACTGTACTCGCCAACGACCGTTTTTCCTGATGAAGTATGCGCAGAAACTAGTACCGATTCGTCATTTTCTATACACATGATCGCTTCCTTTTGAAAAGGATCGAGAAGAAATTTATACTCTTTTAAGAGAGTTTTCGGCCTAACTAACGGTTTGTATGGTATGCCGGGAGGGATGGCGACTTCATGGAGGCATAGCTCAAGGGCTTCTACGACATGGATTTTGATGTGAGGACTCTCAACGGATGATGTTGAAAGAAAATCAGACTTGGCCTGGTCGATTTTAAACTTTGTCTCTTCAACAGAGTCCATCGGTTCAATGAAATCCTCTTGCTTGATATCTTCTTCCAAGGCACGCTCTTCTTCTTTTCTCTCCGAGGGCCTCTTCTTCTTAGTCTTCGTCTCCTCGGATTTTCCGGCCTCCCTCTTCTTCCCGAGTATAACGGCCAACCTGTTCTCCTGCTTACCATTTTCTTGGTCCGGACACTTGTTAGAAGAGCTCTGCTCGAAAACGTTGAACATATCCATGATGAGGCGTTGTTCCGAAGTAAAAAATTAGCAAAATAAAATTTACCTTTTGTCAGATAATTTAAAATAAATCTGTCGCCTTTTCATCAGAGTTATTCAGTCAAATTATTACGATATACATCCCAGCTTAAAAATAACGTGGGCAAAGCACATTTTGTAACCTAAAAAAGCGAGCGTGAAGGGAGGTTGCAAAGAGCGGTCGCGTTATATTTTTCAACCAGAGGCATTCAATCACAAAATCAAAACGTTGATTTTTTTTAATTCATCAAAACTCAATCAAAGAGCAAGTTATTTGAAGAAAAAAAATTACATGAAAAAATTATTCCACTATAAGCAAAACCCTTCAGATTCAACGCAACTTGTAAAATCACTTGGTTAACTATCACCATTCATAGAATTAATTAATAAAATATTCCCATTATTGTGATATTTACTGTTGGGAATGATGAACCTTTACTTTGGCCCTTCTATAATTTAACATTTTGGTATGTCAGGCACATCAGCTCTTTGTCAACTTCAACACTACCAAGTATATACCCTCGCCTTCTAAAATTGCTTCTTAGACTAAAACAGCAATAGAAATACCAAATGGGCATAACGACTAAACTACTGTGTCAATATTTAAGTTAGGGATGAAAACTTATTTTAGGAGAAACTTCTTAGCATTATTACCTATTAGTTAATGGTATACAGTAATACCACAATTAAGAAAACCACAGAATAACACCTACACAGTTCTTTGCCATCTAACTATAATCCCAAAACAACTATTATTTAACTAGTTATCAAGTCTCAATTAAGAAAACCATGACAGAAGACCTACACACTTCTTCGTCATCTAACTGCAATCGTATGACTACAATCAATAATTAAAAAGGCATCACGTTATCTAACAATTATTTTACACAGTCCACCATCTTTTGGACTTAGCATGTCATCGTCTCTGGGAGTGTTCCAACCTACTGGTCATTTGACCTGCAAGGCAGGACGTACTGCATAAGAAAATTACTTTCCAGAAAAATTTGTTGCCCTTTTAAGTGAAATTGAAATTCCAGTTAATAGTCAGTGTATTCAGCAAATGATAAAAGCCTTTTAAAAAATAAATAAAAAGATCAACACATGCAAAAAATAGCCTGTTAATTTCCTCTTTTCATCGTAAATGAAGTTATATATATACAATAATTTACTTTTAAGAAAAAAAAAAAAATAAAGACAGACAGTAGTAAAATATACACATTTTTTATTTTATAGGAGAGCTATAATTTACAATTTACTTAAATTTAAAAAAAGATAAATCAAAACATTTGGATTAAAATGTCTTTTAGACTACAGGTATTTTGTTTCGCCACTTGAAAATCTACTGTCAAGCAGTTGGGCTTTTCTGATAATCGACTTTTTTTGTGCTTCATCGAATCTGTTCGCCTGCAAGTCAATATCACGGCTGAAAGGCCGCCTGTCTTCCTTCTTTCCATCTCTTTCTTTTTCCTCTTTCTGAAACACAAAATAAACAAATATGTAAATAATATATTTATATGATAAATATTTGTAATTAAAATGGAGGTAAAGTTTTTTTTTTTTTTTTTTTTTTTTTTTTTTTTTTTTTTTTTTTTTTTAAAGGTGGATGGTGGAAACGAGACAAAACAAATTGTCAGATAATACACTTACTAAGGAAAGTGAAAAAAAGAAAAAGGATAAATATAGTGAAATAAATAATAAATTTTGAGGCTGGGTGAGGGAGATGTGACTTAGAGGTTCCGGTTTTGAATTCTGGCATAGACCGTGGTTTTATAATTATGAATATGAAAAGTGTTATAAAGTGGCTTGACACTCATCCATAACACCAAATGGGTCATTGAGCCGTAAACTCTTCTGTATGGCAGAAATTGCTTACTTTTACAAAATATGAGGTGACAGTAGTGAGAGGCTACCTCATAAGATGAATGGCAGAGCAGATCAAATAAAGTAAAAAAAAACTAAGGTGGAACCTTATTTAATCGTCCCTTCATCTGCTACCTGTTGTCAACTGTATTTCCTTTGTTTTGGTTTATTTATCCTTTCTGATTCCTTTTTTTCCCAGTCCAGTACCACCAGATAGATCCTAACATTTTTAGAACTTCATCAAATTAACTTTACAAATGATCTTTGGTTCAGTTAGGCCATGTTTTCTTTTGGATTTTCTGGCAGGGTGCCCTAGAGACATGAAAGTCATCACATTGAGCGTAATAATTGGCTACCCTGTTCCAGTGACCCATGTTGATGTTTGAATAGAGCAAAAACGATCCAAAACTATTCCAAATCAATAACTTTAGAGCCTGATTTAGAGCATTTTGGACTATAATATTCTTGGCTGAAAAAATTTGTGACACATTTATGTAACATTTTTAGTTTAATTTTTCTCTACCAATAGCCCCAAACAGGAATCTAGTTAGTTCAGATAACATAGCTATCTATTTTGAGTGAGTTACTAAAAACAGTTTAATTTTGCCTAGAAAGTAACAAACTTTTTTCTTCTTTTTCTGCTCCTTTTGATGCAATTCCAGCAAAGACTTGTCCCGTTTCTTCCCCTGTTTCGCCCTTTTTTCCATTTCCTTATCTCGTTCCTCGATCTCCAACCGCCTGGATTCATCTGGATCGTTCTCCTCTTCCCCAAACTATTGAAACAACAAATGAACGATTAAAAATATTTATAAAAATTTATAAAAGTTTTAAAAAAAGAACTTACAGCCGATAATAGTTTTTTCTTTTCTTTCTGTGCGGGGGTGTCACTCCAGCTCGACCTATCGTTCATGTCAGGCCCTTCTCTAGCACGGAATTTCCTCGGCCCGAGGCCAAGGGCGACCCGCCTGGCCTCGGGTAGCTCTGTCATCCACGCCTCCCTCTTAGTCTCTTCGCCTTCATCCGTATCCTGTCAAACATGAGCAGCTCTCGTCTAAACGTTCCCATTTTTTTTCTTGTCCCAGATTTTTCACATTTCATCACCAACCCTTCAAGATCCACTACACCTCCTCCTCTAGGCCCCAAATAGGACAATACAACACATTATGATAAAATAGTGCCAAACAATAATATTAGGTTATAAATATTTCTATGGATTGTTTGTAAATAAGACTGACTAATTATTTTTTTAAATTTCACACTTGATAAAGTTAATTTTACAACTTAAACCATGAATTTATAAATTATTATAACTTTTTAACAAGATCTTCGAAAAAAAATTTTGACAACTCAAATTATTTTCATAAGTGTTTGCAAGTTGTAAAGGAAGTGGGGACTAGACTTTAATATGAATTAAATCCTACGAATTACTATCATTGCTTGATGAGTCAACCTGCTTTAATAATTTTTATTTCAAAAATGAACCTACGAATAAAATGAGTATGCTTTGTTTTGCCTTGTAAGAAGGTAAGTCCATTTATGAAATAATATTATTTTTTAAATTAAGTTGCCCCTGGATCTGGTGAAAAATTCATTTTTCAATTTCATCATATTGAAAAAATGAAAACACTTTTTCTTCTTTTTTTAAAATAATGTTTGTAGTGATATTCGTTAATTTTTTTTTTTTTTCTTGAAATCTAGAAATAAGTAAGAGAATAATTCTACTGTTGGGTCAAGTTTATGCTGTAAAAACATACCTGATTAGTTTTGGGATATTAGGTCTTTTTTATAATTAATTAATTAATTTAAAAATGAATTTAATAAATTTGAATTTACTTGACATTCAATACCTAATTTTTGTAACCGTAACTGTAAGGTAAGTTACAAAAGATACGACCACTAAAAATGAAAAATAAGGTCCGATTAACAAATAAGTCTAAAAACAATAAATAGAAATAGAAACTCCTCAAAACAGCTTGGACATACAGAATCCCTTGGTATTCACAGTTTTTACGATATTATTCAAAAAATGGAGTAAGATTTAACATTTACAGAAGCCTACTTATTTGCAAGGAAAAATAGTTATTAAGGAAACAGTCATTATATTTCCATGTCTCAATTTGTTTTATTTTGTTGAGAAAATAATGTCACAATTCTCTTACAAAACAAAAAGTGTTCTCTAGGAGATAACTGGGGTAAAATGCTTATGTTGGCCATATTTATGATCCGATCCATGTTCATTCAACTGCAAAGAAAAGTCTATCAAGAACAGTCTGCCATCTATTACAGCAGCTTCATGAAAAAGGACGTCTTACATTCGGAACAAGGTGCTTGAATATGGAAGGAAGAGATGTCTCAAAAGAGAGTGTTTAAGTTCAGCAACGATTCCAGCAAAGGCCAAAAGTGAGATAATTAGTAAACATTTTCATTCCAAATTTGACTTCCAAGTGAGCACAGAATGAATATTTTGAGAATTTCAAAAAACGGCATTATCCTCTTACATCAAATTGGCCAGGAATTCGGCTTCTGTTGATCATGAAGAAGTAAAAATATTTCTGGGCCATGATTGATTGATTGAAAGTTTCCAGGGTGTGTGTACTAAAGTTAACGTTTCATACATAAAGCTATTATTGAGGCAATAAAACATTCTCCCCAACAAGTGTTCGGTGCACAATGATGGAAAGGCATTGGAAAGGTGCCGAATCCAGCAGTTGTAAATTAGAAAAAATGTTTCAGAATTCAAGATGGTCAAAGACTGTATTTGTTTTTGTTGTGTGAAAATGCGTCAGGAGATGTTAAGATATTCAAGGTAAAGCCTTGAAGAGATATAACTTTTTTCTGTCAACATCAAAACAACTTATTTAGTATGTTTTTCACTCTAAAGGATTATGTAGTCCAAAAAGCAATAGATTTACACCCATCACTAAGTTGAAGTTTGTAATTTAAAAGGAATGTCGAGGCTGTCTCAAATCCATATATGGAAATTCTGAAGAAAATTAATCAATAAGCAAAACAGAAGGATCACTGATTACATAACTTTCTTTGTGTCAACAAGAATTTTTTTCTCAATTTTTGTTGTCACAGAACCTAACCCCTTTAGTAAAATACAAAAAACAACTGTAAATATTAAGGGATTACTTCTGTTTCTACTATTATTAATGTAATCTAAAATATATTTAATGTTTTACATATTTTAGTACATATTGTAATGCCTTCTTTGATTCTTTACCTTATAATTTGATCCAAACACAAGAGAAAGAGAACAAAATTATTTTAAAGCTCATCCTCACAAAAGCAACTTTTCTAACCATTAGATTCATACTTTTGTTTTAATTAGCATACAATTTTAAATAAACAATCGACATGAAAACTGTTTTACAGAAATTTTGGGTTTTCATGCCTGTAATTTTTGATCCACCTTAAACTGTAAAAACCGTCAGTCCTTTGTAGTATTTATGTAAGTAATTACAAAAATAATTTGCTAAAAAAAATGAAAACTAAACAAAATAGATTCAAAGAAACCTAATGCTGAAATTAATATTTTGTTGGCTAACGATGATTAGCAATAATATAATTTTATCATAATAATGCATATAAAAAAAACTGCCCTGTTTTAGTACAATTTTCACACCTAACATTTAACAAAAAATTGGATTGTCCGAAAAATAATGCAGGTTTATGATTATAAAATAAAAACAAATGATTTTAAATTTTTTTTAAATTAAAATGCCCTCTATCACTCTGAATAACTTGCTCTCTTCTGCTGCTGCTGAATAGAATTCTGAATCTTTATTATTAATAAATTCTATAAACATATTTCAAACGAATTTGGAACAATAAATTTTTTGTTGACGAGAGGTTTGGAGAATAAGGAGTCTGAGAAAGAACATCATAACCAAGAATCAATAGTTTTCGTGTTGTCACATGAAGCAACTTTATTGTGTAACAGAATCACTCTTTTCCGATTGGCCAGATAGCTTCGATAAAGCGAATTTCTGCATTGCTTCAATTCGAGAGCAATAAATTTTGGCAATGATTGTTTTGTCAGGATTCAAGAAGCTGTAGTAATGAAAATGAAGCCCACCAAAGTCATTTCACCGTCATTTATTGATTTAGTTGGGGGCTATGGAAAATGTGTTGCTGCTTCTCCTTTGTCGATCCACTGAATAGACGTCTGCTGTTATCGTAGAAAATCTAATTTTTATTGCAAGTAAAAATTCTATCCAGAAAAGGTTTGTTTTTGTTCTTTGGCAAAGAAATGTTGTGTAAACATCACATTTTTAATTTTTTGCCTCTTGTTTAATGCATGAAGAACACAATTTTCAAGCTTTTTCACCTTTCGAATTGCCTTAAGGTGGTCAGAATCGGTCGATGATTCTCTGAAAGTTCTCAAATAATTGTTCTTGTATTTTCTTTGAACAAAGCTCGCAGAACGTCATTGTCTAGATAAAAAATCCTTCTACAATGTTCTTTGTCTTCAAGACTAAAATCCCCCTCGTGAAATTTTTTTTAAACCATCTCTGCATGATCTCTCACTCACACTGCCCTGTTCTGTCCGAGTATAAATTCGAAAAACAAAATTCAACATTCACATCTTAGAAAAAACTGAATGAAGAATTATTCCAAAGTTATGAAATGCCATTGAGGTAAATAAACATTTTTGTTTGTAAGAGGATTAAGTGTTGACATTCGTACGAAAGAATAATCCACTAAACATACAGTTTATTATATAGAGGGGTAATTGAAAGAAATCATGAACCTGCATTATTTTCCGAACAACCCAACAATTAAACATTAAAAATAGATTTAGATTGATTTTTATATAATTTAGTTTTAAAAAATTGGGTTTTGTATTTAATCATTAAAATAAACTTACTTTACTGGCCTGAAAATATAAATAATAAATTAACTGTTAGGAACATAATTTTTTTTTTTTTTTTTTTACCAAACTTGCAACTATCTATAAACAAAAATATAAGGGAATTGGATTCATTTTCATTGGCGATTTTGAAAGAGGACTCACCTTGTCTGTTATCGTTCTTAGCCCAAGATGGAAGGGTTGCGCCTCCCGAGAACTCATTACACTTACATACAAACAAGAGAGAAGGGCGGGTAGAACAGAAACACGCAAAGAATTCTCCTCAGAGTGCAACGGCGCTCCGAGCGAAATGAAAACCAGCTCCGGCCACCATGAGAAGGACGGATGCAGATGCAAACACGACAATATCCCTAAACGACTTCGCTTTTTACAACAGCTATTTTAACATACAAAGAGGAGGCGGTGAGGGTGTATATTGTTTTGTTAACTAGCCGCTGGAGGATGGTGTAAAACTTGCGGGCTCCAAAATTATCTCGTCCTCCCACACTCACCTAAAATATTTTTAAAAAATTACATTTTAATTAATCTGAAATTAATGAAAAAAAAAAATATTTACCTTGTTATCCATTTGGGCTTTGATGATGGCAGCCCGCCTCTCGAGATCTCTGAGAGCTCTACCACCGTCGACCCCTTGTGGGAGAGGCCCGATGTCCTCTTCGTTGTTTTCGGTCTGTTGAACTATTTCGTCGTGCTTAAGCGATGGCGGCAATGCAGGCCCGTACAGGTCTTCATCTCCATCATCATCAGGAACAGGCTCAATGGCTAGACGCTCAGGAAAAGTTGGCCCATAAACCTTTGGCTTCACTGGTGACGTAACAAGCTCTCCTTCTTCTAGCGATGAATCTCCATCCTGGTCTCGTTTCACTGAATTAACTGAAAACATACAAAACTTTATTCTACTCTAATATGGGGAGAAAAAAAAAGGAAGTACCAAAATAAATATATTTTTATAAATCTTTTTTTTTATATATGGGATTGAAACAAGAATGAAAACTAATCACACATGCTTACCAGGGATAACTGGTCCATAAATATTTGTATTTTCCTCTTCTTGGGTGGGCAATTGAGGTCCAACAGAAGGCGCCTGGCTATTATTACAATATGTACTATTGTTTGCAGAGACACTTTTTTCCTTGGGAATTTCTAAGGACGGTGATTTTGGTGAAGAATGTGAACTTAAAAAATCATCTTTCAATTGTTTTTGTTCTTCTGGCTCATTAATTTTAGGCTCCAGTGACTTTTCTTTGAGTTTTTTAGGTGGCGATTGACTCAGATCCTTTTTCCTTTTCTTTTTTTTATCAGTTTCTGAGTTTTTTGGTGAAGATTTTGACTTCTTTTTGATGTGAGGTTCTTTCCGGTCTAGATTGTTTTGTACGGTTTCGTCCTCGGACGTTTCACTTCTTAATTCTAATCGAGGAGGCAGCACAGGGCCGAAGTCAACAGATTCGCTCACAGTTGACTTTTCTTCCTTCCTCTTTTTCTTGTCTTTGTTTCGTTTTTTATCATCTTTACTTCTTTTTTTATGTTTCCTCGGTTCTCTTTCCGGACTGGGAGTGCTTTCCCAATAAACTACAGTCTTATCAACCCTCTCTTCGCTATCTGATGGTCTCCTTCTTTCAAACCTTTCTTCAACAAATGTATCAATCTATAAACAAACAAATGCTATATAACAATTTAATATTGATATTTTTAAATTATATTTATTACAATTAAATTTAGCTTACATGATCTCTGTCTTTATGCCTGTGCGATTTACTTTTAGTTGTTCCATCACTGTGTCTACTCCTGCTCCTACGATCTCGGCTCCTCCTACTTCTGCTCCTCTCTTCACGGTGTTGGCTATGGCTCCTTCTCGATTCGCTTCGTCTCCCAGGATTGAGTTCTTCCAACACATTGTAATAAGTAGGTGTAGTCCTACTTGAGCTCCTGTCAGACCGTTTGCTCCTCTCTTTTTTCCTGTCTCGGTCTTTGCTCTTTTTCCTTTCTCGACTTCTTCTCCTTTCTCTACTCCGCTCCCTCCTGTATTTCGAGTCCCTGATCGGGCTGTCTAACCTTCTCAGTGGTGATTTTTTACTGTCAAGGCCTATGATTAAAACATTTGTGATATACGATCTGTAATGCTGACCAGACTTATATCAATATATTTACCAGAAGAAAACAGCGATGTCGTCGATTTAAGCGCTGAACTGTTTCTCTCTGACCTAAACCTATCATGTCTTTCTTCCTCACTATCTGATCCGGCTGACCCTCTCACCATCCTGCAGATACAGTGTTTTATTACTAATTCATAAGATATAAATGGTGGTTATTTTGTATTTTACGTCATATTTTGTCACTGCAATAACAAAATTTTTGAAATTAGCTAACTTTTTGTATTTATTTTTTAAATCACAAAAGTCCTTTTAAATGACTTTTAATGTAAGTCAGAACAGATAACCTATTCAATTTTCCATTCCAAATGTCAAGTGTTTGTATTGATTTTTAATGACTTTTTCTTCAAAACGATTTTAATTTCAACTACCATAATGTTCCTGTCTCCAATGCAATGTACCACCTACTTCACAAAAGCACAAATGCTTCTTCAAATAACTCACATGGGAAAATGTAGGACATTTATTTGGTCTGAGAAGCCATAATTGTAATGTAACTAAAATTACATGTATAAATATATATATGTACTGGAAAACACAGTACTGGAATGTATTTTTGTTGATGCTGTGTTTTATGTTTCATTTGAATGGTACAATTTTGAGTGACTAATTTTTGTTTTTGTTTTATTGTAAATCCTTTCATTTGAAAAGAAAGAAAGATATCAGGTTAAAAAAATAAATATGCTGTGTTTTCAGCGATAGCCTTGTGCACATGCCAACAGTGGTTTCAAAAACATTGTCGGGAAATTTTACCTGGAAGGTGCTTTACGATCTGGAAGACCCATGTAATTGGATGGTGCAGTATTCGGGCAGAAATCTAATCCAGAATTAATAATTCAAGAATTATTTAATGGACTTCAGTGACCCTGGTTAACAGTACAAGAACACATGAAAAATAATGGAAAGGTCTGACAGGGCGTTTGGTACAACTTATAGATAAATTTCAAGTTCAGATAAATAATAAATGCACATCAGGCAAGGAAAAATTTTCTACCCACCTTTTTTTTAAACCAATAATCAAAGACAATGAAGATGGATATCAAATGTTAACAGAAAACAAAATAAACAATGGCCATATCAAATCAAATGGCTAAATGAAGAAAAGTTTACCTATAGGAAAGGTAAACCAGGCAAACTATTTTTTTTTTCTAATATTTTTAATTGCTTTTTAGAACAAATATGAATAATTTATACTGAGTTCTACAAGTTTTGTAAAAAAGATTATGAAAGCTTCAATGCAATGAAAATTCTCGTTTTAGAAGTGAGGCCTTAGGTTGTTTATAGAATACACAAAATCCTAGGTTCCTGGGATCTAGTTGTAGGGTATGTCTAAGCTAATCGAATGTATACAATTAAGTTCGCATGTAAGCATGCACAGATGTTCAAAAATCAGTTGGAGTCAGTTCCAGAGTTAGAACAGCTTAAGTGGTGTTTGTTCATCTGCAAGTTGGTGAATAAATATTAAACTTGAACCCATTATTTTACTGGATCTACTCTTGCTGGTTTACATTTTCATTCAAATACCTTCCTGCTTCACACCATCTTCAGAGAAAAAATAATTAACTACAAAAGAACATTCCTAACAATACATCACGCAAGGTTGTAGAAGGGACATTTTGAGAATTAGCTGGGCTCACATAATAAGATAATTAAAATATTGTTTGTACGGTAATTTTTCTAAAAGAGTGGTGAAGTCTTGCCCAAGACAAGCCCTTAACCACTACACTAGCCGTTAAGTGCAGAGTGCACCTTTAAAATGCACTGTGGGGGCTATTTCAACAATCATATGAACCCTGGGATGTTGCGTTTTGGAGAGAAAAAAGCCATTCTAAGTATCCGTTTTTGTTTAGTAGTCTAATTGACCAAATTATTTATTTTAATTAATTATTCATTTTATGTAGGGTCTTGGGTGAGATAAAAATGTTAGTGTTATGAGTAGGATTTGAACTCATAACCTTCGGCTCAATACTCAATCAAGACCTTACATAAAATAATCAACTGAAATAAGTAAAGAAGTATCACTTCCCTAATAGTGCTATGTGGTTGGTTCGTAAGAAAGTACTAAGAATCGAATCCTGATAAAAACAACATTTAAATAATAGTAAAAAAGAGGGAAAATTTGAAAGGTGGGTTGAGACGAGGAGTTGGTGTCTGAAGTCATCCTAATTCAAGTGGTTAAAGCAGCGGCGTATTGAGCCAAATGTCGTGAGTTCGAATCCCGCTCGTAACACTAACTTTTTCATCTCAACCAAGACCGTACATAAAAAGAAGAACTAATTGAAATTTTTAAGTATGTTATCCAGCAGCCCTGAATTCGCTTCCTGTGATTAATCATCATGTCAATGCTTTAACCATTGCAGCCATCATTCCCATTATCACTTTTTTTAAAGGTATTTTGATTATAGATAGGTGTAGATGTTTTTTGAAAAAAGCTCATTTTTGTGTCGGGTTTGGATGTAAGGCGGCTGATGGATTCAAACTCGGGACTTTATTTTACAATGTTGAGCTCTGTGTCAATGTCTAAACCGTTGCAGCCAGCAAGTCCCTATCTCACATTAAAAACTGCAATTAAAATTTAGTTTCTAAAGCAAATCTATTTCCTAGGAGAATAGTGACTTATTATTCAAGATAGGCTATCACAACTCAGGAAACAACAAACAGCAACTTAAAAAGAGCACAAATTCCTTTTTAAAAAATCATATTTTTCAATGTAAAGTCAATCTACAATGCATAAAGCTGGTCTCATTCTGAAAGCAACTACATTTGACAACAACTACGACTTACCCGTCTGACAATCTCAATAGAACACTTGCCTGCCCATAATGATTGTTCTGTTTTGGTTGGCATTCATTTGGAAATTTTTTTTTTTTTAATTTTTAGGTTCCATTAATTAATTATTTGGAGATTGAAAGAGATGGTCTGGTGTGAATTAGGTTTATATATATATTACGCAGGGCAGGCGACCAGGACCCGAGGGGTTAAAAGCCTGGGTTGGCCCGTACCCCATTTGTGATTTAGGTTTAGAAAAACATTTTCTTTATCATACCAACATTTCAATCTTTATTGAGATCATCTTCAGAGCCTGGGATTTATGAACATCATTCAAATTATACAAATACTTCTAAGGATGTGAAAAAATGAATTTATGCAATGATATAAATTTTAGACTCAATCAAAGTGTTTGTCTTTTGTGCATTATTGTTACACAGAAAACAAACACTTTGATTGAGTCTAAAATTCTGCCATTGAATAAATTCATTTTTCACATCCTACATTATTTTTATAAATCCCAGGCCCTGATGATCCTGATGATCACAATAAAGATAGAAACGATGGGACAATAAAGAAAATGTTTTTCCTACGTCAAGCCAGAATGTCTCATGATTTAAAAAAAAAAATCATTAATGAACAGTCACTAAGCGCCACATTTCTGTAGATGTTTCATTAAGAAAAACCTATTGCTAACAATTATGATGATAATTTTGAAAATACCCGCCAGCCGGAAGGAGGCATAAGAAAAGAATGAAAGGAAGAAGAAATGGATCACATGGCCAGATAGGATCATGCTTTCGAAGAGACAACTTTGGATGCAAACCGAAGATTTAAACAAATAAAAAGAAGTAAAATGACGAATAATAAGAGACCAATATTTGCATATATAATGCCTGTATACGTACTGAAGTAAATTTTTTTTAAATTTATTTATTGTTAAGTTTGAATTGACACTGAAGCTAGTTCAAAGGGTCATTTTTACTTTAGTTGAGTTTATCCGATTTTAAATTATTGGCAAAGGATTTCATTTTATTTTCTATTTTCAATCATTTTTTAGCTTTTCCCAAAAGCAGTCATCATTTTGACCAAGAGTTCGTTAGTTCAATACATCTTGCTAGGACACTGAAGAAATGGATAAAATGAGAATCACCAGGGATCCAATAAATTCATTCGCCTCATAAAAAATTCCAGAACGTACACATTTATTTTGTTTTAAATACCAAAGCAGAAAAAAAAACCTAACAGAAATTGACAATATATTTGGCTGGATTGGGGGACGTAGTCCAATGTTGTGCGCTGAAACTTTGCCAAGCTTTTGAGTTTTATTTCACCTCCCTCAGTGTTAGATTCTCAGTCAAATTTAAACACTATATTTTTATTATTCCACCATATTCACAATCTTACCAGATATATTGTGAATATTTGCTGGTCATCAAAAATTATGAGGTGGGATGAGTTGATCCACTTTGGGCCAACGATCCTATTCACAGATTTATCTGTGTACCTTTGAGTAGAAACTCTTTTACAAAAATTAAAAACCTAACCTTATCATTACAATTATATTGCTAATCTGGTGACAATAGTGGACAATAAAAAGTTCATTTCAAAACTTTTGGACATTACCAATTATTGGAAGCAAGATTTATTTTTAAATGTTACTTTTTAAATACAATTTTCTTGATTCATGTTTTTCTTGTTTACCATTACTATACATTTCATTAATATATTATTTATAATTTATTTATATTTTGTTCCTGGTTTAAGGTTGTTCGACCGATTCCTCCATTTTTGTTTAAAAATACTGTCAAAAATCCTTATCACGGTTGATACAAATAGGAATTTTTGAAAAATTCCTTATTAAATATCCATATGAAATTTTAAAAAAAGAAAAAAGGAAACGGATAAAAATTACAAACTGCGTAATAGAATTAAAAAAAAAAAGAAAGAAAGCATACCTGGTAACTTTCTAAAAGATCCGGAGTTGACTTCTTTGTTAAGGCTATTGTTAAAACCTACAAGTCAACAATTACTGGGCGTTGCGCCACGGCGTCTGATTTTTTCCTCCCTGTTCAGGGTCTCCACTCTCGTCAGAGTGTAACGTAGTCCGACGTTCCGTGTTCAGAACGTACTCGTCTGGGACGAAGAACAACAAGATGGTCGGAAAATCGGAATGCCGTTTCGTGTTTACCTTGGAAGAAAAGGCCAGATCGCGCTGTAGCGCAAACGCACATGTTCTATTCCAATTTCCAGCGCTAGCGAACACATGTATCGACGGTGCGTTTCAAAGGCGGTCCACCTTGAAAACTATTGATCACCGACGCAATTACGACTGGAAGAGGTCTCATTAAGTATATACAAAAATTGTGCAAGTTCCGTGAATATTGTAACACAGAGATGATTCGGATGGAACTTGCAGGCAGTGTTGTAGTTCTATTCTCACTCTTCTGGATTTCTGTCTGGCTGGAACAATCTCAATAGTTCTCATCTAATAAATTGAGGAAGAGTTATATAACATTTTCTAATCAGTTATTTCCGTTTAGAGTTTAATTATCTGGAAAAATGGATCAATGAATTTATTTTTTAAAAACGCATCATTTGCACCTTTGCTGTCAATATTTGTCAAACTTAAAAATGAGAAAATACTTTTTAGATGCAAATGTTTTGCACAGAACATTTCTAATCTGTTATTTCTTAACAATGAGTGGAAGATGAGGACAAAAGTTTTACCAAAATCAGAGCTTAATGTCTGGCAAACATGGATCAATGAATTTATGTTTAAAAAGCACATTTGCGCCTTTACTGTCAATACTTGACGGAGTAACTTAAAAGTGAGAAAAGACTTTTTAGATCCAAATATTTTGCCCAGAGCTTTTACTAATCTGTTATTTCTTTTTTTTGTGCAGTTGCGAACAATATTTTTCAGATTTTTATCTAAATTGGAGTTCAATGTCTGGAAAAATGAATCAATTTATTTATTTTTAAAAAGTGTAATGTTTGCACTTTTATATGTCAATACTTGTAAGAATAACTTAAAAATGAGAAATTATAGTTTTATATGCAAATATTTTGCTCAGAACATTTGTTAACCCATTATTTCTTAACAAGGGCTGAAGTTGAGAACAATTTTTTTAGATTTAAAACATATCAAAGCTTAATATTTGGAAAAAAATAGATCAATGAATTTATTTTTTGCACTTTTATCTGTCAATACTTGTCGGAGTAACTTAAAAATGAGAAAATACTTTTTAGATTCAAATCTTTTGCCCAGAACATTTACTAATGTGTTGATTCTTAACGAGGAGTGGAGATGAGGGCTATAATGATTAAATTTGTACCTGACCAGAGCTTAATGTCTGAAAAAAATGGGCCGATGAATTTATTTGCAAAATGCACGATTGCACCTTTACTATCAATACTTGTCAGAGTAACTTAAAAAGAGTGAATATTTTTTAAATTAAAATCTTTTGCCCTAAACATTTACATTAAACTTGTTATTTCTGAACAAGGAGTGGAGATGAGGACAATATTTTTTAGATTTATATCAAATCAGAACTTGTCTGGAAAAAATGAATTAATGGATTTGTCTTTAAAAAGCACGTCTACACCTTTATCTATTAATACTTGGCAATATTAATAATAATAAATATTTTTCACAGAACATTTGCAATCCATTATTTCTTAACAAGGAGTGCAGTTGGGAACAATATTTTTCAGATTTATAGCCAAATCTGAGCTTTATTTCTGGAAAAATAGTTCAATTAATTTATTTTTAGAAAGCAAAACGTTTGCGCGTTTATTTGTCAACACAAATCGTTGAAATAAGTCTAGTTTTTCGAATAGTAAACAGTACAGGGAGAGAGTACGTAAAAATTTCTTAAATTGATTGTTGGAGGGACGGCGGTGGCGCTTGACGGAAACGAGCTTTGCAAACGCGATCGAGCTGCTCCTCTGCTTTTTGCCGTATTCGCCTTTCGACATAAAACGTGAGTACGATTTAAAAAGGTCCAACTTCATTTGACAATATGATAAATTGCTACGGCTAAAAACGGCCAAATGAACTAAATAAAAATCTAAGACATTTCCTGGAACGTCTGTATCGAGTGTGGGCACGGCGAGGAGTGGTGGTTCGGTGAGTCTCCATTTTGATCTTTCTTTCACGCTTGTTGTAGCACGTGTGTGTCTTCATCGAGAGTGTGAGGGAACGCGATTTCGAATCGAGCTAACGACCGGATGAGGCAGTGTTGAATCGTCGGAGATAAAAGCCAGGTCATAAAATGAATCAGGAGAAGTTGAAGAAGCTCCAGGCCCAGGTGAGGATCGGCGGTAAAGGGACACCCAGGCGGAAGAAGAAGGTGGTCCACGCGACGGCCGCCACCGACGACAAAAAGCTCCAGAGCTGTTTGAAAAAGCTCTCGGTCAACACGATCCCGGGTATCGAGGAAGTGAACATGATCAAAGAGGACGGGACGGTCATCCACTTCAACAACCCCAAGGCACAGGCCTCCCTCGCGGCCAACACTTTCGCCATCACCGGCCACGGGGAGACGAAGCAGATTACGGAAATGCTGCCCGGGATCTTGAGCCAGCTCGGGCCCGAAGGCCTCAACCAGCTGAAGAGGCTGGCGACCTCCGTCGTCGGAACGACCACCGGCAAAGCGACCATCGAAGAGGACGACGAAGTGCCGGACTTGGTCGAAAACTTCGACGAAGCGAGCAAGGAGGAGGTGCCCAACAAAGAAAACACATCCCCGCCCAAAAACTAATCTTTCTTCTTTTTTAAAATAACGATTAATAAGGTGAGCGCTTCTTATCTATTTTAAGATATTCTTTGTTCGCCTCTGTCCCTCGTGGAAGCCCGCACCTACCTTTCTCCATCTCCCTCTTAACAAAGCATGCGGCAGGCCTTGATGGAAATCCCAATAAAAAGAGAGAAAAATGGAAACACGTTCCCTCAAACTCTGCTCGTGGCTTTGGCGGAAATAATATTATAATGAATTTCCGTCAACGTGTTTCTGCTTTTTCCTCGTGTCTCTTTTAACTTTTCAATTAACTTTTATAGCCCAGTACTTAACACAATATAATTCTTCTTATTACTCCCATAATTTGATTTCTACAAAAAATGCCTTCAAATTAACCTTGTAAAAATTCTCAATAGCTCTTGTTCTATGAGAATTAAAAACTTGAATTTCATCCGTAATCAGTTTGCAATTATTTATAAAGTATTTAATAATTTTTTTTCATCCTCCTCCAAGGCCTAATGTCTAGGGAAAATACATTCAAATTAACCTTATTGTAATTTTGTAAATTCTTATAACCCTAAGACCAGTTCTATGAAAAGAAAAAACAAATTTAATTTATATTCTAATAATTATTTTTTAAGTATTTAATAAAGTGATGTAATAAAATAATAATTTTTCTTGTACTCCAATTTACAGAACAGAATTTATATGTTACAAGTTAATTACATTATACATTATATACAATGGTAAAATGGAGTTTCTGTATAGTGACACTTACCTCCAGGTAGTTAGAATATAACGAAATTTTTATTATTTGCATTATATTTTCTTCAACCACTAATTTCGTGGTCTGCTCGGCCAATTAATGTATTACAATTAATAAAGGTTTTCAGTTGAGATAAACGCGTCGAAAAGAGGGAAAATTCAAACGGTGGGGTTGAGATGTGAAGTTGGTGTCCGAGTGGATCGAGGTCACGATAGCTCAAGTGGTAGAGCAGCGGCGTATCAAGCCAAAGATCATGGGTTCGAATCCTGCTCATGCCATTGATTTTTTATCTCAACTAAAAACCTTAATTAATTGTGTTATATTTTTTATTGAGGGAAAAAATTATATTAAAAAAATTTTCGTGGAGGAGTAACGTCCTTTTTGAGAATAGTCCTCCTATAGTTTTTGTTTTATTGTATTAAGATGTATAAAGTTGTTGCTAAAGTAAATACTGCAGATAGGTGTGCAATTGATTAATAATGGTGGAGAGGGGGCTGCGGTAGGATGGATGGATACAATGGCCACCAGGGACTGGAGGAGTTCCCTCCTGAGCACTGCAGCTGTTCAGCTTATTGTACTATACCCTGGCTCCATTTTTTGGAGGGAGGGCTTGCAACACAAAGTAAACTTGAGCCCCCATCGAAGAAAAATTCCAGAGGCGACGGTGTGGATCGAGTGTATCTACTACGGGATCTACTAGCCTGAAGTGCCACTCGGCTAAGTTGTTAAGGCGTCAGACTTCAGGCTAGTAGATCCCGTAGTTGATAGGCATTCGATCCCCACCGTCGCCTCTGGAATTTTTCTGACTCCTAAGGGGACCGGTGGCCGCAATTAATAGAAATTGACACTGCACTCATCAATGGAAGGGGCGGGGACTGGATCTCCGCGAACCTGAATCTGGTCCTAACCCCCTTCAAAGCTGAGTTTCTTCGATGGAAGAACACTGGTACAACGGGGACTCAAGTTCACTTTGTGTTGTGAGCCCTCCCCCAAAAATGGAAGCAGGGTATAGTACAATAAGCTGTACAGGTGCAGTGCTCAGGAGGGAACTCCTCCAGTCCCTGGTATCCATTGTAGGGGAAAATAAAAAAAAAAGTCTAGAGAGGATACACCCAAATTAAAGATTATTTGGAAATCGTGAGATGTGGTCTGGTGAAATTTAGGTTTTAGGAAAACATTTTCTTTATCGTACCAATCTTTTATCGAGATTGTCTAAAGGGCCTGGGATTTATAAACATTGTTTAAGTTATACAAATACATGTAGGATGTGGAAAAAAGTGAATTTATACAATGCTAATAACTTCAGACGCAAAGTATTTGTACTCACTCAAAATATTTGTTTTCTGTGTAAACACTTTACAAAACACAGAGAAACAGATGCTTTGAGTGAGTACAATTACTTTGATTAAGTCTAAAATTATTAGTATTGTATAAATTCACTTTTTTTCACATCCTATTTATATTTGTATAATTTAAACAATGTCTGTAGATACCAGGCCCTGAAAACAATCTCAATAAAGATGGAAATGATGGCATAATAAAGAAAATGTTTTTCTAAAACCGATGTCACCGCCTGACTGCATCTCATGATCTCCAAATAATTATTAACTAACGGTCATGACACCACACACACTCGTATTTATACATACAGTATTTACAGAACTAATATAATTTTTCATCCTCTCAAAGACCTAATGTCCAGAGAGAATACAGTCAAATTAACGTATTAGATAAAAATTTCAGTAACCCTGAAACCAGTTCGATGAGAGAAAAAAAACCCTTGAATTTCTATCATAACCTAATTGAAATTATTTGTAAAACATTTAGGAAAATAATGTCATTTTTTTATCTTCCTCCAAGACCTAATGTTTAGAGAAAATACACTCAGATTAACCTTGTACAAACATTCTCAAACCCTAAGAAGAAAAAAAAACGAGAAAGAAAAAAAAATCTAATTTCATTCATAATCTAATAGCATTTATGTTTCTAAAAAGCAATCTTGATATTTTGTATCCTGATACATTGTAAGAAAGCACTGATCCTTTGAAAAATTTCATTAAATCGTATAAAACCGTCGCATTGTGTATTTTTGTTTTCTGCCTTCAAGGTTGACAAAACATACATATTTTAACATTGAAAAACTGATTAAATGTATGAATAGTGTGATGGGGTTTCTTCATAAGGACCAAGAAGTTAAAGATTAAGTCCTGCCCTGAAACTTGATTCCTTTTTATAAATTTTTACTCTAACGACTGTTCAGTTTTAACACCATTTCAGGTTATATTTAAGTGTCTATATTTTTAAAATGGAACATTAATTTCATTTATAACTCTTTATATCTTTTAAATTGTTATAAATTTTAATAAATAAGTCATCGTTCCAACCCAAATTTTATTTTCTTGTTCGCCTTTTGGTTTTATTTTTTCTCCAGTCAACAACAGTTTATTGTTGAATTTTTTAAAAGAAAAAATAGCAAATAACAAGATGAAATATTAATTGGTTAAATTTTTTAATTGTTTGTCATTTTTCAAGGTTGCATGATTAAAATGCTACTATTCAATTTGGTTGATTTTTACGTAATTTTACATTTTACAAATTTTCAAGAAAAAACAGGTTTTAGGCTGAAAGACTAAAGTCGTGTTAAACTAGATTCCTTTTCTCATAAATTTTTACTCTACCAACTATTATATTTAACACCATTTCAGGTTGTCTTTAAATATCTAGAGTTTTAAAATGCAAAGTGAGTCAAACAAGTTTTTATAACTATTTAGGCATATAAAAATAACACAATAAAAATCTTTTCTTTGAGTAAATAATTTCCTGCTGCCTATGTAGTTAATTTTGTTACTATTAATGTAACAATAGTCTCTTATTTTAACTGGCGACAACCTTACTATAATTAAAATGTCCAACTATGTACGCTTTTATTATTAGTCACCTTAAAATAATTGAATTTGATGAGTTATATAAAATAAAAAGTAAACAAAACCACTGAATATTTGTTATCTTTTTGGGTTGGTCTTATCAATTGCGATAATTGGCAATGTTTTGTCTGTTTCAGGTCATTCTGGGCTGCTCATAACAACATAGAGTAAATTGGTTCAAGCCACAACAAGGAGCTGCAACAAAACCCTTAATAATCCATAATCTTTAAATTTGTCCCCCTCTTTACTATAATCATTTATTGTTTTGTTGTAAAAAAAGAACAAAAAAAATGAAAAGCTAAAGTATAATTAAAATATGTTTTGGGAATAAAAACTTTATATCCCGCTTAAAAGAGTAAATTATATTTTTTAACCGGTTGATTTTTTAAACAATACTTGTGAAAAGATTGCGACTGAGAGATTGATTTCTCATTGTTTTGCCATATGTAAAATTTTTATAGTTGTTTGTCGTTAGCCAATATTGAACCATTGAGTCTCACATTATAGTGTTTTTGCTTCTAATGAATTTGGACTTGACATCAAGTCAAATCAGGTACTTTTTTCTATAACAATGAATTTACGGGCATTTTCTTTCTTTTTAATTCAGGGAAACTACCTTCTTTTTCTAATTTTAGTTTTTTTGAATTGCGTTTAGTTTCATATCCTTTTTAGTATTAGAAGTGCTTTTAAGTTGTATGAATAAATTCGGTGCTAGGCTAGAACTCCAGAGCGAGGGATTCATTTAAAGAAGAAAAATGAGTTAAATATTTACAAAACTATATTAATTAGAAAGCGTAGCATAGCACAAAATACAAACTTTGTAAATATGACATATTGATTCAAAGCTTTTTACAGACGACAGATTGCCTGTTGTATCTAGAGAGTTTTGACAGTAATAAAACAAAAACATTGCAAGTATATTTTTATTCAAAATTTCTTTATAGTTTTTCTGGGAAGAAACATCATTGGAAATCACTTTTAATATTAAGTGTAAAAATTGAGGGATCTATTTGAAACTAGTCCATTTTTTAGTTTTGTCTTCCACAATTTGGTTATGTCACTTAAAACAGCTTAGAAATCAATATTTCCTGCTGAATTACATTAACTGGAAAATATGTTTTTGTTTCACGTATGTTTTTCTTTGTTAAAGTATCATTTCTTGAATTTTTAGTTGCTAAAATACAATGTTTGTGTAGATTGTAATTTTTATCATCATATTCACCAATAAATAAGTGATGTACCAGTGTTAAAAATTGTCATCTTAAACCCTGATGTTAAAATAAGATACACACT
Organism: Cimex hemipterus; assembly: GCA_039619505.1. Classification (NCBI taxonomy): domain Eukaryota; kingdom Metazoa; phylum Arthropoda; class Insecta; order Hemiptera; family Cimicidae; genus Cimex; species Cimex hemipterus. The sequence goes on along the minus strand of CM077106.1, from coordinate 27,727,972 downwards.
ATTGCGTCAACAATTGTCAATTATCTGACTATTTTTGAGATATTTTGTTAAGGTGAATGAATATATCACCACTTCACCCTGATCCGGTTTGGCCTGTCAGATGTAATTTCACCATCTACAGAAGTGGATTTGTGCAATATACACGATGTTGAGACACTGGAACAACAAAAGAGGACTAAAATGAATAAAGTAGGATTAAACAGTAAGAATAATAAAAACAATAAAGGGACCCAAAAACCTAAAAAATTATGTTGTTTTGTTTTACATGAGATAGAGAGGTATGTTTAGGATATATTTTTCATTAAGATGTAAATTAGTGCAATTTTTCTGATCCTGAAAGACAAACACTCAAATTTTAGGAACGTCCATCCAGTGAAATATAAGGAAAAGAACAGTGGTTCTCTGCTTCATCTGAGAGAAACTTGAAGAATTGCTCATTTAGAAAAACATTATTTTTTAAGTCATTAATCAAGTTAAGTAAGCATAAAAATTAAAGTGTGGATTCTTCTGGAGTAAATATGAACTGTTGCAAATTTGATTATTTTCAGTAGAAAACGAGTGGTTTGTTAAATGTAAGTGTTTATTATGTTATTAATTATTACTGCATTTAATTAATAAAGCCACGCATTGTGTATCAGCCTGAAAAACACTTGGAACATTAAGAATTTTAATGCTACGGCAGAATGATACATCTCTTCAATAATAAAAACAAATGCACAGAGTAATGATCTGTTAGTGAACACTAATCAGATTATACATCTAAAAATAAAATTATACATGAGAAGAAGGCAGCAATGTTCTGATGCCGAGGCAAACTTGAAAATTATTTCAGTTCTTCAGGAAAAAGACTATTACTATTATGTGTAAGTACAAAATTTATTATTTTCTTTCTCTATTTAATTTCTAAAAACAAGTTTTGTGTCAGCTTGAAAAATGTGGAATTTTTCAAATTTTTGTTGGTTCAGTGCAAAAATTATTTTCTCATTTAATCAGTAAAGCAAATTTGATGCCGGCTTAAAAAACGTGTGGAATACTTATTATTTTAGTTGGCACAGTACAAAACTTATTTTCTCTAATGAGTAAAGCAAATTTTGACCCAGCTTGAAAAACTTGGAATATTCAATATAATATCTTGATTGGTACAGTACAAAATTAATTTTCTTATTTAATCACTAAAACAAATTTTGTACCAACTTGAAAAGCTAGAATTTTTATTATTTTGGTTGGTAAGGTGCAAAACAAATTTACTCATTTAATCAGTAAAAGAAATTTTGTGCCAGCTTGAAAAACATGTGGAGTATTTATTATTTTGGTTGGTTCAGTGCAAAACTTATTTTCTCTAATCAGTAAAACAAACTGTCCCAATTTGAAAATGTGAAATATTTATTACATATTTGGATGGTACAGAAACGATGTATAAAGAAAACGGGTGGTTTTCTTCTTGGAGAAATGATAAAGCGGTTGCTCAATTAAAATAATATCTTAAAATAAATATTAAACTTAATATGCCTTCCTAAAAGTAAATTTTATGCATGAAACGATTATTTATTTAGTGTAAGTATTAATTTTAATTACGGGTTTTTTTTTTGTTTGACAAACAGTTGCAATTCAACAGAAAACGTCCAATGATGGAAGTGCTGATTCACAATTATTTATTTCTTAGAATTGTGATTTATTGCAATTTGTGTTAGTCATGCAGTACTAGATAGACTTTCTTGGAGTGCACAAAAAATTCCTTCCATGGTGATTTTATTAATAAGGCGAAGTAGTGGCCAACTCATATTTTCCCAGGACAACAGTTCTGGGTTCGAATCTCAGCAATCCTATGGTGTAATTGAAAGTAGTATGTACGTTTTGGTACCTCATCCACAACACCAAATGGGTAGTTTGACGTTAGGCTGTCCAATACGACAAAAAATTTTTACTTTCATTAACATAAAAAAGAGCGTGTCTACATTGCAAAGGCACGTTATGTTAATTTTTCTTTAATATCTTTTTTTTTTTTTTTTTAATAATGGGGAACTGGTAACGCTGTTATCTCATAGATGGCTCTTCCTGTTGTGGTTTTTTTCCTTCATGCTCCTTCCCCTAATAAATAATAAATTTAAGTCTCTGGCATGTGAAGGCAGTTAGAACCATAAGGGAAATTATAAAGGACACTCAAAAATTTTATACTTATTGAGTAAGGTCAACAACCAACTACTGTAAGTGATAAAAAGGTGAAAACACCTTTAGGGAAAAAGTACTTTCAGGTAGTTACTCCCTGTGATGGTAACTATAAGTCTGAAGATGACCATCGCAGCCATGACTGCTTCACTGATGGCTCACTCACTAAGGATAAGGGAAGCGGTGCTGGAATACACATACCCAAATTAGGGATCAGCATCTCCTCCCCTTTTGGTAATAACACCTCGGTCTTTCAGGCAGAGGTCTGGGCCATCAATGTTTGCTGCAGAACACTTATGGATGACAGGATAAAGGGAAAAGATATCAAAATTTTTTCCGACAGTCAGGCCAGTCTCAAATCATTACAAAAAGAACTATCAACATCTAGACTGGTAGAGGAAACTGTTGAACTCATTAATAGGATTATTAGGTAGGAGGTAACCCTCATATGAATACCAGCTCATAAGGGACACTATGGCAACAAAGAGGCGGACAGCCTGGGCAAGGAAGGATCAAATACTGCGTTTGTCGGGTCACAACCAGTATTACCCCACTCTTTAAGCACAGCGAAAGAGAGTATAAGTTACTGGGGAATGAAACAATTCCTCAAAGAATGGAATACGTCCCTCGGATGCAGGCAATCAAAGGAGTTTCTGAAGGAAATCAAACCTAAGGAAGCGAAAGGGTTACTCTCCAACTAAGGAGGAGAATTAGGAGGCTGATAGGTATCCTAATGGGCCATTGCCCCTTGAGAAGACACCTCTTCATAATGGGCACCCTACCAGACCCCTTTTGCCGCTTCTGCGAAACGAAAGAAGAAACGGCTTGACACTACCTAGCTGAATGCGATAGGTATGCCAGGGAAAGATTCGATACTTTCGAAGGAGAGAACATAACCAAAACACTCCCCAGGAAAAAAGGCCCGTAATCCTGGGGTTTGTAAATAAGTCCAATAGGTTTATGCAGAACACGTGAGCCAACCAGGTCCCGGACCTTTTAGGGATGGGGTATGGGCCTACCCAGGCTTTTAACCCCTCGAGTCCTGGTCGCCCGCCCTGTCCTAATATGCAAGGAAATATGGAAAAAATCACATTTGACTCTAAAGGCTCACGTTTTACAGTATAGTCACCAAAATTTTTAATTCAAATTTGATGGTGGAACATTTTATTTTTATATAATGTAAATATATTTAAATTTTATTTTAATTTGTATATGATTTATTGATTTAGGTTGGCATACACAGGCATCTGATACCTTTGACATATACCAAAGGAGATTCATTCATTTCATGTCCCATTTCTTTCTCGGCTTGAATTTTTTCTGAAAAAAATTGTATTTAATTGCATTGCTAGGTTTTCTATTTTATTATTATTATTATTATTATTTTGGAAATCGGCTAAATTATTACCTGCACTAGATGCTTGGCCTGTACAATTGAAAATTCAATTTCACTCTTTGACTCCCTGAAGCCCTTCTTGTCTTGGAAAGTCATGACAGTCGGATTCTGTGGCACTACGTCCATGTCTTCAAGTGGCGGGAAAAGAACTGTGGGCATTTGTGTCCCATGGACGTATTGCTAACGGTGAAAAGAATAAAATAAATATTGAAAATATTAAAATAGAATGGACTTGGTAGTTTGAATGGTTCTCACTTGGAAATCTGCTTCCACTGTCATTTTAGCAGTATTGTACTCATTGAACTTTCTAATGTGCTCCTTGTGCTCGGTGACCATGTGGGCGACTTGGTCGTAGATATTTTTCTTCAATGCCTAAAAATAATTTACAAGTATCATTAACTATAACACTTAAAAAAGTTAGGAATATAACATAATAATAGTGAAGCTGTTTTTGTTAGAAAAGCCCCCTGTAATGATGTTTTGTTTTCAAGTAATTTTATAAATTTGTACAATTTGCTTCTGAGGCAGTATAATCTTTCCTATTAAACCGTTTAGTCAGGTAGTTTGATAGAGTACTCTATTTCCTCTAACAGCTTCTCAAACCACATTCACACTAATAAATACATTCCGCTCAATATACACAAAATATCTACCTATGTACACTAAAACATGGTTCTTTCAAAAATGGGTACAGGGGACTTGAATACTTGCATCCATGCTAAAGCACAATTCTCATGCCATGTGGCATTCTTACATGCTCTCTATATAGAACCAAGAAATTTCTTCAATTAAGTGGGCCAAATTAAGCAACATTTTTCTACTTGCTGTACAGATAGGTGGGCTTTTGCCCAAAATGGCCTATTCTCAATCAGGTGAGGATAAATCTATCTACATTTGACATCCTCCGAGGGCCACAGATCAACCTGCTTTATTGTAGGAACTGCTCTGCCGATCTGACCCTCGGACGATTCCATTTTAGCATACTTTTATATTGCATTTTTAAGGGATCGCGGTGGCCATGTAGTTGGGGCATCTGATTCATATTGCAAACTCTGCAGAGTCCATGGCTTTTTAATTTAAAATAATATGAAGCAGTATTTTAAAGTGGTTTGATTCCACATCTGCGACAATCAACTGGTCATTGGACCTCTCTTGGATGTCAAGCAATATTTTATTGCATTTAACCCCCCCCCCCCCAACAACAACAACAATCACTACCATTTCACATTAGTCTCCAGATTCATAGTATCTCCAAGTGCAAGATTAGTGTCTATGAAGGACCTGGCACATTCAGCAGTAACTGCACTCAAAGAGAATGTGCAGACGAGGTAGGCAGGGCTCACTCCGTCATGAAGCACCCAATTTAATTAAAATGAAATTATTGTTGTTTATTAAATATTATTTTGAGGGTCAGAAACAATATTTATGTGTACCTTTATCTCATCCTCGAGATTCTGCTCAGCAGTTGAGGTGACAAACCTAGCTCCATCGATGCCAGGATGTTCTCCAAAATTAATCATCCTTTGCCATCTTGCTTCTTCTAACTGGACTTTCAAGGTTTGAAGGCGGTTCCTCATTTCAGTTACTTCATTTATTGTTTTTTCTTTTTCACTGTCAAATATAATAAAATAATGTACCCAATTAAAAAAAAAGAAAAAAAATTGTGCATAAAAATGTGCTCACATAGCTGAACTTTCAAATGCAAGCTTCAGGTTATTTAATTTGTCAGTCTTCTCTTGGTTCCTCCATGACCATTCCTTCCATAAGTCTGCCCTTGCCTTTCTTCCAGATTCAATATCTTCAGCGCCCATTGCTATAGGTTCTTGGCTGGATTTGATTGTTTTTGATAGCCGCCTTGGTTTTGTTGTCTTTCCTGATATTAAGATATTCATTAAAGTAATCCTTTAAAAAGATTTATAATTCAATATAAAATACCCATTTCGGCTTTTTTTGCATCAGATGATTCTACAACACTTGAGCCTTCAGTTGATGCTGTCTTTGCTGCTTGAGCTGCAGTAGACGTGGGTGAAGTTGTGTTGGAGGAAGCAATCGGAGGTGCAGGACTGCTACCTTTTGGTGCATTTACATTTGATTGCTTATGGTGACGTGTAATGCTTGAATCTTTTTCTCCCTTGATGCCTGTTTCAGGGCTTGTATGTTTCCCTAAATATTAAATCGTTAAATACATCTAGGAATGTTCTTTTTTATGGATTAAAAACCTGTTTTCTTTTTGACAGCTGTTGGTTTTTCTTCAAACTCTTTAGCCAGTTCTTCTGCCACTGTTTTCAATTTAAATTTAAATGCTTGCTTCAAATCTGAGAGGTCACTATTTTACAAACAATTGAATAAAACAACATTAATTCTTTGAAGTTCATTCATAAATGTTTTTGATCGGTTGAATATAAATCTGATATTTAAAAAACCTTACTTTACATAGATTCTTTTCAGGGCATGCAAAATGACATTGGGCTTGGCTGCCGAGAGCAAGCATGCTTCTGATATTTTCCCATCGACATATGATTTCACAAGCCTTTGCATATGCTCCATTTCTCCTTGGCACATATTCAGCTGGGTATATTCACCCCTGAGAAGTTCTGAAACCACTATTTCATTTCTTAGTTGTTTTACCTCTTCCTAAAAATACAAATTATGACTCTGACAGACTCAATAAATTTAATTTGACATACTTCTAAAAGTTGAGTCAGTCTTTTGTAATCTGGGCTAAATGTGTAAAGCGTCTCTCCAGGCTGTTTTCTAGAAAGCCTTCCTCCAAATTTTAATGTCCAAAGGGTGTTTTTCATGTCCCTGTGGTCTGCACGAATATGGCCAATTAACCTGTGCTTGAATAGAAAATTAATTACCGTTCTAATTTTTTTTATATATATTTTTTAATGTACCTCAAGACACCATTAGTCAAGGCTCGGCCTAAAAACTGAATTAAATTTGAAGTCTTGAAGACAGCAGGGCAACGTCCCATAACTTGACAACCACCATTTTGCTTTGCAAGTATGCTGTCCCATGTTTTTGCTTTGTCAATGCTGAGTTTTGTTATGTTTGCATCTGACTGGCAAAAGTCAGATCTAATATGCATATATTGTTTTTCTGTGCCTGGCAAGTCAACAAGATGTATCTGACAAAAATGACAAAATAGTTATTGGACACAATTAATAAGTAAGTCTTTTTACTTAATTACATGTGAAAAAATAGTCGAAGTCGAAGACCCGGAAACGGGAATCCCTTTTATATGTACTGTCACTACACCAGGTGCACAATGGGTATGCATCTTTTCAAATTTTCTTCTTTTCATCCCTTCAAATAATAAAACTAGGCCATCTTTAATAGATTTGATTTGTACTCCTTGCACTTTCTGAAAGAATTCTCCCTGTTATAAAAGCTTTATTATTTATCGGCAAGACATTACCGAAGACTCTACTGGCTCAGGTGGTGATTTAAGCAAATCGTAGCATCTGTTGTGGTCAAATTCAATAAATGATAAGTGTATAAAAAATTCCATTCCTAACCCATATTTTTCTGACATGGTAAAAGTATCTTTAAGGATCCTCGGTGCTATCCCTCTGTACTGTTATGGAATAAAGATTTCGATCATCCATCTTTTTCCCCGATTATTTTAAATTTACTCACATTGTACCCATCTTCCAGTCCTAGCATAGTGTATGTTTTACCTGTATCAGACTGTCCAAATGCTATAATTACCATGTCCACCCCTTTAAAAACCCTGACATTGAACAAGTTTTTAAAATACAAATTATTATTATTGAGTTGTTATTATTTATCTTAATTTGTATTGATATATACTACAATTAATAAAGGTTTTTAGTTGAGATAAAAAAGTCAATGGCACGAGCGGGATTCGAACCCACAATCTTTGGCTTGGTACGCCACTGCTCTACCGCTTGAGGTATCGTGACCTCAATCCAAGACACCAACTTCCCATCTCAACCCCATCCTTTGTCCGAGTGGATCATTCAGCCAAAAGTCGTGGGTTCGAATCCTGCTTGTGACACTGACTTTTTTTATCTCAACCAAAACCTTAATTGTAGTGTATGTAAATACAAATTACGAGACAAATATATTAATTAAATTAGTTAGTGAATTTATATATACTGTTAGCTTCAATATTCCAGCCTAATAATGGTATAAATTATTTTATCTTTATTTTCTTATCTTTGTCCTAGCATAGTAGTTATGCTGTTAGAACCATGTAAACATATATATTGGTATATGCATAGAACTTATCAGTTTTCTATTTTTTATGGCTTAAAATTTTGTATTAACATTAATTATTTGCCATTCAAGTCATTTAAATAATTTAAATTTTTTATATTTTTATTTTATTTAGATGAAACATTTTTCATTCCATCATCTTGTTAATTGTTTTCAGCCACCTGGCTTTTGTTTTACAAATTAATTGTCTGACAATTACTTTAAAAAATAATCATCTGTTACTGTTGTGTGTTCAAAACTCAAAAAACAATTGTTATACCCGTTGGCTTTGTCTTTAAATTTGCTCAGAAATGATTCGACGACTCACTTGTTCAACGTGTTCTCCATAACTCTGGTGTAAAGGGCGTCTTGGCAAGAGTCTGTGAATATGCCGTCAGTGTTGAACTCCCAGTAGAGAGCCCTATTCGGATGCAATGAGTATGTCTGTGAACTCTTTATGTGTATCGTCTGAAAAGAGGCCTGTCGTTAGAAAAGGAATAATTGCAAAAAAGCGCAAGTCTCACCTTTCTATTTTTTTCAATTTTGATGCAATCCCAGTCTCTCGTCGGGCTCGGGATAATCCGTACAAGGAATTTTACATCACTTTTGACCATTGTGCCAATTTTACTCGTGGAACCAGGAAGTTTCTTTTCTTGAACTGATAATTTAAGACACTTTCAAAACAACTGATTTTCTTAATGAATAAATAATTGAAGAATGATTGGTAAGAACAATTCAAAACAGAATTTTTTCAATACTCAAAAAACCTAAATTTCAGAAATAAATAATTTTAATATTAATTTGTTTTATTTATAAATTTAATATTTTAATGTAATTTGAATTATTTAGTACATATTAATAACAGTTTCAAACCCGTTACAGTCTGTCAATTGGCGAAGTTCAAACGCACATTTAAAATTGTGCAGAAGCAATTTATTCCTTCATATTATTCATTGGATTTTTAATGAGAAAAGTCGAAAGGCCTCTAGATTTTTACCCTTTCAATGAAAGAGAGAAATAAAAGAAATGTATGAGGCACTGTTCCAAAAAGGTGATCATCTGAAGGTCAGTACTGTAGTGGCTCCTTCAGCAACTTGATTCAATCCTCTTTGAAAAGGGCTTGTCTTATAGAAAGGAGTAAATCTGGGAATTGTTTTAAACTTTTGGACATACTTTAATGCAAAAAATATTTTTTTAGTAGAGCAGCCTGTCTACTAATTGGTGTTTGGTGTATTGCCAGTAAGTGGCGTTTCACATTTTACTGTGGCAAAACTAATATGACAGTTGTGTTTTTGTCATTTCGGTATTCCTCTTCTTCCTGGGTTGGCCTGATACCCTTTGGCTGGCATTTTGTTTTCTTTGACGTTGGGTCTGGGTGATTATTGTGCAGTTGCTTTGTTTGGAAATTGCTTGATGAGATTGAATTTTACCCTGCTTGAATACCTTTTTGATCCTTCCTTTATCATTGTAACTTTCTTTCTTTCTAATTAGTGTTAAATTTTGTGTGACAGACAGATCAAACTGCATGATAGGCAGAACAAAATCAATTTGAAACAACTGAACTACCTTGGGTACTGAATACGACAAAATACCAAACCAGCAACTGCGACTGCAATGATCGACCAAATTACAGATTCATCAACCTGCAGACCACAGGAGGAAATCTCATGTTTTGTATTGGCAAAGTAAAGTTTGACATTTTTTAAGTTTTTGTATGAGGTAAGGCTTCAGTATATACTTTGCAGGCTTCTTTCTTCAGTCTCGCATGAAGGGCCTAGTCAAGTACAACTTGCAGCATTTCTATCATCATATGTAATGGGAAGATTATTCCGAGTAAGGCACGGTATTACTCAGCACATATAAGTCAAATAAGGTCTATTTCAAGGGAGTGCTCTGATTCCCTTTCTCTACAAAGTTTACTCAAGTAGCAGGCAACATTCGGCCAAACTTAATGAATATAAATATTTCTAATCGGAAGATCGAGTAAATAATTATTTTTTGATTAGTAGTGCAATAATATTGGGTTGTCCGGAAAATAATGCAGGATTTTGGTATTAAACAAAAAAAAAGAAACTAGTTACTTTAAAGCAATGTTCTTTAATCAAAATAATTTCCCATACTCTCAATACATTTCTCCCAACGTGTTGGTAACTTATTAATTCCGTCTGAGTAGAATTCAGAATTTTTAGAATTGATAAAGTCAATAAATGCATTTTCCAGTTCCGTTTGATTTTTGAATATTATGTGTTGTAAGTAGTGGTCCAGGTGTCTAAAAAAATGGTAGTCAGTAGGCGAGAGGTCCGGAGAGTAGGGTGGGTGAGGCAAAGTTTCATAGCCAAGCTCCAATAATTTTTGTGACGTTACACGTGACACATGTGGTCGAGCGTTGTCATGCAACAAAATGGGCCCTTTCCGATTGACCAAAGAGGTGGTCAGCGACGGTCGTTTTACTGACTTTGAGTTGCTCTGCAAGTTCTCGAACAGTTGTTTTGGGGTTTTCTTCCACCACTGATCGCAGAACATCATCATTAAGAGAGGAAGGCCTTCCACGACCTTCTTCATCTTCAAGGCTGAAATCTCCCTCCCGAAATTTTTTAAACCACCTTTGCACAGTGCACTCATTAACACAACCCTCGCCCCAGACTTGGTTAATGTTTCTAGCCGTTTGGGCTCCGCTTCGGCCGAGTTTAAACTCGTAAAAGAAAATCGTACGAAATTCTCGCTTTGACATTATAAGGATGACTGAATTATTTCCAAGTAGCGGAATGCTACAGAGGTAAACAAACAATATCATTTGGAAGAGGATTAATAAGTGTTGACATTCATACAAATGAGTAATCCTGTAAACGTAAACAGAATATTTTATATAGATTTTTTTTAATGAAAACTTAAAATCCTGCATTATTTTCCGGACAACTCAATAACACAAAACTCGTTCTTGGGAATGGTTACTGGTCAGAAAGTTAAAATAGGACAAACACTTAAGTAAGGAACAGTGAACTTTACTGGTCTTTAGGAAGGGATTTCCAACTATTAGAACATAAAAAGTCACATCATACAACTTAAAAAAATTTCGAAAATTTCAGATTAAAATTCTATAGAATATGCTTGGCACTAGTACCAAAAGCGACCCACGCCGGGGCATACATCCTTAATCTATGCACGATCAAGAACCACTTGCAGAAGCCATACTGCTAGATGAAGACTCTCTTCCCAGACAATTAAAACGGATAAGCCCGTAGAACACGAGCTATTTAAATATTGCAAATTGTGAAAATAAGTACATTTTGCTCTCTTTGACACCGTTCGGTACCACGAAGTAATTTAGTAATGGAACCAAAGTAAAATTAACGGTTGTAAATAAAACTAACTTTTAGTTGATCCATATTTAAGACTAGTGTTTTTTCACACAGAAGCGCCGATAAACCAAAAAAAAAACTAATTTTTATTTGACGCTTAAAATGAAATATATATTAATTGATTTTGAGAAGTAACGGAAATATCAAAGAAAAATTATGTTTACGTTATTAATAGTAATTGAAATGCCGACCTCTCCTTTAGCACGCGCGCGCACACACATTCACATTCACGGTCAAGAATGCCAAGGCCCGAGCTGACTAACATAAAGCTAAAGACAGAAACGACAATAAAGGCCGTGTTGGTATTGCGGCGTGTATTTGCGGGAATGAATAATTTAAAAACGAGTCTTTTTCCAAGACTTTTTGGGTGAAAAAATAAGTCCAGATTAACATATGGATCAAAAGAGCTTTATGGGTTACACAGTTTACTTGTGCGTTTCAATTAATTGTTTGCATGTCCTTAAAAACCGGCTCCTACTTCTTTCGTGCTTCGAATACAAAATTAAACTGGGTTTTCCATGATACAGTTCTTCTTGGTAAATTTTTATTTTAAATTTGCTTCTATCTTGTAGAAGTTTTATTTGGAAAATTTTTTATTGTACGAAACATTATATGCTTAGACGTTGATGAATTCAGTCTGATTATATGTAAGAAGACTTTTCTAGTACCGATCTACGATGGATAAATACATGCTTGTACCTCGGCCAGTAACTTTATCACAAATTCAGTTCGGACGGTATTGTGTCGCGTGTAAATGAAAGATTTCCAAGGCGGAAAACTATTTACGCAGACTTCTGACAAGTGCCCTTGCACCGTTATTCGAGCCGGTGTTGTTTCGAAAGTGAAGACATTTGCACCGGAGCCTGAGCCCCAGGAAAACTTCATCCGACCGGCGTGAAGGCGACACTCGGAAGGCCAGAGAAAATCGCCATTTAGTCCCGTTTTCAATATCAGCAGCTTGCAGCGGTACAAAAGCTCTCTGGCGATTCTAGATGACATTTTTTATAATTACAACCACTTTTTTAAAATTAATTAATTTTTAAGGTATTAGCTTTAGCATTTGACACCCTCCAATAAACTGCTCAAAAAAGTATAGGAATATTGCCAGTTTTGTAGTATCTATTTTCCCTATTAAAAGGTTTTAATTTTAGTTATTGAACACAATAATTTGTTTAAATAATCAATATCGTGCATAGTGTCCTCTATTAGCTAAAATCTCCGTGCACCTGTTAGGCATACTTTTAATAAGGTTGTCAGTAATTTCATAAGCAATTTCACTCCATAGATGCATTCAGATTTTGCAGGTCAATTGGCTTCGGATGGCAATCAAAAGGTTTCTCTGCAAAGCATCCCGCATGGGCTCGATGAGATTAAAGTCTGGAAACAATGGGGGAAGGGGCAGATGGTAAATTCCCAGGTTTGCTAAACATTGATGAATAACTCTGCCTGTATGAGGTCTGGCTTTGTCATCCAGAAATTGACAATACCTGCCAATGAGATCTTTGTCTTGAGGGATGAATTCCTCGACAATTTCTTGGACATAACGGACTGCGGTAAGATCGCTTTCAACGTATGAAGTCGAGTTCGTCCTGCAGTGTGATCCAAGTCCAGACCATTCTCGGCTTCCTCCAAACTGCACAAAAGGGATCAACGCTTCCTCTGTTCTCGGTAAACTCTTCGGCGCCTGCTTTCACTATACAGACAGAAACGCGACTCAGTAAATATAACAGCATTCCAATTGGTGTTCTCTTCCAGGCGCTCGCTGCACCATATTTTCCTGAGTTACTACTGGTGGTGGGCTGTTGCTGCAGGTCGTGAGGCCAACTTCTCACAATCGTCTGTGTTGATGGAGGCTTTGTCAACACATCTTGTACCTCATATAGGATCTGGCGGGCACAATGGAAAGGGTTTTATCTTGCAGCAATGACGATATTTCTGCCCTAACCTATCGTCGTAATTTGCTGCGATTCACTATCAGGCTTCCTTGGCACTTCCTGGCTCTTGGAAACGGGCTTGAGCCCGGAAGACTACGCTCTGAGAAACGACAACTGCCTCTGCGATATCCACTAGCCGGTGACCTCGATGCCTCCCACAATAATATTGCGAACTTCTGTTCAAGATGATGTTTTTCCATGGTTAAAGAAAATACAACTGGATTAAAACGGAACAAAATACGAGAAAGGGGTTAGTTGAAAAAATCAATAATCCTCACATTTACCATTCTTAAGTAAATCCGTTATTAAAAACGTGGATTAACATTTGTTTGTTTTTGGTCTGTGCTTTCTACTTTGTTTTACCAAACTGACAAGAATATATCGGTTAATTTAATCAAAATTAGTAGAATAAGATGAAGAAATTACAAATATGTTTTGGAAAAAAAAATTTTTTGTGCAGTTTAGTACGTACAGTAGATACATGGACGTAAATTGGTAACAAACCGACGCCTCACAGAGTTGTCAATTATTGAGCATTTAAGTAAAATAAATAAATAAACATGTATTGTATACAAAAAGAAATACAACAAAGTACAACGGACACAAAAGCTACACGTAAAACTTACCAACTCATGCAATCTCAGAATCATAGATTAAATATGAAAATAGGTAGAATAGATATATAGATAGATAAATGTGGAGAGAGAGAGGGAGAGAGAGAGAGAGAGAGAGTGTCATTGTATATAAACAAAAAACATTAACACCTCTCTGTTACTCTCAACACAACACAGCATCATCATTTACACAGAAAACAAGAACTTTGAGTGAGTACAGATACTTTGATTGAATCTAACATTTTTATCATTGTATAAATTAATTTTTTCACATCGTACATGTATTTGTATAATTTAAACAATGTTTATAAATCCCAAGCCCTGAAGATGATTTCAAAAAAGATAAACAAAATGTTTTTCTAAACCAACTTTCGGACCAGACCGCATCTCACGATCTCCAAATAATCATTAACGGTAACTTAATGCCACACACAATCGGAAATGTCTAACTATGCAATATTAACTAAACGTCGGTCAGCATATCATGTTTAAAAAAACTATTTGGGCTTTATTATGCTAAGAGCCTAGGTTTGGTCAGTAATATTTGCCGTAAAATTTAAGAGATAAAAATTGTTTAGATTTCAAAACATTTTTGACATTGAGCATCACCTTTTTGTAGCATTGAAGGAACTTTAGACATGCAGGGTGTTAATCTAAATGCGTCCTGATTTTTCTCGACATCTATTATAACAACATAATTGGAGAGAAAAGCGATAGGAAACGACTAACTATGAAGTTACTTATATTATCCATATTGTCCTGTAACTTGGAAAATGTAATTACCAAATAATAAATACGATAAAAAAACAATAACAATTTTGCGAATTTGGTGTTGACGATCATGATTTGAATGACCCTTAATTCTGCTATGTAGTTCGTTTTTGATAAGACAATGATTATGGAGAAAAATTCGTCATTGCTAATGTCTGATAAACCGACTGATCGTGTTCAGCTCAGGTCAATGTCGGAATGTCAATAGTAAGGAAAAGCCTCGCATCTCTTCCGGCAGATAAGAAGAAGAAAAACAAATCTTTATCGGAGGGTCGCCTGACTGAATCGAGTAAAACGATGATGCTTAGAAAGAAAACAACGTAAGATTTCAGAACTAAAGCTAATTTTTTTTTTTTATTGCAGCTATTAAAATGCTTTCGTACATGTGCTAATAGCTTCAATATCATATTACCTAGGACGAATTGCAAATTAAAGTTTTATTACTTATCCCTTCATTCATGCCTTTTAACAGTTCTATGGATATGGTTATAAAACAAGTTAAATTTTGCCAAACGGACAAATAGGAAAAGTACTAACTTCAAATAAGTTTTTTTTTTTTATGAAAGTTTCTAGTACGGCAAAGAAAATTTTCTTTATTAAGAAAAAATTTTACAAAATTGCTAGATGTATTTGTGGATAATCCTTCGTAAAATTCAAAACCAGTACATACAACCTTCCAAAACCAGTAGGGATGCAGGGTCTGCTATTGCGGTTGCCACTGTTGGTTAACCATTTGGCCACATTATGGCAGTTGCAAGACTGAGAAATTAGACCTGTCTTCTCGACCTCAAAACTTCACTCAAACTCTGAAGATAAATGCATCATCAAGTTTGTGCATTACCAAACATGAAATGTATCATAACTGGAAGTATTCAAAGTAATAGGAACATAAATAAGAAAAGGAAAAGTTTAACGTTTTCAAACTGTCGCATCAAAACCTCATCGAGCGCAATGACGCAAAAAGACTAACGAGAATAGACCAGCAATAAAAACAGATCACATATATCGAGAAATTATTAAAATCTTGACTTTAATTCACAATCTTATAATTAGTAATATATTATAAAAAAATATTGTTTAAAGGGCTCAGGGTCACCGATCTGAACGACTAAAGTTAAATGACCCTTTATCTTCTGATAATTCGGTTCCTGCACTTTGCTTTTTTCCTCTATACATTATGAAAGGACACAACACGAATTAAATTATGTTCGAGACGAAATATTTTTTTAAAATAAATAATCGGTTAAACAATTTTTAATATTAGGCAAAATGCCATCACGTTAGACTGAACATGGTAAGAAATGAAAAACAATGTTAAATGTGTTACTGTACTTTCCCTCAGACGGTTTTAAACCATGAGGAATGTCTTTTTGCTTTGTAATATATAATGCCGATCCGTAAACTTTGTATATATATTAAACAATAAAGACTTATAGTAGTAGTAGTAGTAGTTACTGTACTTTTAATATAATACGAATATACGTTAACGTCTTATCAGAATTTACACTTGTCTTTCAAACCTTTAAAAAAAGAATAATTCAGAGGGTTTCGAATAGATTTTGTCAGTTTCCGTAATTTATAACGATTAATTGCATTTTTTATATGTATAAAAAGGTAATTAAAGAGGAAAAATGTTTGATAGTCTGTTTAGAAGTGTTTTGTTGGAATTGGTTTGATCAAATTAAATTTTATCCTGCTTCTTTAACTTTCTTTTTGTTCCTTTCGTTCTCAGTTTAACTTTGTTTCCTTTCTGATTACTTTGTGCACGCGAGGAAGTCGAAAATCACGACAAGAGTGCTATTATTTTGACAATTAAGATTAACTGCTAACGTGAACTTGCCTAAGCCTAAGCCAAAAAAGGATTCTGTGTCGATGTTTCCGGTGCGATCAAAGCTCTTATTTACTTAAATCTCCACCTTCTTCTTGTTTTAAGCAAGTGGGCAAAGAAAAGATTCATTGATCATGTTCTAATCGTCTAACGAAGCACTCCTGACCGTGGTAGAAAGGTGTGAACAGTACAAATTTGAGAACAGTTTGAATACAAATTCGGCGGGTGTATTTTTGGTTTTACACCTCTTTTACAATACTTCTTGCGTATTCCGAGGAAATAAAACTTCGTCGTGTCGAAACAAGTGTTAATGGCTTGTTCCTTTTATTAAGGTTTCTATGCTATGTTTGTTACTTCAAATTTTTTGACAAGAAAAGAAATTATTTTAGGCGCTGTTCCGTTGAATTAAAGAGGGAAAATTAAACAAGGGCTGGCTAATTTTTGCGAAGACAGTTGAAGAGATCAAGAGAAACTTAATTAAAAAATATTAAATAAACGAATTTATAGTTAGAATAACCAAGATTAGAATGTACCCATCTTTGGTATAGACGTATTTCATTCAAGCATATGGCACAATATAATAAACTAAGTCATTACAATATAAGTCACAATAAGTAAAACGCGCATATTGACGCGATTCGAGAAGGTTAATTTTTTTTTAAGAGATGAAAGCTATGCTAGATAAGGTCCTACTCCCTTGAACCCGAAGAAGATAGGAAGGAGTTCCTGAAAGATCGTTCAAAAGACGGATGACCTTGCTGAAACGGGAAGTGGGGCCGGTATAAGAGGACGATTGCCGACTACGACATCAGTCTTCGGAGAGCGTTAGTCTTGGCATCAGCAAGAGAACGAGATGGCATCGAAACCAGCTCTGTTCTGTGCAGTGTTCTTGGCCCTCCTAGTTGTGTCTTTGAACGCCCTGCCCATCTGGTTCGACATACTGGCACCTTCGACGAGAAGACCTCGACAGCCGGAACGGCAGCCAAGAGACTACTACAAGTCCATGTGCAGAATCGTCAACCCGGATCCATACGCCTTCCCGGGTAAGGCGCCATTTCCCGCTGCGCCGTTCTGCCCTTACTGACCTCTTCTATTTACACTATCTCAACTTTTTGACTGTGATATATTTTTCTTAATTATGTAGATTTTTTAATAATAAAGCATTTTGCGTTTGCCTTTTTCTTTTTTTTTTTTTTTAATCGCGTAATTTTTCATTTTTACAAAAGAGTCTACAATAGTTTTACAATAGTACAAAACAAATTTTTACAAACAAATTAAGACCAAACTAGTACTGGATGTAACACAAAGTTTAGGTTTTTCCATGTACAGAAGAGACGACAGGTGATCTTGCACGAAATGTTAACAAATATACAAACACCCCACAGTATTATACAAAGTTCTCATTGTTTTACAAGGTTAATGGAAGATAACCACCCTGTACTTAAGACTGTCTCAAAACCGACTCAAAATGCGGCGAGAGTAGGCTGACCAGGATTTCAAAATAAATAATAAATCTTCAAATAAAAATAAAAATAAATTTGTATAAAGTAAATATATATAATTTTTTTACGTGGGTTCGCAACGACAGAGGTCATATAAATCCTCGAGGTGCCGGTGTTTTTGAAAAAAAGCCCATCTGTAAGTATGCCGGGTTCGAATGCAGGGGCCGCTGGATTCGAACCCGGAACCTTTACAGTGATGAGTGTCAACGCCTTAAACCGTTGCGGCCACCGACGCCCCGTATATTTTTTATTGTTGTGTATATCTGAAATTTGCAATGTTTATGTTTTTCACTCACATTAAGCCAGAATATGATTTTTTCTTCTTTTTTAGAACATTTTATTACTAAATTTATAAAAACGAACTACTAAATTAATTTGTAAAACAGTAGATCTGTTGTCTAAAGTAGAACATGTAAAACATAGTATTTCCTTTTGTGGCTATGCATCCAAAATTAACAATTGCCAAGTCAAATCAACAATAATATTCATTTAAACTACACACAATTCAATTTCAAATTAAACCAATTAATAAATTTATATTTCTGTACTAATTAAAATTGTCAAAATAATGTGATTTTGAAATTATCTGATAAAAAGTGAATTTGTTGCTGCAATTTTAATGCAAAGGAAAAACGACAACTCGACGATCTTATATACTCTATACTCTTTGAAATTCGAGAAGTTGTAAAACTTCGGGTCGACAAAAGCTAACTGGAGGTTCAAAAAACAATAATAAAAACTACTAAAACGATTTAACGGTAATTATTAGACAAACCAATACCTAATCTTAAAAAAAGAAAAATAGAAAAGGTTTGTACATTTTTGTAGGGAGATGAGTGTGCTTGTGTGTGTGTGTGTGTGTGTGTGTGTGTGTGTGTGTGAGAGAGAGAGAGAGAGAGAGAGAGAGAGAGAGAGAGAGAGAGAG
>CM077106.1:27663732-27708853 GCA_039619505.1 Cimex hemipterus | reverse complement strand
GAGAGAGAGAGAGAGAGAGAGAGAGAGAGAGAGAGAGAGAGAGCGAGAGGGACAGGCATACTGAGTAAAAGTCGATAATTATACGAATTTTATGTGTATGTTTGGGTTGAAATAGGTACTAACAAGATAAAGAAGAGAGCATGAAAAGGAGAGGAGATGGAGTGAGGATGAGAGTGAGAGAGGGCGAGAGAGAAAGAAAATACTAGACAGAAAGAAGCAGAAATGAGAAAATAAGAGTTACAAAGAGGGAAGGAATGTGAAAAAATTAGAAAATATTAAGCATAGGGGGTGGATGTGAGAGAAAAAAATCGATGTTATTATCATTAATTAGGAAATATTATTCCATTTTATAAATGAATTTCAATGTGTAAATGGTAAAAGTATAGTATTAATGTTTGATATTTAATGATGAGTAAGACCACCTCTTTATTTGTTAAGTGGGCAAAGACTCAAAATTATGGATAAAATAAAATTTATTTCTTAATTACAATTTATACAGATTAAATACAAAAACGAATATATCACAGTTTAGGAATTCTTTAGCTGAATTAAAATCGTATTTCACCAAGGTCGCCAGACGATTTCGTTTATGTTCTCTTTCTCTGAAGTGTATCTGAAAAATGCACGACGGATTATTTAACAGTTAATGTATAATCAAAGACAATAAAGTACGATCAGATGGAAAATACCTTTCGAGGCAGAGGAGGGTATTTGGTTTTTGGCTGTTTGAGAACAGGTAGGAGGAGAGTCGGATTTTTTCCGGGGGACTCAAATTTTCGTATGCGTCTATCATGGATTTGGCCCTTTCTTCGGCGTCTGCGAATCCTTGGCTGTAACCCTTGGCCGGGTTCACGAGTTTTCTCATGAAATTCACCGTCTGCTCGAGGATATCCGCTTTCTCCAGCTTGGTCGGACGCCCTTCGGGCAGGTGCTGCAATTAGAATCAGGTTTTAACGATCTGTGAAATCAGTTTTTCAAAGGCGGAAAACCGCGGTGACGTACCTCTCCTTTGTTTTGCAACAGCATCTTCTTCAGCTCTTCGAGGCAATCGTTGATCCTCGCACGCCTTTTCTTCTCCATTAACGGTTTTCTGATCTGATACAAAAAAAGTCGCAACGATATTAAATACTGTCAAATTTTCAAATAATAAGAAAATGTATATCTTCTTATTAAACATTGAAGAAAAAAAGGGAAATATAACAATTAAGTTCCTTGCTTAATTTACAAATAATATAGCTCCAAGAAATTGATTTTTCGTTTTTATGAATTTCATCCCTGCAAGCTGTTGTACAATCATATTTCCTCCAAGGTTCTATCTCACAATAATGTTTTTATATAATAGAATGTATATATTAATTACATTTCACAATGTATATTCTCTGTAATTTCAGCCAACTCGTTTTATTAAACATGACTAGCTAGAAACTATTTGGGAAAACGGTTACTAGAAAATATTGTAAAAAAGATACTACACTTTCACATCGTAATAAAATGTTTACGATCTGCCACCAGTGCATTACTGGTTATTTTAATATTAATGAGATGAACAGCCGTAAAAATTTTTTTGAGAACGTAACTCTGTCAATAGAAAGCTTGAGCTTGGAATAGCATAATAGATTTGATGTTGTTTTGTGATAATAAGTTTACTCTCATTTCTTCATCAATCAATGGTTTTTTTTTGGCTATTCAAATTTCAAATATCAACTCGGTAGTGGAAATAGTAGAAGTTTTGGATCATTGTTTTGACTTTGGGTCTATTTTGGTCGACGCAGTCTGGTGTGATGTAGGTTTCAAAAAAATATTTTCTTTATCGTGCCAACGGTTCGATCTTTCTTGAGATCATCTTCAGGCCCTGAATCTCAATATCTTAGGACTTGAAGATGATCTCAAGAAAGATCGAAACGTTGGCACGACAAAGAAAATGTTTTTCTAAAATCTACATCACACCAGACCGCATCTCACGATTTCTGAATAATCATCGACTAACGGCCACTAATCACCACGCATTCGTGTTAATCGTGTAAACTATGCTATGGTTTTAAGTCGATTAAAATCAAGAATTATCAAATCTTTTTACTAAACCCTTTTTAATTTCAAATTAACCGTTCCTTTATATCAATAGAAAACTTAGGAGAATAAGGTAAAAATAAGGAATTCTTCGATATTGTTCCTGGTGAATTAACAATATTTAACATCAAATGAACTTTTTTTAAAAATATCAAATTAACCCTGTTTTTAAAGCAATAAAAACCACACAACATGGCATAAAATATAAGCTTATAAAGAAAGGTTTCTGTTTGTTTTGTTTTTGTTCAAATATAAAATAATTGGATTATGTTACGACCAAATGAAAATTATTTAGAATTAAAATTAAAACTGTATTAAAATTAAATTAAATTAAAAATAAAAATATGGAATTTTTAAATATATTTTTGGGGGCCGTTATTAATATTAAAAAGTAAATGTTAAAATAAGGATGGTTAAAAAATTTCTTAATAAAAACTGGAACATACCAGGGTGAGTTTAACTTCTGTTCCCTCATGTAGAGCATTTATTTTTTTAGTTTTTATAGGGGCTTTTTTGTGCAAATCCTCCAAGACACGTAACCATTGGTTTTTTATGCCTTGTTTCTCATGAGCAGAAAGTTTTTATGTAACTTCTCAAGATACAGGATACAGATAAGAGCCCATTTCAAACGGCAAGGTAAATGCTTTGAAAGATTTTTGGCTCTGATTTTTTAACTGTTTTTAATTTTCTTCAACCTTTTTCAAATTATTACAAATTTTCCAGTTATTGTTGCTGTGGAACTTTGTTTTTCGAAAAATAAAAACTTCTCCAAATTTTTCAATCAGGAACCAATTTAATTATTTTAATTGATAGTAAATTTATTGTTCATGATACCAACTATTTTATATTTTCACAAAAATAGCAAATACACAAGCATTTTATTTTACATATTTATATTTTCTATCATCCAAGTTTTTATTGCTTTAATGAAAGAGTGAATTTGAAATTTTAAAAAAGTTCATTTGACGGAAAATCGCTGTAAGGCTACCTACGTTTATTTCAAATTAATCATTTTTGGCCATTTTTGTTCGCTAGGTGGGAAAGAATTTAGTAAATATTTGAAGAGCTATTCACGCAAACTGTGCTAATCGTGTTAAGCGTGATGAGTGTATTAAGTTAGAGATTGCTTCTGACGAATAGTATATCGAAACTGATAGTACACTGGACACGAGTACGTTCCGGAGTTTGAAAACTGGGGTTTCGTTCACCCTTTTAAGCACAGGCTCTGGTTTAATGTAAGTGTTACCTAAATATACAGAAAAGAAGAAACATATTAGACTAAGAAAAGAAGTATCAAAAATGTCGTCCAAGCAGTTTTCAAATTCAATTTTATTTGAAGGATTTCCCACTGTTTATTTTTATGCAACTAGTTATGCCTTTTTATTTATCTTTTAAGAAAATCGATTGATTGTTGGCAATCACGAACAAAACCACACCAAACCATTCTAAAAAGTCATGACCGAATTCGTACTTTCATAACACAATAACGGTTTAGGCGTTGACACGGCGCTCATAACTGTAAGGTAAAGGTGCCGAGTTCGAATCCTGCGGCGTACTTACAAATGGGATTTTTTCACCGCGAGCGTTTATGTGACCCTCGTTAGAAAAACAAAGACTAGAATGGTAGCGTAAATGCCGAAATAGAACCTCAGCAACCCTCTCACAAGTACCTCCATTTGCAGCACGCATGCCGAATATTGGTCCACAAATGGACTTGCAAACTTTGTCTCTTTTGACGCAGAGTTTTTTTTTTATTGTTTCGGCTTAGTACAATTTCTGATGCAGGTTCTTGTTTTGGTCCGGGCATGTTCAGTTAAATATAAATTCAACTTATTTGCTAAAATTCTTCAGTCGTCATAAAATACTTGAGAGAAAAAATAGTCAATGTAGCACAAAGTTCAAAATCCTATGTGACCCATTATTGTTCGGCATCCATGTTTCTGCATTATTGTTATATTAAATATATAACTTGAAAACCTTTAGTTGAACGTAGGATTTTTGCCAAATATAAATAAAAAATGTAGAATAGTTATTTAAGCAAAAAGCTAGAACAACCTACACACATTCGGAACTTACTAACATATTTGCAAAGGTGAAACTTAACGTGAGGAGATGTTTTTCATTGCTGGGCTTGCCATCGATTTTTGAAAAACCGTAAATGATCAAACATAATTAGGGGTAGAAAAAATTTAGTCAAAATTCAACACATATGGAACTTAATCATATAGTAGGAGTGTCACGTGTGTTAGTTGCAATATAAGTTAAAATGAGGTACTGGTTAAAATAACTCACTTTTCGGCTTTCGCTGGGCATGTTTCGCACGATTTTCGTTGTGCACATCTCTGAGGGTAGGTTCGGACTGAAGTGGGCCCTGAACTCCCTCGTTTATTTATAGTGTGCAGGGTGGGAAACAGGTAGCTGGTACATGAATGAACTCCCTTTGTCATGGGATCCACCATTGAAACGGACACTCCACTCAATGAATTTCTTAAGTTGAATTGAGCGCACCGTTTTAAATACGCTCTTAATACCACTCGAGGATGGGAAAAAGACACCTGTGGACGCGCGACCGGACCACACAAAGTTTACCACTTTTCAGGCTCGGATCGAAAGTGATATAGAAAGTGTGGTAGTCGCCCCTCCGAGGGCTTTTTTTAGATTTGTCCTTTGCTTGAAATCGAAATTTGATCTACTCCAGTACATTGATGGCAGATACTCGACAATATCAAATAATTCCAAGATATCCGATCAGAATTGGTTAAATTCAAGTATGTTAGAAAGTCCGCTTTGTCCCAACACATTACGATTGGCAAATTGAACTTTTACTTCGCAAACTATCGTATTTGCATTTTCCAGTTAAATTTTAATATTAATGGTCTGCTATTTTGGTCTAGTAGACTCCTAATCCTTTGTGTTTCAACCATTTTCGGTTTGGGTTACCAAGGTTTAGGTCCAAGCGGCATATTGGCAAAAAAAAATGTATCCATTTCAAAGGGCGAGAGGTTTTTTCCGTTTGAAGTCGAAAGGCTGTAGTTAAAATTTCGTCTATTGGGTCCGATTATTACTACTCGTTTTCCTGGAAAATTTGCGCTTTTTTTTATTAAGTAATGACTTATTCTGAGGTGAAATCTAGGTCTATATTGCGCAATAATTGCATTCGTTGGAATCATATAGTCATTTCTTAGCTAGTGCAGGGAAGATACCTCCGTCTCTTGTAGACATAGTTGATATTGTACGGTATTAAATAATTAAACCCAAAAAATTATTAAAACGGATTATGTTGAGACACCGAAATGCAGACCAAAAACCGATCATGGGCGCAACAGATTTCATCCTCCGGTAGCTCTTTCAAACTTCCAGCTTATTTTTCAACATACATTTGTGTAAATTATCTGATCACGTGTACAATACTGGCTTGTTTTTTTTGTTTGTTTTTTTCGGCTAATCGAAATTTCTGTTAATCTGAACAGCCTGGACCAATTAGTTGGACTGGTCACCCAAAATTTTGACCTATAATAGTTGTGGATTGCTTGCCATTAGTACACAACTTCAACATTGAAGATGACTAGAATAGACAGGACAAAATGATAAGAAACGATCAAACAAGAGATTCAACTGTCCGCAGACCCCAAGAGGACTTATATCTCCACCATATGACCTCAGCTTAATTTCAGCTGCCTTATAAATATTGCTAGTCACTGGGAATGGTTGTTGTTCGCAACTCTACCCCCCCCCCCCCAAAAAAAAAGTATATAATATATATGGGCGAGGATGTAAATAGAGTTAATCTATTATAACTTATTACATAACTGTAAGTTGTCACTATTATAAAAACAATTTTATCAACGATTAAAGGTCTATCTCCGGAAATAAATGCACGTTCGACCAAACAGCTTGACTTCTGAGTGTTGCGGGTTTGATAACGCGCCTTTCATTTAAATATTGTAAATAAATACCCAGATCCCCCCCCCCCCGATAAACTTTTGCTATGAATTACTTTAAACAATTTCATTATCAAATAAAACGATATTTTATATGGGAAACGTTTACTCAAGAGCACCGTAATCGTTTTATCAGTAATCAGTAATCGAATTGTGAAGACAAATTATTCATAATTATCAAGACTAATTAATATGCTAGAAAATTAAACAACCTTATTAGTTGAAAACTAAAAGTTTAACATTTAAATAAATATCAGTAAGGTTTTCAACAGTCAAACGATGTCTGTCTACAAAATTTTAACTTTTACTTATGTTTTTTTAATTTAAAAAAAAATAAATAAACATTATAGAAAACTGTAAACCGAAAATTTGATTCATAATTGAGTTTAATCATAATAAATGTAATGTTGTTTTAATTAAGATTTCATATCAAATATTGATTGGTCATAAGATGGGAGCAGACTGTTTTCTTGCTAGTGTTACATTTAAATATTGAGAACTGTTTTATATTCATTCTTTCCTCTATAAAGGATCCATCCAAAGGATATCCAGTTAGCAAGGTTATATTATAGACTAATAGATAATAGACTTTACGGTAAAAGGTTCAAAAGTAAAATAAAACATGTGAAATCAACCGTGAAAAGAGTTTAATGCATGAAACTACCCTATGTTTTGATTGTTTCATATACATCTAATTTTTTTTAAATAAAATGTAAAATGAAATATAAATAATATTAGTTCTACTAGACGGTTGGATTGTAACGGTCTTATTCCCACGACTGGGATGGGCGTATCCGAGACTCTTTTACATAACGAACCAACGTCTTGGGCAACCCTTCATCACAGGGGCTTCCGATCTCGTACATCCTTTCCTTTTGTCATCGCTCCTAATCCTTGTGTTATCTATTATTATAAACTCTCTATTCGAACTTTTTTTTAAATCTTTTTTTATTGGTATCTGCGATTTGGAGAGAGAGACACGTGGTGAAAGTAGGACACCGGCGATGAAATTGTTTAAATGGTCCTGAATAATAAAAAACAAAGTAAAGTAGCTTATAATGTAAATTTCATCAATGACGTCACTTAAGTGAGGCTATCGAAGTGGCTTTAATTGAATTTCTTTTTTATCTTACTAAGCTCAAATTTTAGACTTTTGTCCGAGCGTTCTTCTCATTGGACCATCTGAGCCAAGAACAAAATTTCAGCAATTTAAATAATTATTATTGAGATATCGTGAGAGGCGGTCCGGTGTGATGTAGCTATCAGAAAAACATTTTCTTTGTCGTGCCGGCGTTTCGATCTTTTATTGAGATCATCTTCACGGCCTGGGATTTACAAACTTAGTTTACATTTAAAAAATACATATAGGATGTGGAAAAGTTAGTCGGAAAAGGCACGACAAAGAAAATGTTTTTCTGATACCTACATCACACCGGACCGCCTCTCACGATATCTCAATAATTATTTATTAACGGTCACTAATCTCTACACAGTAAATAATTATTTTTAATTTTAGTAGTTTAAATAAGACACGTAAAAACCAAAAGCGGCCAAGCAAAATATTGTTGAAAAACGAATTTTAAGCACCTTTTAAAACCTAAAATATAAATTTTCATAGCAAACAAAAAGTATACACTAGGGACATTTTTCTCGCTGTGTCTGACGGTCCACTTAAAACTTTATTTTAACGTTTTTTCAATCTTTAGAGAGGTTATTTTTTCGTCTTTAACTCTTTGTCAGCAAGGTTTCGATTTTATGTGATAATAAGTGAGAAAAAATAAGATGAAATCCAGACAAACTCGCCTATTCGCAAGGAATTTCACTCCATAGAAGCATTCAGTTTTAGCAGGTCAACTGGCTGCGGGTGGTGATCGAAAAGACTTTTCTTGGATTGAGGTCTGGAGACAAAGGGGGAAGGGGCAGACGGGAAATTCGCAAGTTTTCTAAGCATCGGTGAACAACTGTCTGTATGAGGTCTGGCATCGTCATCCAGAAACCGAAAATCCCTGCTAATGAAATCTTTGTTTGAAGGATGTATTCCTCGTTAATATTTTGGACATAACGGACTTCGGTTGCTTTCAACAACCATTACTCCTCCTCATCAGAATAAACTGAAGGAGGCAAGAACTGGGGCATTGTTCGCATCCTCTGTTCTCGGTAAAAATCATCGGCGCCTGCTATCATTTATACAGATAGAAATGCGACTCAGTAAACATAACATTAAATTTGGTGTTCTCTTCTAGGCGCACGCTACACCATATTCTTCTGCGTTGCTGGTGCTGGGCTGTCGTCTCAAATATACGATGTGAGACCAACTTCCCACAATCGTCGGTGTTGATGAAGCCCTTACCAACACATCTTGTACTTCATTTAGGATCTGGCGGGCACTGTGGAAAGGGTTTTATCTTGCAGCAATGACGATATTTCTGCCCTAACTTATCGTCGTAATGTGCTGAGATCCACTGTCAGACCACCTTGTTCTCGGAAACGGGCTTGAGCCCGGGAGACCACGCTCTGAAAAACGCCGGCTACCTTTGCAATATCCACTTGCCAGTGACCTCGTTGACCCCTTCTCACAATAAAATTGCAAACTTCTGATCTTTTCTTGATTACGTGAGGTAGTGTGAGAGAGGATGATAGTGAGAATGTCGAAAGTCAGAGTAAAATAGAAGCAGAAAACAAAAAAAGCAGGAGTACTACAAATCTGTGATTGCTATGAAAAGTGGTTAACTCGAAAATTTAAATTTTCATGAAGTCACGTATACAATGACAGTTTTCCACAAAACCCAGTCACGGATAAAACGAATATGTTGGTTATTTGCACATCTTCACAAACTAGCATATTTTTCTAAAGTCGTTTCGATAATTTCTATGTATTTTCATAAATCATTCGGAATCAACAGACTGTTATCATTGAAAATTGTATTGCCATATTAAGTGTCGGATCGAAACGGACTTCACTCAGTACTTTAGACAACTTATTTTGTTTTAATTAATATTTATATTAATATGTTTATTTATTTGTATTCCAATAGGACATATCTTACTTCCTGAAAGCAGCACAGACATAATAATTGAAATGAAAAATTGTGCTTCTGTAGGTAATGACCATTTCACTTGATTGCTCAGGGAAAGGAGAAAAAAAATCGCTTGTCCCATTCAGAATCTCGTCCACTTGGTTTCCTCCTCTGAATCGAACAATCCTCCGGTTGGAGGTCTAACGAACCGTTTTTCCTCCGACAAAGAACTCAGAAGCATGACGGGCTGCAGGTTAGAATATGTCAAAGGATGCCGACCGAATCACCAACTGTTTTATGCCTAATACCACCGACCGGTTTTGTAGGAAGAAGAGGTTCCATGTTTCAAAACTGAGTAGAAACGCCAAGTTTTTCCTTGCAGCTTTTAGTCTTAAATTAAAGCTGATTGTAAAGCTTAATGCATTATAGAGTTCTAACAAGTAACCAAATTAATTAATTTAGCATACACGATAAATTAATTATTTAACAATTATATTGTCTTTAAAGCAAGAAATAAAATATATAAAACAAGTCTGAAACACCAATTTCCAATTGACAATTCGATGGGTATCCAGCCTTTTGTGACAAACACATTTTGTAATCATCAGACATACACTTTTTAAAAGGAAAAAACTTCAATTTTAAAAAAAATCTTCCTAAAGGAAGGTTTAGTCGAAAAAATCAAATTTCTTTTTTTTAAAGAGATATTGCCAATCCTGCTCTTATTTCTCGTCCGCTGAAGGTTTGAGGCGGCCGTACCATCCCTCTTTACCCCTAACAACTACTTCATTGAGAGGGTGTAAAGGGTCAGTTTATGCCCTTTTTTCATTTGTTCCAAGACACGTTGAACGGTGTTTACCTGAAACGGGGGTCTTTTGTCGTCCTAAGGGCCATTGAGCCCTGGTCCTATTGACTCGGGAGTCATTCACAAAACTCGTGAGAACGGAAACCGAAGAAATGGACAAACAAGAAAAAACCTCCAGTTGTTGACGTTTAAAAAATTAACTAGATAAAATTCTGATATTGAAACAGTCGCTAAGAGGGTGCAGGACGAGCTTTTCATCGTTAATCAATCAATATAAAAGATTTTTCAAGTGCTGAGACATGCCTTTGGTGGAAAATGATTGTACATTAGAATATATGGGGGGATATTCTGAACTTTGACTTATGAAAGGAAACAATGGGAATTGCTCAGTGGCTTAGAAAACTGAAAATTTCAAAAGCAAATCACATGATTATAATTATTTTCATTATTAAACTTTTTTTTTCTCTTTAAATGTGATCTTTGGCAGAAACTAAACTGAGATAGGCTGACGAGAATAATTTGAAACGAACAAACTACAAAAAAAAGAAAAAAAAAACGGGTGCTAAAACTGTGATTGTTGAAAAGTATTTTTTCAAAAAGAGGCTAAGACCCCGATTTTTAACATTAACAAACACATCACCACTGGTTTTAATACTACGAAATGTATTTTAATTATTCTAGACTAAAGATATGGTACTATATAAGATTTTATTAATGTGTTATTTATTGGAGTTGTTGGATAGGGGTTTGACATTTTTTCAAAAAAGGACGTGCACGAATCTGATTTTTTTTATATTCTTTTAATTGGTAATTTAATCGTTCTAAAGACGAATACAAGGTGTTAGCTGTTTCTTTGGGTAAACGAGTTGAGAAAGGCTCGGAAAGCGGGCGAGCGAGTCAGGAGTATTTTTTTGTTTCCGTCTCCTTCTTCGTCGACGGAGCTGCTTTCGCTGCCGGATGTCGTAGTCCGCGGTTCTTCCGGACTGGAAATGTAAAAATTAGTCGACTTGACCAACTGTCACAGATGACGGTTTACCTTTCGACGTTTGATTGAACGGCGTTGGACTGGACAGCGATGAAAAGATCGTTGAGATTGTTGCAGATTGTGAGAGGACCGTCGCCGACGGCCATCCTCAGAGAGCGTATGTCGCTGTGAAGGATGCATTTCGTCCCACATACGGATGACTTACTGCATAGTGAGCTTTCGCTTTTGAAAGTCCCTTCTGCCGGAGGGTTGTCTGGCAAGCACATACTCTCGATTTGATCCAGTTCGGACTTTAAGTCGTTCTCGCCACTCTTCGCATCGTCCTCTTCTCTAACCCTCTTTAGCTCTCTGGAAAAAACATCTATGTACGCACAAATTAACAACCTGGCAGAAGTGTTCACTTACGAATCGATCATGTCCTCAATGAGCTGTCTTTGCTCCTTATCTCTTTGCGTCACGCCTTTTGCCTTTTCCATCATATCGGATGCAAGCCTGACCGCCATGTCTCGCTCTGCTTTCATATCTTTCATCTGGTTCTTGAGCACCTCAATCTCGGACCGGGCGCTATCCAGACTGTCCACCAGTCCTTTTTTGTCTTTGAAAGCGCTCTCTGACAGCTTCTCCTCCCGTTCTCTCCTCAGTTGCTCGATTTCTCGGCTCAAATCGTTCTTTTCCTAATTGCCATGAGTCTTTTATTTCGATAACCAATTTTCCCAATATTCTCGACTTACCTCTAGAGCAATCTTTAACTGAATTTCGGACTCTTCTGATTGTTTTTTAATTTGAACCGATTCTTCTTTCCAGATAGCTATCATTTCTCCGTCCTTCTTCTGCTCTATTAAAGCAAGTGTTTCTTCTAGCTCGGCCCTTGATCTATTATCAGTGGAATGTCCATTAACCATTATCAAATATAAAAGTTTACAGCTAACAACATGGTTCATATTGGTATTAAGTTTCATCTCTTTCATAAATAAATTATTTTTCAAAATAAATTCGATTCATAGGTACTCTTTCAGATCAAACGCACTCACCAAAGTGTTGTTTTTTAGTCATAAGTTAGCTAGTTTTGTATAACGAATTTTGTACCATACTTTCATGATATAAAGCACACTTATATAAAGTATTTGTCCACGATTATCAAAAAATAACTACCAAAGGTAAACATAATATTTCCTTGTTTTTTTTATTATGACACTAACTTTATTTAACAATACGTCAATACTTCAGGACGTTATTCTACATGACACATTTGACACAAAGTCCCTATTGTACGATGTCTGCATCTTAATTGTGTTCAAGATATTTCACTTTTCATATGAAATTTTCCCAACTTTATTCCATATAAATGATCACATCTCATGAAAATTTAATCCTGTATAAATTAGCTTTCACAAACGAAATGTCCATTAAAAACCTTATGAAAGGTCAAAAAATCACTAAGCCGAACTTTTTCAAGCTTTCAACTTTATCGGCTGAAGTTTAAGTAAGATTTTCATGGTATTGCAACCGCTTGCAGATATGGCATTTGGAGAAACGTTACAAACGTTTAGAAAAATTCTTTCATTAAGATTTTGAAACTTTTTTGAAAAAATTAGTGAAAGTAATAAAAGTATAACAAAATTGACCATAAAAATAAACCAAAAGCTTTAAATTTAATTTTAATTAGTATATTTTTTAAATCTTTGTAGCTCATTTTAATATTGCACTAATAAAACTTTTTTGTTTATATTTATTCTTTTATGGGAAGTTTCAAATTTAATGATGACTTATTGACTGTTTTTAAACTAAAAATCAATTTTTCATCAATTAAACGTTAATTTTACATTGTTAATAACTTTTCAATTAATTAAGGTTTTGGTTGAGAAAAAAGTCAGTGTCAGAAGCGGGATTCGAACCCACGACCTTCGGCTGAATAGCCGCTGCTCTGACATTTGAACTGTCGTGACTTCGATCCACTCGGACACTAACTTCCCATCTCAACCCCACTCTTTGTCCGACAATTCAAATGGCAGAGCAGCGGCGTATTCAGCCGAAGGTCGTGGGTTCAAATCCAGCTTGTGACACAAGTCTTTTTTATCTTAACCAAAACCTTAATTAATTAAAAAGAATTTATTTAGTCAAGCGGACCACGAAACCTAATAAAATTGCTAATATCCTTTGGTAACCTCCGGAAGTATTGACGTCTGTTCTCAGGAGAGCCTATATAATATAATACTAAAAACAGCACCTGTTTGCTTTTTCTAGTTCAGTCTTCAACGTCTCAACAGCTTCCATGAGAGTGTCAGTATTTCTTCCATTAATTGACGGGGCAAGTCTGCAAATCGCAGTCAATGTTTAAAAGTCAAGAGAAGACCGAGTTTCTAGTTGTACTTACTGGTCTCTGGTACCGGGTAACCAAAACTGATCATTCGGCTTATTTAAGAAAAGAGAGGACCATGCCTCGTCTTTGCCCTTGCACTCATCTGCCTCTTTCCGTTCGCAGAACTAAACACATTCTAATTAACAGGAATACGTGTTTAAATTAAGATTTATGGCTTACCTTATTTTTCACAGTCGTCACTACAAAGCAAAAAGCGATCAGAGTGGCCAAGATGACGTACACACCTCTCGATAAAAGCAGCGATATCCATTCACTAAACGTGATCACAGTATCTTCGAGAATTGCTGGAAAAGACAAAAACACGTGTGCCGTGGTTCAAAGCGTCGGAAGTGCAAAGTGAAATTTACCTGGAGTTAATTGGAAGGCGTATGCGGATGAGAGGTTGAGCAGCAAAAACAGGTTGTACATTTTGGGGCTAGCCTATCGACTTGACAAGCATATCGTCCTTGTAGTAAGCTTTTTGTCCTAGACTATTAACATAATGTACTTTTCCAAACTATGTTCAACATTTGTTGTAATAAAACAGATGTGCACTGGAGGAAAATATTTTCACAACTGCTCGAAAATGAAATTAATTGTGATATGGTTGACTATTGAAAAAATAAATTATTTATTAAAGAATGAAACGGATGTTCTTAGTGTATTTTAAGTTTCAAACCAAAATTCAAATTTGATCTTTTTTAGAAATTGCCGGACAGGATTTGAATAATGAACTAACTAAACTCTAGGGAACAACTTACTAAAACTACAGCGCGTGATTAGGTTTAAAAGATAGAATTTGTATGTTCAAAATAGTGTTGTTGGTGTTTTGTGATCTTCAAAAATGCAAAAGCTAAAATTTATTTTTTTTCATCTTAATTTTTTATTCGAGGAAAATAATTATGCAGTAGCCGAATCGACGGGCGTTCGACATTTATTTGCCTGGCCTAGCCCTTCTGGGTATCCATATATCAAAAATGAAAGTATGACATTACAAGCAAAAAAGGTCATAACTTTTATATTACTAATTTATATAACAATTTTTATATTACTTTAGAAACATCCGATCTAGTTTCCAAGGCTTCCAGTAGCACAAAAATCCTTAAAGAAACGTGACCAGATTTATTGTTGCGATGTAGATATGGTTACATGCAGCGGAATAATACTGCGAGAATTTCTGCAAAATAAATGGTGTTGTATCAAAACTATACTTCTACATCAATTGAAAAGGCCAAAATCGAATGAAAAAAATGGAAACCCAAAATATGTCAGTTATTGACAGTGTTGGTGTTAACAATTAAAAAACTAGAAGCTGCTAGAGGAGAATCTGGCAAACTATTATTCTTATTGTCTTTTAAATAAAAAATAACTATAAAATGGTAACTCGACAGACGGGTAAGCCATAGTCCATAATTCTTCATGAAATTTAAAAGTAAAGTGTACATTCTTGTGTAAGTAAGGCATATTTATTCATTCATTCTTTCAATTTTAAAGAATGAAATTACTTTGTTTGTTATTTTAAAATTCTTCTTTTAATCACCCTAACTTAATTTTGTTTTTGTTTTTAAAATATTTTCTCGTTTCATATTTTTATTATACTAAAAACAAATACATATTTTTTCAAAAATAAAGACGTATATTTACTTTTAATACATAAAAATCGTCTCCTTAATAATAACCTTGGAATGCAAACGCAACAAATACAGAATACATATATGTATATATTTTTTTAAAATTTAAAAAATTCCCTGCACCATTTTCAATTTAAGAACTATTCTGGAATATTGGTCAACAGGACCACGAAAGTAGTGAATTAATGAATATTCTGGAATATGTTAAAAGTGTAATGAAATGTCAGCCTTACTTTATTATCATTATTGATTTCATTTTTTGATCAATTTATAAAAACAGAAAATGAAGTGCATGGGGACGATTAAGCAATCGTGACTTTAAAATCGACAGCGGGCTGGTGAGTTTCTTTGCTCTTCTCTCAGCAGTTGGAAGCTGGCGGGAAAGAAAAACGGTCAAAAACTTTTCACCGATCTTCCAAAAATCCGACTTCAAGAAATAGGCAGGGCGTGTGCCCGGAGTGATTTACAGCCCGGATGGGGAACCTCTCCAGGTAGAGAGGGCCGGCAAAGTTTCCCGCACATTTCCAATAGAATAATAATGCGTTAAGAAAATTATTGCCTCATTCTCCATTCAAAAACACTGGGAGCCATTGATAACAAAAAAAACTTTTTGATTGATAAATATCATCTTAAAACGAAGATTTTCGTTTGCCTTAAAAAATTTACTTTGTTCGTTCAAAGCTCTATGATATAAATATTAGGGCTATTCGTTAAAATTGGGCGAAATGTGTTAATTGTACCAGTTATACTTTTTCAAGATTGAGAAAGGAAAGATGAAAGAGAAAGAACAGGATAAAATTAAAACGATTTTCTCAATTCAATTAGAAGGATTTCCAACCAGTCGCTTTTAAGCAAATAATCAATCAAACTGTTATTTTTATCCGTTATAAAAAAAGATAAATGCAAATCCAATCTAATTTACAATGGACAATATAATTATCAGATATATTAAGCAAATGATGTTCGAGGTGTTTGTAAATATATACGAGTAGTTCATTTCTCAGTATATAAAATAAAAACGCACAGACATCAGCAGTTCAAAGATCTTTTTTCAGTTCAAAACCTGAACAATTTTGCAATTCATCATGGTTCACTTCAACCCTGACTGGGCACCATAACAAGCTATCGAGCCTGAGTCCTCTTAATTTAGACGAAGCAAATATGATGTGTATTACTTATCCGTTTTCATAAAGTGTTGAGCTTAATAAGTTTATCTTTTAAGCGAATAAAGTAGAACAATCCGGAAATGAGTTAATACAGTTTGTTTTTGTGCGAGAAGAACGATATAATAATATGCCTAATTATACGTATAATTACTATATTATATACTATATATCCATTCCTTCTATATTTCAATTAATTAATCTTTATGTAAGGTATTGATTGAAATAAAAAAGCTGGGGTCAAAGCGGGATTCGAACCCACGACCTTCAGCTAAATACGCCACTGCCCTACGACTTGAGCTTCCTGTCACTCGGTCGCCCTTAAAAGGTCAATGAGGATCTTAACGTCCACACCTAGCCGTTCAGGCCTTATAGGAAATTTGATTCTCACATGAGAGCTGACGCACCTCCGCATACGACAGAAGTGTGTTAGTGCCACCGCATTGGTGTACACGCAGCTCAGCCCCGAGGGGCCAAGACAGCCTCGCTCTCAGCTTGTCCATTCCGAGCGGTCATCGAACTAATTAAATGCCGCGCGCAAATACATCCGCTTTGGTAGCTCACACGCTAGGCAGAGGAGGCCACTCTATCACCCAGAGTATTGAGGCTTCCTCAGCATAGAAACTTCCGGATCCGCTCTGGCCGCGGTACGTTTAAAGTGGAATGCTTTAATTGGATAAAATGTTTGTAGTACTATCAAAAATTCGTCCTAATCCGATATGTTGTTTGTCAATGTATTTATTACTTGTCACTTTGTTTACTTTTTTATTACGATCCTCAAACTTTCCTACCTCCATTGTAAACATAATACTCAGTCCTTTTTATAACTCTCACAAAACCATTTGATCAATTTTGAGAGTTTCGATCCAACAGTTAATAATTGACTACTTAAATCAATTCAACATTGGTAATAATTAAAAATTCCTGCAGCATCTAAATCCGTAAGTAAGAAGCAATTTTAATTTTTGTTGACGATTTTGAAATGTGAATGTAACACAATATTTGAAATGTAATAATTTTTTAGTGAAGCCGATATCGCAAAATATTGGAAAGCAATTCTGGATGAGCTTCAAAAAGGAGTATGTGTATTTGTTGCATTTTGAATAGTAAAATATAAGGCATTTCGACCCTAAACCCCCTAAAATGATATTTTTGTATTTAAATACCCGTTCGTTTATTAAACCATTACCATAAGGTAGTTAAAACTTTTCGTTCGTTTTGCAACTATCGATTTGTTTAAGGGACGACAACAATATATAAATATTTTTTTGTTGAAATAATCATTTCTATAAAGGCTGAATTTAACTTCAAAAAATATAATTATTATGACAAAGTTTTTGCAATCTTTGAAGTAACAGCGTGATTCTCTTTCATTGACGTTGATTTTGGTTATTACTTGTATAGTAAGGTTTTTTCCCTTTTCCCGCCTATCTTTCTGTAAGTTGTCACATATCCCCGGCTCGTTTGCCAGGTAGTAAGTTAACAAAGGGCTCGTAGCCGGTCCATTTCGAGTGAGGAACGCGGCCGAATGGGGCCCATCGGAGTGTATCATTGGAGCAGCTGGCCCTTTGACTAATAGTGACAAAATACCTTGACTCCAGTCAATTTAAGGCTGTTTGGAAGACGCCCCACCTCATGAAGCCCTAGTAAATTAGGAGAAGGGCCCTCCGGAGAAAAGCTCTGACTAGCCTGAGCACCCTCAAGGTGTGCCTTCTTTGAGTCATTGTTGTTTGAAGGTGTCTTTTCGAAAATCCTGACTAAGCCAAGTGTGACTACTATAGACATAATGTGAAAGGAACTATTTAAAAAGATTGTAAACGACCTATTTGGAAAAAAATACTATATCCGTACAAAAGTTCTTTATGTAAGAGAACATATTATCCTTAGCTTTTATTTGACTATTGACTTATTTGACTTACTATTTAACTCTTTTGCTTGTATGGCATATATATTGTACTATGAAAAATGATAACAAAATCATATACTTCGAGAAACAAAATTCGTCTTTTTTTGCGTTTATATAGTAAACAGTGAGGCTTACGAGCTTAATTCTTGCGCCAACCGATGCCGCAGGGTCCAAGACAAATACGTTGATTTTTTCGGACTTATTTGTATCCCTAAAACTACGAGGTTTTAGAGCTTATTACTGCAACGAGTGCAAACACGCCGGAAAAAAGTTTTGGCGCAGTAATAAGCTCGAAAGCTCATAGTTTTACAGATGCAAATAAGAAAATTCAATGTATTTGCACTTGGTTTTGATGAAACTACCCTGCAGAGTCGACTGGCGCAAGATTAATCTCGTAAACACATAGTTTACGAGAAAAGCGAAAAAGATTAACCTTTTTCGATGTATGTTATTCGATATATTCGAAGGAAAATAGATAAAATATATAACTTATAACTGACATTGGATTTAATTTTATTTTAACAAGAGTGTAAAAAACATATTTGCTTACTTCTGACGTACTTCAGGACGAGGGAGGAGGGCTAACTCCGAAACAGCAGAGGAAGAAACTTGCACCTTTCAGCAATTCAATGTTAAAAATTATTAGTTAGTTCTCAAATAATCGATCTTGCTGAAGTTATTTCAAGAAATACCCTGTAATTGAACACAAGTAGTCGAGCATTTTCGTCCTTAATTGATAATTCAACAACGAAAATCACAAATGTTCGCATAATCCAGACGTTAACTTATTGATTTGACAATAAGCCAAACAGCGCAATGCGTGCAGAAAATCGATTTTGGATACATTAGAAACATTGGAAAGTAACTATTTTTTAAAAATCTTAGTACTCCTTGGCTTAATAACTAATCGAGATTTTATATGATTATTTCGGAAATTAATTTTGCCTTTAGACTTTGTAGGTTTAAAAGGAATTTATTTACCTGGGTTATATCACTCAGAATGAAATCATGAGCAAGGCGACTGGCGATAAGTGTCGAAAATTTCAGAATTTTCTACTAGGTGTTTCTATATGCAACAAAAAAACTTCCTCTTCGAATCTCAGCGATAAAAAAGTAATTACAAATTTGGTTTTGTTTTTTAATTTTTCGACTTAGGTCTACAAAAATTGCTTATAAACTTAAGAATTACTGACTGAAAAATCTGGTTTATGCCACCTGAAATGTCGTTAAATTTGCGGTAAGGAAACCTATTTACATGGCAGAATTGATGAAATTGGAGTTGATTTTATTCTGTGCGATATAGTGTTGGGTTATGATAAATATATTTAAAATTTGGTAACACGAAATTTTAGATAATTGACATTCACCGAAAAGTAAGTGCTTTAGTGTCGTGATTACTGACCGTTAGTTGATGATTATTCAGTAATCGTGAGATGCGGTCTGGCGTGACGTAGGTTTCAGAAAAAAATTTTCTTTATAGTGCCAACGTTTCGATCTTCATTGAGATCATCTTCAGGGCCTGGGATTTACAAACATTGATTAAATGT
Organism: Cimex hemipterus; assembly: GCA_039619505.1. Lineage (NCBI taxonomy): Eukaryota > Metazoa > Arthropoda > Insecta > Hemiptera > Cimicidae > Cimex > Cimex hemipterus. The sequence continues at coordinate 27,689,432 of CM077106.1, read as the reverse complement.
AACAGATACGTGTAGAATGTGAAAAAAGTGAATTTATACAATGGAGAAAAATATTTTTTATATACAATCAAAGTACGCAGAAAGCAAACACTTTGAAGAGTAGAAATACTTGTATTGATTATAAACAATATTTGTTTGTATTGAATAAATTCACCTTTTTCCACATCCTATATGTATTTTTTAAATTTAAACATTTTTGGTAAATCCCAGGCTTTGAAGATGATCTCAATGAAGATCGAAACGTTGGCACTATAAAGAAAATATTTCATGATCATTACTTGATGTTAAAGAAGATGGTCATTACTTATAATTTGGTCGTGGATAAGGAATATTGAATCTTTTTGAAGACAAAGAAAATATTTTACAAACTAACATTGCTTCCAAAACGGTTCACTATACGTACTAAATACTACGTAAAAAGAAACAGCAATTGCAAAGCTACACGTTAACACTGTATTACATTTTGTTTCTGGTAGTTCACCGAGAGAGACGTCGACGAAGCCGGCTAGAATTTCATGGTGGGGCTTATAAACCAACAAGGCCCACCCTCGTCGGAGGATATCCTGAAGGGGCCGGTGCATCTATCGATCGTCAGATACATTTTATGTATCTTCGAGATGGTAGCTAGAAGAAGGCCAATGGGAGCTGTGGGCGGAACGGTAGGCGTGGAAAGAGGACCAGTTGCGGTGAAAGGGTGCCAGTCGACCTCGGCAGACCCCTTCTTGCACTATCTCCGTAAGTCAGTCGATCATTTAAGATTAATTATCCATTTTCTATTGTGTCTTAATTTAAAAGCTTATCTCGACCAATTATGAAGCCCTTTTACCTACGGAACAGATTTAAACGTTAGCCTTATCTATAAAGTATGAAAAATGCAATAAATTAAATTTTAGGCTATTTGATTTTTCTTCGGCTCAGGCTATTTTTATATCATGTTTTTTCTATTTGTAAAGTAGAGGGTGTTAATCTGAACGCATAGAATATTTTTGAAAATTTTTATTTATTTTTAAATCTTGTGGAAAATTTCAGTAAATTGCCTTTCTAGAACAAAACCTAAAAATTGCAAAGGCTTCATCATTAAATGTACTTTTATGTCCTGAAAACGTGTTTTTTTGTTTGTTTTTTTAATTGAAATACGACCAGTAGTAAAAAAGTTATAGTGTCTTTTGAAATGTCATTATTGTAAATTAATTAACCCCACTTTGTGATAACAAAACTTTTTTCAAATAGAAATAGCCATACATGAAGTCATTAACAATTTTGAGTAAAGTATATTATATAACTTGCGAAGAAAAGACAGTTTATGTACTACTTTGTATATACAAATACGAAGTTACAGGTGCATATTTTCATTTAATGTTGAAAAAACTTAGAGAAATGTTCGCAATTGAAAAACTCCTTCTAGGAAAACTTGTCTTTTGGTCAATATTTTCTAAATAATGTCTATAATAGCCCATAAATGAAATGTAAAAGTGTGTGTCATAAAGGTCCTCCAATATTTACTTAAATTTATACAGGGTGAATTGCTACTCGTGCTACAAACTTCTCCAGTAGATTCTTCACTCTAAAATGAACAAAAAAGTTTATATTGTCCATGGTCCGATTCTCAACCATTTCAGAGTAATTTCGCTTTTTATCGATTTTGAAAGATATCACGTCCTGGGGTCGGAAAATCGTGATATCTTTTAATCTAAACATTTCTCTGAAAATCTAATAGCACCGTTGAAATTCCCGTTAATTTTTCAATAAGAAGATGACGGTGGCAAAATGTTTGGGCTAATTTTTTGTGTTTTATTTCAGCCAGAACTACAAAAAGAGTGGAAAATTGTGTAAATCGGAAAGTGTATAAAGTAATCCAGAGTTTCTAATTTTAGTCTCAGAAGGCAGCAAATTTGAGGAAAACTACCTGATATAATAACGCTTCCAACGCACTCGTCATTTTCTTATTTAGTGGTTGTGAGACCAAGATGTTGATGACAAAAAGAGAAAAAATGGTGGTTCAAGTATTGCTAATGTTTGAGAGTTCAACTTTTTAGATTTAAATTGGGCCAGTTAATCTTGCCGGAAAATCTAAGTAGGGACCGATGAGGACATTTCCAATAACTCCCGCCCAAACATTGATTGAAAAACGTCTTTGGGAATGTTGCTGACGACTTGCATGTGGGTTTTGATGGGAGTATTGGTGCAGATTATGGGTGTTAAATACTCCGTCTCGGGTGAAATTTGATTCATCTGACCACAAAATTCGATGAAAGAAGTGATGTTCCTCAGTGTCAGACTGTACAAGTCAGCAACAAAATTCCTTCCTACGATAATTGTCACCAGTATGCAATACTTGAATCTTTTCAACGTGGTAGGGATATAGTTTTTCCTTTTTCAAAATTTCACACACCTTGAACTGGGAGATCCCGAATGCTCTCGCGAGGTCTCGTGTGCTGATATCTGGTTGAGCCATTACGCGATCGATCACCGTTTGTTCCAAACCAACATCAGTTTGCTGATTACCTAATTCGCGTAAATTTGTGGGGAATCTACCTGTTCTACGGAGACATTCGTGGAGCCTAATGAAAACACCGATACTAGGTAAGGTACCTAACTCCATATTCTTGACGCGCTGCTCTCGCGCTACAACCGCAGAAACCGTAAACAAGATGCATATCTGCGTACTCTTCATACGAAAATGTAGACATTATCACAAATTTTGTTAACTGCACGAGTACACTTTAGAATGGAACTTAGACATATAAACTTCTTAAGCATTACATACTAAATGGGCATTAAATTAAATTAAAAAATTTCAATGGAATTATGATTTTGAGAGAAAAACAAAGTGAAAAAACTTTTTGTGGTTTTTACAGTTTTTCTCTTTTTGTCATCGACATCTTGGTCTCAAAACCACCAAATAAAAAAATGACGAGTGCGTTAGAAGCGTTATTAAATCAGGTAGTTTTCCTCAAATTTGCTGCCTTCTGAGACTAAAATTAGAAACTCTGGATTACTTTATGCACTTTCCGATTTACACAATTTTCCACTTATTTTGTAGTTCTGGCTGAAATAAAACACCAAAAATTAGCCCAAACGTTTTGCCACCGTCATCTTCTTATTGAAAAATTAACGGGGATTTCAACGGTGCTTATAGATTTTAAGAGAAATGTTTAGATTAAAAGATATCACGATTTTCCGACCCCAGGACGTGATATCTTTCAAAATCGATAAAAAGCGAAATTACTCTGAAATGGTTGAGAATCGGACCATGGTCAATATGAACTTTTTTGTTCATTTTAGGGTTAAGAATCTACTGGAGAAGTTTGTAGCACGAGTAGCAATTCACCCTGTATACTTAATTTCTATTTACTTATTTATTTCACGGTTTTCCAACGATAAATGTTTACAACAAAAATATAAAGGTTTGAAAAAGATATAAATTTAGCAATATTTGCATTAGAAAATTTAAAATGAATTGAAACAACAACAATCCATTTTTCAATGACAAAATATGCTTAATTTGTTGGTTCTTGGTCTAAAACATAATTAGTTCTATGGAAATCAATAGAGAATGTTATTTGATGTCTGGACTTTGGGTCCTACATTGTTCTCCATTTTCCTAAAAGCTTTATACGCCGGTTGCGTAGCTCTCCTGTTCCTTCTGGAGGATTGTCCGGAACGTGTTTCTGCATAAGATGAGAGTTAAGAAATAACGCATTTATGTAGAGTGTAGAACGTTTTTCGATGGAAAATTCTAATACAAAAAAATAAAATTTTATTTACACAAAAAATTTGCAATCCTTTTTTGTACAGAATGACACTGGTCAATGAGATTCCGAGCGTCCCACAAGGATACATTCTGAGTGAACTATTTTGTTCCCACTTGTTTCTAAAGGCGTTATACGCCGGTGACATGGCGTCCCAGACCTCCTGGAGATTTGTCAGGAATTGAAAAAAATATATCGTTTCCGCTTAAGATGATATTTAAAAATTAGCGCATCATAAAATTTAATTATTTTTATTTGTAGAGTAAACAACAACCTAATTTGCATGGATTGAAACTAGTCTCATGAGATTCATATAATTTTCCTGAATAAATAATAATAGTGTCATCAGCGCATTTTCTCAGAAATGTTCAAATCGTTAATGTAAATAAGGAAAAAGATAGAACCTAAAACTGTACCCTGTGGCACACATGTTAAATATTAAATTTTAGTTGATAATAGTGTACAAAAAAAAATTCAGTTCTATTTTTCTATCAGACTTAAAACGATTAAGAGCACTTCCATGATACCAATTTTAAATCATTTTTGAATTAATATTGTATGATATGATTAATATAATATTGTACGATCAATAAGTCTAACGCCTTCTTAGACATTTTTTGTAAAAAAAATTCCTACCATCTTTTGTTTTAGCAACCAATTCGTTTGTTTAGTGACTTCAAATTTTGCTGATTTACTAGGAAGAAAATCAAACTTATTATTAGAAATTATACTATTATTGCAAAATTTAAATAATTGAATTTTCATATATTTTTCCATGTTAAGTTGTTGATATCTAATTTTAATCCATTTTTAAACAAGTGTTCTTTTAAAAAAATGTTGGGATTATCCCCAGTGAAAAAGACAAATTAAAAATATAAAGAAGGGGAGAGATAATAAAAGTTAAAATCAATTTAAAATGAACGGTTTATTAGATAATTATTTAACAATGAATTTTCATCATTAAGGTTCTTAAACAATATTTCAAGTTCTTCAAAACTGATTATCTCTATGTTAAACACCCTATTTATGAAAACTAAGAGCTTTGGTTTAATCATTGTGCATTTACTTCTAATTTGAGTATCTATTAAACTTGAATGATGAAAACTTTCATGGAATTAACCTGTCTTGACGCCGCAGGTCTTGTTTACATGTCTCTGTTTCACCCACCATAGGAAGAAATACGTTTGAAATGATAGATTAATAGTATATTACGAATTTATGCAGTTCCACCCCTCCCATAAATAACTGGATTTATGAATTGCGAAGAAGAAAGAGGTACGAGGAAACCGAAATGCGCCCGCTGTCGTAACCATGGCTTCATTGCATGGCTGAAAGGCCACAAGAAAGACTGTCCTTTCTCGACGTGCAACTGCGCCAAATGCGGCCTCATAGCCGAACGTCAGCGAGTCATGGCAAAACAAGTACGATTTCTGCAAAAATTAGCATGCTTTTGGTTGGTATTTTCACGTTTCTGGACGTTTTCAGGTCGCCCTGAAAAGACAGCAAGCGGCCGAAGATAACCTAGCGTTGAATCTGAATCAAGCGGTCACTGGAAAACGGTTCAGGTACCTTCCTCCAGGTCCGATAGTCTCATCCTTACCTTTAACCTCAAAACAAGGTATAAGTACAAACACGCCCTCCTTATTCGGTTTATGACTTATACGCTTTTATTAGAAATCGCCTCCGTGGAAAACGACAGGGAAAAGTCAGCTAAAAGACGCGCCAGTCTTGAACTCCTGATGAAGCTTTGTCCCGACAGGAAAAGATCTGTTTTAGAATTGGTCTTTAGCAGATGTGACGAACAGCTCATGAGCGCCATCGAACTCTGCTTGTCATCGATTAAAGGTATTTTTTACGAGCACTTTTAAAGTAGATACCGCCATTTTTTATCTAATTCAACCCAGTGGAGAAATGTCCTAAACTAACTCCCCTTATGGGAAGAATGGTTCAAGAAATAGAGGATCAAAATCAAACCAAACACAATAAATTCACCCTCCGCCATGTCACCTACCTTCCATTCTCTTATAACTCTCTCCTATCAACCAATCCACTATTTGGGACTTTACATCAACAAAAGCCTTTGGAACTACGTCTTATAAGAAAAGGGCTGAACAGATGACATAAACTTCTCAAAAGACGTTAAGTTGACCTTCCTCGCTTACACACCACTACTAAAACTATTCTGGACGGAATAGAACTGTGAGACTTAACCAAGTGTTCCAATCTCGAAAGAATCCAAGTTTTATTGTAATAAGTCCTTTGAACCGTTGCCCAAGCTCCCTATTTAGTACCCAACCTTATCCTCCCCATATGTCCTCGAACTGCCAAAAATCGACAGAGACGTCCCGTCATGCTCTGGATCCTCATAATATACTGGTCTTCAAACCCTCCCTACAAATATTAAATAATAACGGAATGTTTAACCCTTTATAGATAAACATTCCTATTGGTTGAATACTAATTGACAGAATATCTTCTAATCAAACATAGTTTTACATAAAACCTTTACTTGCGTTTTTTTTTTAAAGGATGATTGTTATGTCAATTGCCACATGAGGATAGAAAATATTGTTTTCGTTAAGTCTTTTTATCCGGATACTTTTGTGCTTTGCAGATCGCGACGAAGAAATGGAAGTGGAGATGCACAATTCTGCTTTTCAACCTCCGGCAGCCCACCAGGCGTCGAGGGCGTTGCTTCCTCCACCACCGCCACACTATTTCAACACCTGCCTTCCTCAGTTTTCGTAAGTGGTGAAAAAACGCATTTCTAAAGATTGTAAAAATAACGAAGCTTTGGTTTGCTTTTACAGCGGATGCCCTTATTACACAACACCGAGTTTCGGCTTCAACTCAGTCCTCTTGCCTCCCCCTCACGACCTTCTGTGCGATGAGTGCAACAAAAAAGATTAAATTTAGAATAGCCCAGGTTGAATTATTAATCACACTCACATGCAAAGTCCAGGGATATTAATTTTTTATATATAGAAAACATATTAGTCTCTTTAAAATAATCTATAAGTTAAGTGCAAAATAATTTAACATCCAAAAGAAAAAAAAACGTATTTCGTCAAGGATTGAATTCAAAAATTCAATTCTGGATTATGTCCATGGACCTTCTAGCGTACGAGTTATTTCATTTGATATCATTTATATTTGATGCGCCATAATTATCCAAATGTGCAATTATATCTAGTGCAATTTGTTTGTATTACTGTTTGATTTTAAAAAAACAATAACTATGAAATGTTTATGTATACTGTTAAATATACAATTTTTCTTCTTGTAATCATTGTAAAATTAATTTTCCCTGTCCCACATTAGTCAAGCGTAGATATTTTAATTTATTTGCTGCCAAAATCCATACGAAAATCCTTGGCCGGGTTGAAATGGGTATTGACTGCACGTTTCTCACCGCAGATGCATGAATCCGAAAAGCGTCTCAAGGATTTTACTATTCGAGTGCATGGGCCCAATATGGACAATATCGACCATTGTTGCGCTGAAAATAAATTCCGTCTCGCATGCACGAATGCTCTCCCTCTCTCTCTCTCTCTCTCTCTCTCTCACACACACACACACACACACACACACACACACACACACACACACATACACACCCACACACTCTCTTTCTCTCTCTATCTCTATCCATTTATCTTCGTGCAACGAACAACTTACTCAGCCACATATCAGCTGCATGAATAAATTTTAATCATATTCCATACCAAGCTTGATAGTTTCAATTGATTACACATCAAAAGATTGGTTGAAAGGTTTTTTTGTCCCTATTAAATACACATAGTAAGTTACTTTCTGCTACTAGTTAGGCGTCGCTAAGTTGGTTGGTTAACAATACTGGTTAAGTACCGCTAAGTTACTTTACTCACTAATTAAGGGACTCTAGGTCACTTGGTTTCTTGACTCTGCTGATTACGAGTCGCTAAGTTCTTTTATCCTATTAGTTAAGCGTTGCTAGCCATAACTCTAATAATCCTGCATCACTAAGTTACTTTGCTCTAATATCTCGCTAAGTTGCTTAGTTGTTTGACTCTACTAGTAACGCATCGCTAAGTTGCTTTTGCTCTAATATCTCATCGCTAAGTTGCTTAGTTGTTTGACTCTACTAGTAAGGCATCGCTAAGTTGCTTTTGCTCTAATATTTACATCGCTATGTTGCTTGGTTATTTAACTCAGTAGTTAAGCTTCGCGAAGTTACTATCTCCTTAACAATCTCCTTTCTTCACCCTCTCAGCTCTCTCTCTCTCTCTCTCTCTCTCTCTCTCTCTCTCTCTCTCTCTGCAATCTGCCAACTACCCTATGAAGGATGTATATTTATTTTCCCAGTTGGTATATTAGTCCATGTGAGAATTTTCCATGAGGAAAAGAACAACGAACCTATTTTCATTTCTTTGTTATGATTTTCATAGAGAGATGTGGCAGAAAGATCCTAAAAAATGTGGTTCGAGTTATATTCTACTTCAATTTCAGACGAACGGTTTTGATTGTGCTATTAGGAAAACAACACACGACTGTTAAAGTCCAACCTTTTCCGCGGATAGGAATTTTCCGAGACGGCAATCCCCTGAACAAACAGAGGGTCGCACTTTGTAATCCGTCTTAGTTGCTCTAGGCAAGGGTATACCAAGCGATTCCCCGCCTGACGAAATAAAGTCGGTTCACGTCCGGGGCAAATGAAATGAACCCTGGTAACTTATATTTGTCTTCCACCCGGACGCCCCCGGGTTTGCTTGCACAACTCATTTGAACCGATCCCCCGCAAAAGAAACCAACAGTAAGTTTCTTGACGTTCCAGTTTGAAAATGAAATTTCCTACAATTATAACAATATTTTTAAAAACGGAAGTTATCTCAAAGGATAAGCTAATCCCCTACAGCAGGATCGGACAGGGAGTGTGAGTTGAGATTTCAGAGGACGAGGAAGGACTGTCTCTCATCTTTTTTTTTTTTAAATCGAACAAACTGCAGTATTTTCAATTTTTAAGGGCAAGGAGTTGGCAGCGTATGTTTTTTTTTTATTTGTCACATATTTTATTTTATCAACAAGTATTTGAATATATTATTTTTCGAGACCTTAGTTTTTTTTGTGGCACAAAAATTCCTTTTCATTTTTTTGGAATTATAAATATTTGTTTCTTATTTTTCATTGTTACACAATTTAGGAGATTTACATGCATCGAGTGAAAGGGATTCACCAAAGATCGTTACAAATAATGACGCCTCCACCTGCGAATCGAGTTCCGACTTCTATCCACTTAATCGTGTAAAAAATAGCAAAAAGGATAAAAATAATACCTTTTTATCCCACACATTAGAAAGTAAATTACGTTCTTTGCCATTTTTCAAATTATATCACCCTCATTCTATCATACATTTTCTACAAAAATTATTTCCAATAGCGCAAAGAAACCGCAACAAATTTAAATTAATATTATCTATTTTGGCGGAAAGAGAATCTGACCCTATGGCTTCAAACTTTTTATATAACGCTCTTACTCATCATAACACTACATTCGAGATATTTTCCGAATCGTTGATGAGGAACGGAATGTCGGATAAACAATATATTCAATTAAAATCTCAACTTGTCTTTTCCCCGCAAGCAGAACACACTCCATTAAGAAATTACATTGATTCACAAATTATACTCTTGAAATTATTCAGATCTTTGGACGAAAAAGAAAATATCTTTAATCTAATTAGAAGTACTCATCCTAAATATTTATTATTAATGGGAAACACAGATTCTATTTTCACTTACGGAGAATTGTACTCGAAAATCAAAGAAGTGGAAATAAGATTAAACGAGCGAGAAAATGGGACTTGTAATATTCCAAATTTCAATAAACCTACTTATTCGGAAGTTCTTAGAAACAATAAAAAAAATTTTCACCTGCACAATGATCAATTTAATGGTAATTTCAATCGTAGCTATTACAGATCTAATAAACCACGCTCTGCTACCATATTTGTAACGATCTTTGGTGAATCCCTTTCACTCGATGCATGTAAATCTCCTAAATTGTGTAACAATGAAAAATAAGAAACAAATATTTATAATTCCAAAAAAATGAAAAGGAATTTTTGTGCCACAAAAAAAACTAAGGTCTCGAAAAATAATATATTCAAATACTTGTTGATAAAATAAAATATGTGACAAATAAAAAAAAACATACGCTGCCAACTCCTTGCCCTTAAAAATTGAAAATACTGCAGTTTGTTCGATTTAAAAAAAAAAAAAAGATGAGAGACAGTCCTTCCTCGTCCTCTGAAATCTCAACTCACACTCCCTGTCCGATCCTGCTGTAGGGGATTAGCTTATCCTTTGAGATAACTTCCGTTTTTAAAAATATTGTTATACAATTAAATGAGAATGAACATAAATATAGTGTAAAAATCTAACAACTGTGTACTCCACGTCGAGATCTGTCGACTTGCTACAAAATCGTAAAATAAAATATAAATAAATTAACCACTAGCGTTTAAGTCTATATGTAAATTTCGCCCTACCTTTTAATTTAGCATATTTTCTCTGGCAACTTTGTTCCCCTTGTTCAAAAAACAACTCACCACAATAAACATACTCCCTTTTCCGCCGGAATTGTTTTGATTCCCAACCCAGTGATGTTGTGCGTGTGTGTGGGCCCAGATGTGCACCATGGTAAAAACAGGGACCACACATTAAGGGGAAGGTGTTGAGTTTCCCTGATTGACACACGTCCGTCTCCCGAATGAAGTCCAATTCCGTTTCTTTTCCCTATGAAACAATAGATCGCACTTTTAAAAATAAGATCGGGGAAATTTTCTTTAAATTACGAGATTTTCCTTCGCCTTTTTTTTAAACCCAACTCTGTATTTCAAAGACATTTAGTTTTTCATCGCTATACCATGAATTTTATTTTCATTGCATCAACGGTATAATTTTAACTAAAACTGCAGAATAAGTTGGCATATTTAGACTATATTGCGAAACATCGCCAAGAACGTATAGATGATCTATCCTCTCTGATATTTTTTCGCAGGTTTATGATTTATTTGCCTTTGATTTCTTGATTTTCATTCCTTACGTAGGCTTGACATGATCACGAGATAATTAAAATTTGCCGCATGAAAATGTCAATGTTGACATAAAACCAATATTCGCTGTTGGTCCTTTGTTTCATCAAACCCTTGGGCAGGAGGAAGCTCTCTGGGAAAAAGAATTATTCTTGAAACAAAATTGTATTTGGCGGCTCATTTGTTGCCTTGACACCTTTCTAAGCCCCCGGAGATATTTATAAGGGAGATGAAATTAGTCGGCTCGGTCAAGTGACAGCTTAATGGATCTCTGTTTGTTTTGTAACAGTGCCCTCTTCAGAGGGGAAAGATTCAGACTATTTACAATCCCGGGGAACGGAAAACTTGCTTTTTATACAGCAGAACGATAGATAAAATATTTTGTATCTTTGACGATGTGGCCGTTAAGAAGTAGAAAACAAAATTCTGACTTTCTCACGATGGTTCCAAGCTCCAACCGTAAATATCTGTACTCTGACAAAATAATGCCATAAGTAAAAAAAATCAAATAAATATCAAAAACGATTCAATTACATTTTAAATATTTATGTACCAAAATATGCAATATTATTGTGTATTATTCAGCAATCACTTCATTTTTTTCTTACTATTTTCATGAATTAAAATGAATTAAAATTGGTTTATGGCTAGTGTAAAAATATAAATATGAAGGAAATTTAACAAATTTTTCAATTGGACAATGCTAGAAATACGTTTGGAGCCGTACCATTCAGATTTCCAGAGGAAAGTGAGGTTTGGCAAGCAATTCAAATGTTAGACTAATACAAGCCAGCGTCTCACAAGGGAGCATTCTTGATCCAACCCTCATCTCAACATTTTCAACTGCTGACTTTCCCATTGTAACTCACACTATTACCGATAAAACCGCAATTTTGTCTTCTAACCAACCCTCAACATGCAACGACATGAAGAGTTTATTAAAGACCGGTACAAAATGTGGAGTAGTTGACGGAATGAGGAAAATTTAGCAGGAGTATCCTATCGACGTCAAAAAATTCAGATTTTATCAGTAAATATTTAATCAAAATATCCGATAGAGCAAAGTGAAAGGGATCCCAGTTAATGCCGAGTATATGTGGTACTTTTTTCTACCAATTTAATACTTTTTCCAAATTTATTACTGAAAATAAGAAAATCAACCTTTTATTTCAAAATCAATGCAGGGGACATCCAGCAACCTCTGGTAGTAATTTCAGTTTCACATCGATGATAAAATTGGAGCAATCTGTAGAATTACTACTAATCACTTCTGCAATGTCCCTCCTGGATGATGCCTTTTTTAGAAAAAGCATATTCAGCTGGGTTTAACATTGGGAAATATGGAGATAAGTACTTGATGGTGTGAGAAAACGATTCTACAACATTGCATACGTCTTACATTCTGTGAATGGATGCATTATCCATTATCAGAATACAGTATTCAGCTCCATTCATTAAGTTTCTTGCAAAGATCATGTAGGAAATTGCAAAAAAAGGTTACTTCATCGGTAGTCGTTTGGGATTGTATAAGACCCTGAGAGACAACAAGATTACTTTTTTTCTTAACCAGGATAGAGGGACAAAAAGAGGGCTGTAAACAGGCTAAGGAAAGTTCCATAAGGAAGAAGAAAAGGCAGCGTATTCAGTTGGTGCAGATAAATTAGCCAAGGAAGGTTAAAAGTCCACAAATTCAATGAAATGTATTCCAGGTCAGATGCGTGCGAAAAAGTTTGTTGAACGACCATCACAGAAGCTTATGGCAGAATTGCTAAACCTAGGACTTACGACTATGATATTAAGAGTGCTAACTGGGCACTGCACACTCCACACTACATGAAATTGCATAAATATATTCTGTTGGTGCAAAAGGCTGTACAAGCCAAGATTCTTACTCCTGGGAGAAATTGACTAATATTGATTACCTTATCCTAGTGATATCCTTATCCTCATTTAAAACATTTTGCCCTACACTTTACAACAAAACCAAGAAACTACTGTCTTCCACTCAAGTACTAGTGCCTACACGGTAGACTGACGGAGAATTCCCACACAAGACTTAAGAGATATCTAAGAAAACTTTTAGAATATAAATCTGTTTTGAGCGTCAAATACTTTCGAGCACTTTGGACTTGTGGAGTGGAAGTGCGTTGTTCCTCTAAACTATCCGCTATCTACCGCAGTCAATCCTTCCAAGCGAAATACCCCAATTGTCCAAGCACCTAATTACGTCACAAACCTGACCCCATTTTTTGTCAAAATTGATCCACTTTCAAAAGTTTCACCCAAAGTTCTCGATCCATCCTCACCCTACTGACCTTCCAACACTTTCTCATTCCGAGCTGCCTTAAAAATGCAGATTAAATTTACACGCGTCCTCCGGGTTCAGTGGCAGTGTATGTAAAGTAGACAATTAATTTGAACTTTATTGACGAAACCTTTATGTCAAAGATGATATAAAATTGGGTGACCTGGAGATCGTACTGGTACAAGAAAAAAAATATCAAGGAAGAGAAGAACGACTCTGAAGAACTCTTTCAAACTTCTTTATATGCACTTTCAGAAATAATTAACGATTTAGTTTTGATTTGTTGTTTGTAATTGTAGCATAAATTGAGCGACTATTCGTAAATATTTATACGAGAACAGTGCGAAGTACCTGTTAGATAGACGGTTCAATTTATTTTCTATTTCTTCATAGAAGAATACAACAAATAAACACAGTTGTGTACTTTTTTCTCCGAGGGGGAGGTGCAACCGGAGAAATCAAGTCGGCTACCATTGATCCAATGATTGAATTAGACGTTAATCCAGTTTGCCTCTCCTGTTTATCCGTCTCATCTTCCAGTGCAAACATTCATAACTGATTTACTCCTGTGTTTTTCTTTGCTGGATCATGTTCTGATTGATTAGGCGAATGGGGATACGGGATCGATTGGAAACTCAACCGAATATCCTTAGAACGACTTCCTTTGGGGCTGTTTCGAGCTGAAGAGATTGATACCGTTGTAATCTAGATTTATTTTCAGTTCGGAGAATATAATTTTTTAAAATATAAAACCTCTCAAAATAAAGTATATCGATTTCTAATAGGCCGTGGTAATAATACAAAATATTTAAAAAATTATATAAGAATTCCCAGATTTAACCGTACGGTAATAAATTATTTCATTTTAATAATTAGCTGTTTTTTTTTATTATTTATCAATAAATTCGCAAAACCTTTTACTATTTCCTCTTGCTTGCTTTTTTTTGTACCATTTTGGATCTGTAGGGTTAACGTTCATTCCATTACCTGTGATCTTCATGTCACATCTCCAGCTCTAGTCAAGCCCCGCCCAGTTCGCTTTGAACTTTTTTTACAATTTGCACTGTTCTTAAGCACAGCCCTTTGTTTACACTTAATTCTGAGCATTTATTTCTTTAATTTTTTTTTCCATTCTGTTGTACGTTTGTCTTGGATTTACAGGAAGGGACCCACGTTCTGGTACCAAGGGCTGAGCAGAAAATCGTACAAATAATGCAAAATAAGCTGAATACTTCTACAAACTTATGGAGTTAATATTTTTTAAACCGTTTGTTTTATTTGCATCCCGTAATCCTAGTGAAATGGAAGTGGATGGATAAACTCATAAAGTTTGTTTCTGACAAGTTAATTAATATTTTGGGAACTATTTTGATTTTTTATGAATACAGTTGATGTGACTATTTTTCAGCTAATAAAACAAGAAAGTATAAAATATAAAAAAACGTAATAAACCTAGTTTTTGTTTAAAAATTCAGATGAAAGGTAAACACCCAGTTCAAAATTCTGAGTTTTTTCCTGAAAGATCTTCAAATTTGATACAGAACAGTTTTCTTGAACTGATATTCGGTCAGTCCATTATTCCTGGTTTATGTTTCGCTCAGATAGATCATTCAGATTGTATGGGTACATAACTAAACCATTTGTTTTCTATATGGAAATGAAATATTTCAATTCTATAAAAAAATATAACTATAAATAACAACAAAATATATAAATATCAAATATAATTATCATTGATCATTAAAGGGCAAATTGTTTTCTCATTTGTAATTATCACAATAATTAAAATATAAATAATATCCTGTGACCCATTACCTAATTATCGCACAGAAATCTACACAAGGTCGATCCATCTCTTAACACTATCATAATGAAAGTATTATCTCAAATAATTTGATTTTCCCCATTACAATGTAGATAGTGTTCACTTGACATTAAGGTTTACATAGCAGTACCAAGCAGATTAGCCTGAATTTGTGGCGATTATGAAGATATTTTTAGCGTTTCTCCTCATTAG
This sequence comes from Cimex hemipterus, assembly GCA_039619505.1. Classification (NCBI taxonomy): domain Eukaryota; kingdom Metazoa; phylum Arthropoda; class Insecta; order Hemiptera; family Cimicidae; genus Cimex; species Cimex hemipterus. Next base: position 27,674,285 of record CM077106.1, on the reverse strand, counting down.
TGTAGCACGGTGCACAATTGTGCATCTCTTTGAATGGAAATTTGACGATATCGCGAGGGAATGCGTCTCATTTTTAGCACCGTACGGATACACTGCAGTTCAGGTGATTTTATTAATTAATTCTAGAGAAAGAAAATAATCAATTATTGTAAAAAGAAATAGTTATTCTAATTAATAAGTGAAACAGAACAAACTCAAAATGCAAATTCAAGCAAGTTAATATAAAAACCAGACAAATTAACATAACTTACTCTCAAAATTTTCAAGAATTCCCATTTTCCTTTTTTTTTATTTATCTATTGCTTCCTAAACTCAATTGTTTGTGTGCGAAGAAGATATAAATTTTGATTCATATGATGCTTTTGTCAATAAGTAGTAAAAAAACAATTTCAAAAATAATGCTTTTATTTTTTTCTAATACCTGGATTTAAATATGAGATATCTTTACAATAGTTCAAATTATTAGTTAGTTGTAAGTAGTTATTTTCTAAGCATTAATTAAATAGTCCACAAAGTACACAATTGTTTCAAAAGTTTTGATGCTGTAATTTGGCGTTAAAGGTTTCTCCAGTAAATGAATATGCTGTTCTTCAAAACCGACCGTGGTACGAGCGTTACCAACCTTTCTCGTACAAGATCATTTCAAGATCTGGGAACGAGGCCCAATTCAAAAATATGGTGCGTACTTGCAGCGCTTATGGAATAAAGTAATTATGAGCTGATTCCTTTTTACTTCATATTTTTGAATATGGATAATCTTTTGTTTTTAGGAAAATTCCAGAAGGCTTAGGCTATTTTTTTTTTTTTTTTTTTAAATATATGCGAGAGAAATTGTTAATTTGATCCTTATATAGATCCTTCCATCATCTTGACCTGTTGATCCTTGATGAGTTGGTTAAGGGACATGTGAGGGGATTGAGAAAAAGCAAGATAAAATTTAATTTCATCCAATGATTTCCACTAAGCAATTCAAAACTTGTCACTCAGGAAATTCACCCAGACCCCACACTGAAAATGAAAATGTAAATTCTGAAAAAAAAAAAAACCTTCTGAAATTGGCTTAAAAACAATACAAAACCTTTAATATTTTAAAAAATTAACCACATTAGCTATTATAAATTTTAAAATTAAAGCATCAGTTTTGATAAATGTTCAATAAAAAAAACTTCAATTGTTTTCCAGGATTTATGTTGATGTAATAATAAATCACATGAGCGCAACACTTCCTGTCAACACGAAAGGTACAGGGGGTAGTGATGCAGTTACGAGTAAAAAAGAATATCCAGCAGTGCCGTACTCTTCGGACAACTTCCATCCCACATGCTCCGTTAATAACTATGAAAACGCCACAGAAGTAATCAAAATTTGTAATGTTTAGTGCACTCTGGTTAATTTTTTTTTTTTTTTTAATCAATTTAGGTACGAATCTGTGAAATTGTCGGCCTTCATGATCTCAATCAAACCATACCTTATGTTAGGGACAAGATATTGCAGTTTATGAACCATTTAATTGACTTAGGTGTCTCAGGCTTTAGGTAAATTGACTTTGACAATTTAAACATGAGCTTTGAAGTTGTTTTCAAATTTAAGAATAGATGCAGCAAAACACATGTGGCCTTCGGATCTCAAAGCTATATATAATAGATTAAAAGATCTCAACCAAAATTTTGGCCATCCACAAGGCTCTAGACCATTTATATATCAAGAAGTCATCGACGAAGGTAATGAATAAAAATTTTTAATTAAAAATCTATGGCTTATAAATTTATAATTTAACTTGCAGGAACTGGAGTGGTGAAATATACAGATTACGAAGGCCTAGGACTTATTACTGAGTTCAAATACAGCGATGAATTAAGTAAAGCTTTTAAAGGAAATAACAAATTAAAGTGGCTTAGAAACTTTGGTATGTTACAACTGACATAATTAAAGATGTTAACCATTGAAATTGTAAATAAATTTTGCATAATTTACTCAAATGGTATTTTAACAATCACTGGGCGTGGTTCCTGTTTGGAAAGGAAGAATTTTCCAGCACATAGCTGAAACGAGCGGTAACATCAAAACCCATGAGGGGTACAACACAAGTACACAAACTTTGTCATGTTATAAAATTAAAAACAGAAATTTTGTGCTGATCGATTTTTTTCTTAAACAAATTTTCAATTTCAATTTTTACTTATATAGGGGAACCTTGGAATTTCATGAACACAAAGAGCGCCATAGTTTTCGTTGACAATCACGACAACCAGAGAGGCAATGCCATTTTGAACTATAAATCTCCAAAGCTCTACAAGGTGAAACACTAAAATCCACCAAATGACATGTCCAAACATTAATTTATTTTAAAGATGGCCGTTGGTTTCATGCTGAGCTGGCCTTACGGTACAAAAAGAGTGATGTCAAGCTTTGACTTCAACCAGTTCAACGATGGGCCCCCTCACGATGAAAACTTTGCTATTAAAAATGTCACCACTAACGCAGACCTGACATGCAACAATGGGTGGATTTGTGAGCACAGGTGGAGGCAGATTTACTCCATGGTGAAATTTGATAAAGTGACAAATGGTACATATGAGTGTACAAGAAAAAGAAGAAGAAAAAAAACCATAATTATTAAAGTGTATATTTGTTTTACAGGAACTCCTGTTACGGATTTCCAGGATAATGGCGCCAATCAAATATCATTTTGTAGAGGAAATAAAGGATTTGTTGCATTCAACGGAGACAATTTCAACATGAATATTAGAAGAAAGGTAGCTATTCTTATTTGTAACTTGTATTTTTTTTTTTTTAATAATGTTAAATTTAGGTTTGTTTGCCAAGTGGCACATACTGCGATGTGATTTCTGGTCTCAAAGATGAAAATAAATGCACAGGCAAGATGGTTACGGTTGACAAAGACGGTTTAGCCGACATCCAAATCAATTCATATGAAGAGGATGGACTTCTTGCTATTCATACTGAGGTTAAAGTTGCATTTTGAATTATTGTAAAACTATCATAACAAAATTATTATTTTTTCAGGCTAAACTTTCTACACAGAATGTTCTGGTATTTTAATTACCTGTTATATAATATATATTTTTACTGTATAATTATATTATTAGCCATTAATTTTACAAAATTTTTGTAATGATTTAAGAAATGTGAAAATAAATGCAATAGTATGGTAAATGTCTTGTATTTTTTAGATTTACAATGTCTTGTGTGTAGCGAAAAATTGTCTGATTATAAGTAATAGTAAGCAAACTGAAAACCATTTCATACAAATATCTCTGCTTTTACTTTTATATAAGAAAAATAAGATTTGAGTTTTTTAAAATATTTTATTAAACATTCAAAAAGTAATTAAAATTAAGAAAATAAGCAATGGGAGAGATGTCTTCCAAGGCTAAAGACTCATACAGACATTCTTCAACACAGCCTGGAAATAAAATTTTAAATTTGATTTAAATAATATATTAAAAATTAAGACAAGAATATAAAACGTAAACTCACTGAAACAAAAATAAACTGCTCCAAGTCAATAAGGTTTTCTCCGGAAAGAACACCCTTCCGTAAGCCTAGCCCGGCCCCCTGTTGGCTGACAGAGATACGTAGCACAGCGCGAGCAAATGACCCTACTCTGGGCATGGGAGAAGACCGTCGTTATGTTAAAACACCCAGGGCACTTCACATCCATAAAGTACGAGTTCGGGTGCTGCACAAGTCGTTTTAACTTGTGTTTCTTCTTCTCCTCAGCCGCAGGTGGATTTAGAAGATCAACTGTGAGAGGCATCTAAGACAAAATTGTTATATAAATTGTTACAAGTATTTTCAATTCCACTAAACATAATTATAACGGCATATACAGAAAATTCTTCCCTTGTACACTACAAACTTTTATTACTGAATGAAACTAATGATAAGTTTGTATATACGAGATTTGTATAGTCCGATGAATTTCTGATTTTCAATGTTAGAAGTATGAACCACTTTTCACTCTCTAACACTGAATTAAAATATGGCCTTGAAGAAAAAGCAAATTTAATTGTTACTGCCAGTTACAGCTGAATTTTTTCCTCCTTCAAGACCATACTTTGATCCTGCGTTCTTATTTTCAGACTTCTTAGCATCGTCGGTATACGATTTGTAGTCAGAAGGTCTATGTCTATGTCTGTCATCCTACTACTCGTGGCCTGTGGATTGAACTGGTGATACTGCATGCGAAAATGTTGAAATGTAGCTTCCAGCTGAGATCTCTGGGCAGATTATGAGGCGATTGGTCATGATTTAAATTGCACTTCCACAAAGATAACACATGTCGGCAGTCAACTGAATCACATTCCACGGATTCTGATCATAAGGAAGTGAAATGAAGAGTAGCCCATGTGCGGACAGCCTTAAAGTCCTAAATATGTTTAAAAAAATTTGACTACTCGAGAAGGAACTCTTTTTTTAAAAATATTTTTATCTGTTAGTTTTCTATTGTATTTCTAATTCTATTCTAATTAGTGTTTTCTTTCCAATCGGCCTTATCCCTAGTAGTTTTTGAAATGTAAAATTAAAATCATCGCCAGGGCTACAAAAATTGAATTTTTTCCCTTCGCCACCTTGACTTCGTAAAGCTTTAATTGATATATTGAATTTTTTTTTGGTACAAATTGGAAAAACTTGGTGGAAATAAAATCACTATCAAAACAGGAGTGCCTCGATTCAATTTTTTCCTCGTTAACTTTATTTTTGGGCAATGATGTACTTTTAGATGTTATAATACAATTATTATTAATTAGGCCATTTAGCACGTTTCGCATGGCTTTGTCGAGTTGAAATTTGGAATATCTTAATTAAACCATTAATCTGGAGAAAAACGGCCTCGTGGCCATGAAATTACGGAATTTTCTCAATGTGGGAGTAGAAATTTAGGAAAATATATTTTTCCACAATTAAAGGTGATTGTAATTGTTCGTCTGACAAAAAGAAAGTAGTGTAAATAGGCTGGAGAAATTTAATAAAATCGTTTTTTGGAGCGATTTTAAGGCGTTTCCTCCAATTTAGGGCCGCCATTGCAATTTCCACGTGTACATAACCTACGAGGGGTCTTTTTTGCCTTGTTAATTACATCTTTTCTTTCTGCTTAATTAAAAAATTAGCTATTTAATATTTTAGTTCATCATTTAGACGTGTGATAAGACACGTATCTTCTAATCAACTCACGGAAGCAACAAAAACGATTGAAAATAGGGCAATTAAACTGGTCCAAAACATTGGACTTGACAAATTTACAATTTCAAATTGCTTACTTTTTTCACTTAAAAGTTATTTGTTGTAATCTATAAACTTGAAAAATGTCTCTAAAGCCTACTGACCTTTGCAATATATCTGGATCGTGATGGTTTCAGACGTTCCGCACTCCTTGGGGTGAAAAAATCTCAATAGCTAGACGAGAAGATTCCATAAATGAAGAGGGGTAAAGGGTAAGAGAGCTTCCGAAACCGACACGTTTTCGGCACGAGAACAGCTGACAGAACCAAATTTGGAATCGTCACATGTCCCAGGTTCCGTACGACTTTCAAAAATAGCTGCCGTATCTGGTGTTGTATTTGGATGGGTCGGTTTGGATTTTTTGTCGTCTTTTCCTCCCGCGCATGAACCGCCATTCTTTTAAGAACTGTCAGGGCCGAATTTGCAAGCGGTCATAAAATTAATAATAAATAGTTTTTAACACTGGACAAATGTCATCTGGAGACAAGACTTCAAAATTCAAATTAATTTCTCTCCGATATAAATAAATAGTCATAAAATTAATGAAATAAACAATACTCTGCTAATGACCAGCTCAAAAACAAGTTTCTATTGATCAACTTAAATTTTAAGTATACGCTTAACTATACATATTTTGAGTAAAATACCAAGTAAGTCACAGATAGAAATTGTGCACTTTTTCCTGTTCTTTTTCGTTTAATTCTCTAGTAAAAGAATAAGTAAACGTGGTTTTATATTAATAAAATTAATATATATTTTGTTTTAGTCATACAATTTTACAGATTATAGTTTTTCTTTGTATGAATATTAGTCCATTCTTTATATATTACATAACTTATAATTTGATAGTTACTTATCTTGGTCTTTCTATCCCCTCTATGCCTGCTGATTTTTTCAGTCAGACGCGTTTCGACATTTTCAGTGCTACATTTGGGTGATTTCTCTGTAGTGATGTTTTAAATAATACGTTTTCGTGGTTGTGTCGGTAATGTTTGCTGGTGTGTTAGATGGATTGAGTCGATTTTTAAAAAATTTCTAGTCGCTCATTTTTATCTTCGGTCCTTTTCCTTTTTAATTTCTCTAAAGTTTTAAACGGCGTAAAAGATGTTCGTGGTTTACTATTTACTAGTATATTTATTGTTTGTTTAGGGTTGATTGTGTTATGTTCATTCATTTCTAAATTTTCCAGTATTTTCATTTTTCGTATTTTTTTTATGTTGTAATGTAGTCCGTTATATTTGGTCTATTGGCCAAATTACATCTTTCAATTAATTAATCTTTTCATATCAGGTTTTGGTTTAAATGAAAAAGCTAGTAACTAACTAGGATACGAACCGAGCTCACAACGGCTCAAATGGTTAGAGCAGCGGCGTAGTGAGCCGAAGGTCGTGGGTTCGAATCCCGTTCGCGACACTAGCTTTGTCATTTCACCCAAAACTTTACATAATAAGATTAGTTAGTTGTTATGTAGTTTGATACTAGTTTGTATTGTCGATGGTTCGCGGTTGTTTTGTATTGGGCGAGTCGCGTAATTCGATTTGCCGTAGTTATCATAAGCGATTTAATGTGTTCCTGTATTTGTATTTAATTTTTCGTCCTGTCTGTCCTGTATTTTTTTTTTTTCTAGTGGTCTCTGTGGATAATTATTCTATTGTGTTTATGATTTTCAGTGCTGTTTTATTATTTGTCGTTTGTACGTTTCTTTCGTATATGACGTGATCTATTTAGTAGCTGTTTATCTGGAGTTTTGTTTATGTATTTGTGGACTATGGTTAGAATTATTTTTAATTTGTTTTCCTACTTGTCTTTGGTTAGTGGGATTTTAGACTGTTCGTTCATGTATTTCAGTGCTGCAATTTTTTTTTTCTGTGGGGTGGTTTGATTAATCTTTTATGATGGCTGTTTACAGGCTGTTTTTTGTGCAAAAACGGAAGTTGGTCTTTTTGGTTCCGTAAGTTGAGGAAAATTATACTGTTATCTTATCTTACATTGTAATTTGTCGATATTTCTGCGGTGAATTTTATGCTCTTTAATCTTTTATAATTCTCAGGTCTGTCAGTATGTTCATGCAATTTTTGTTGATGTCTATTTTGGCAAGTATCGTCTGCGTATTTGTATAAGTATGTAGTGAAAATGTAGAAATGAATGTTCTTTAATAATATACAAATGCTGTAAATGTTTGCCATTCATGGAAGATTGTTTCTAACTGTCGGGTTAGGGTGGTAATTTTAGGTAATTAAAAAAAAAAAAAAACAGTTTTCTGCCTTTTTCAGTTCATATTTTTCAAGGTTATGATACAGCAATTGATTTGGTTTTTAATTAAGGATAAGAAAATAATGTGCAAGGTCCTATTAAATGAGATTTAGGTACATAAATAGATACAAAATCTAAAAGTCGTCGAGCGAATTTTTTTGAAAAACGGATTCAAATTCACATTAAGCACTCTTTAAAATTTTTAAATACGAATTTTCGTATAGAAAATAGAAGTTTTTGGCTAAATTTATTGGGGGCATTTTTCTCGCCGATAACTGGTGTTCCACTTATTTCTTAATACATCTCGATTTTATTCAAATTCAAAGATCTAACAACCGTTAGAAAATTTATTTTTTCATCTTTAAGCCTTTGCCAACAAAGCTTTGATTTTATGTTTGATACAAATTAAGATGAAATCGAAAAGGTTTTATTTTATATCCACGGTTTATTTACAGATAGGTTATTTTGTCTAACTCCATAAAAATACCTATGGCTCGTTTAAAATTTAACACCATTTTTTATATTTTCGCAAAAAAAATCGAAGGGCAAGGAATTGACCCAGAACATTTTCCTAAAATTATAAATTCGATTTTTGTGGGGTTGAAAAACGAATATAGGACATATGAAATTTGTCACCAATTCTGAAATTTTGGAGAATCGAAGACTTATTATTAACCCATTGTAGGATGGATCTTGTTTTTTGGCAATTTGGTATGCTTCAAAAGGTTCAGGGACGATGTTTTCATGTGTTTTAACCGAACTTTACTTGCCCAATATGGGCTTCTCGTTGCACTCTGCTTTGTTTGCCTTGATACCCAAACAAGTATAATATTGTTTTCGTAATGTATTATGTAAAAAAAGGCTCAGGGCTGAAAGATATCCAAGATATCCAGATCAAACACTGGTCAATTTATCTATACTTTATCTATCAGCTTACTCGTTGCCTCTCTTATTTGCACAGTCTTCTCTCTGCTGCTCCGAGTCTATATGAGCACGGAGTCTGTAACGCCCAGACAATAGTCCTACAATCATTAGTCCTTAGCTTTAGCATTGGTACCATTAGTTTTTACGATGGTCCTTTAATGAACTTTTTGCACCCATATATCCTCGAATATATTCCCATTGAACCGGTGAATTGCTATTAACCCGTTTTCTGAGGGATCTTAATCTTTTGGCAATTTGGTATGCCTCAAAAGGTTCGGGAACAATATGTGTTCTGATCGAACGTTCCATGACCAATGTAATAAACGTTTATACCGATGCTTTGCAGTATTAATTGTATCTACAGTTTACCATATTTTAAAAATATAGGATTTATCTTGTGAAGTTTGTATTTCTATTGTTTAGCGCCTCGTTGTAATCGTACCAATACGTCAGAAAATTAAGGTGCTAAAGTGCCCTCTACCAAGCACATCCCTACCCTATACTTGGTATTAAGTATTACAGTTCTCTGTAGTCTGTTGACAGTTCTATTCGAGATCACGTGCTCTCCTCACCGCCACGTGTCGTTGAACTTTTACAGGTTTACAGCTATAGCAAAACACAAGGTAATTTCTCGTCCGTGAACGCTCACATTTTCCCGCTAATTATAAAACGTTAGTGTCAAACCGAAACGTATTTTTTTAAAAGATGAATTCGTCCGGGGATTGCGGAATGTACCAGCCAGTAGACGAAAGCTTCTCGACGAAGGCGATTCACCACGGTCAAGACCCAGACCAATGGTCTTCTGGCATTGTCATTCCCCCCATCCACATGGGTACAACTTTCAAGCAAGACGCTCCTGCAAAGCACAGGGTAGGCTACTCGACAACTTTTTTTTTTTTTTTGAGGGTATTTCAACTAACCCCTAACCGTCTGTAAACCATATCCTTAAGGGTCATTTAAAAACAAAAATAATAAATTTCAAATAAAGCTATTATTTAGTTTGAATGTTTTCTCCAGAATTTTGTTCATGAATAATAAAATATTTAATATGCATTGACAACTGTTTGATATGTAAATAATAAATACATATGTAAAGTATTATTTTGCAAAACTATATATTGCAAAAAATTGTATTTTCCCCTTTTTTATTGATGAGTCTTTTTAATTGTTAATGGGTCGTTCAATTTTTGGAACCCACCTCAGCAGGCATTATTTTTAGAACGTTTGACACCTCCCTTCATTGTCAAAAATTTGTCTGTACAGTAGAATCTTTTCGATGGACCTTGTCATCCATCCGTTATGATCCTAATTTTCCCAGATGATTTAAAAATGTTATTGAGCATGATTATTCGGAGATCGTGTGATGCAGTCTTGTTTTAGAAAAAAACATTTTGGTTATAGTGCCATCGTTTCAATCTTTATTGAGATCATCCCCAGGGCCTGGGATTTATAAACGTTTGAATTTTACAAATACATGGAGTATGTGGAAAAAATTAGGAATTTATACAATTCTAAAAAATTTTAGATTAAAAAAATTAATTTATACAATGCTTGAAAATTTTACACGTATATATACATACAACAAAATCTCCCTGGCATTTTCAACATGACTTGAATCTAAAATTTTCTATCATTGTATAAATTCAATTTTTTTAAATCTAAAATTTTTTAGCATTGTATAAATTCAGTTCTTTTTTTTAATCACAAATTTTCTAGTATTGTATAAATTCAGTTCTTTTTTTTTAATATCAAATTTTCTAGTATTGTATAAATTCAGTTCTTTTTTTTAATCTAAAATTTTCTAGCATTGTATAAATTCTATTCTTTTTTTTAATCTATTTTTTTTAGCATTGTATACATTCAATTCTTTTTTTTTTAATCTACAATTTTCTAGTATTGTATAAATTCTATTCTTTTTTTTTTATCTAATTTTTTTTAGTATTGTATAAATCAATTTTTTTTAATCTCAATTTTTTTGCATTGTATAAATTCAATTCTTTTTTTTAAATCTAAAATTTTCTAACGGTGTTTAAATACTATTATTTTTTAAATTAAAATTTTTTTTGCATTGTATAAATTCAATTTTTTTTAACCTAAAATTTTCTAGTATTGTAAAAATTTATTTTTTA
>CM077106.1:27573796-27587199 GCA_039619505.1 Cimex hemipterus | reverse complement strand
ATATATATATATATATATATATATATATATGTATGTACAGTTTTGTAATAGTTCTTGTGCATAGCGTTGTTGCTGTGCTCAGAGAATCTGCTTGGAAAAATCTGAGCTTCCGACCCCAGATTTAATCCCACCCCCAGCATTTTCCCTGAAGTTAGAGATGTTACGCATTTCTAGAATACCTTTGAATTGAAGGTGAAGATGCCTTAGGCCTTACGTACTGCTAACGTGACTGAGAATATAACATATCTAAGTACTTTTCAGTGGTATTCAATACGGTCTGGTTTCCAGAGGTTTTACTGATCAAAATAAGGTCTTCTAGCCTCTAATCCCACTCTCTACTTTGGATTCATCTGAGTGCCATGATAAGATTCTTTACTATCTTCAATGTTTTAGAGTTACAAACATCTCTTGTTTCTATTTTTATTTGTCAATAACGTTGTAACCATTTATCCATTACATTTATTTCCACTTGTTTTGGGATTTTATGGTCGCTTTTCCTTAGGACTGGCATTATTAATGTTATCCTAATGCTTACTTGCACTTTATTAAGCCATCCTCATCTGTACGTTATATACAATGGATGCCAGTGCCATTTTATAGGACAGGAAACCTGTATTACGCTTTAGAATGGTGGATAAGAAAATATTCAAGAAGCTGTGGGAATCTCTTATTGGCCAAAACACCTAAAAATTAAGAGATTTGAAAGAACAGAAGTTAACAGAATGAATCTTGTCGAAGCACTACAAACGCAATGGACAGCTGAGACAGGCGTGAAAAATACTTAACGCTCTTAAACACATCAGTTGACACTGGTCTATATTATAGGCACAAAAACTGGGGATGACAATAGTTTCTAAAGAGTGGGGGCATAAAACAACCATGAAATACTAATAAATAAAAGTAACTTGTATTTTAAAGTATTTCATTACAACACGTTTTATACTTAAATCGTAGGAACTACTCATATCTCGATCAAGACAATCAAGATTTTCACCAAATACCTCTCGAAACAAAGCAAAAATTTACAAGTAAAAATAAATTATATCTTATTGATTTTGGGCGTCGTACATCCTGCGTTTTAAGTTTCTTAAATTACCGTGCGTAGGCGTTGGAACCATGGAGTAGAAGCAGCGAAGCGGAACTGAGCGTCTAATCGAGATCAAAGGCTGATAACGCCCAAGTAACCCTTATTATAGATTTATCCTTTTGACGCACATAATAAATTAATATTCTATTTATCTATGGTGAACATTTTAGATTAAAATTCAAAAGGTTCTAACGTGGAAAATCGAATTTTCTTGAATCGAATTCCTAGAAGCTAGACATTAACAAGCTATATGCTACAAACTATATATTTGTCTCTTCAGGGATGGAACATCTATAAATAATTTCTGCGTAAAAACGATATTAAAAAAAGAATTTCTACTCACTAATTAAATACTACAACTTACTAAATTTATACTTAAAATTCATCATACGGTCAACTTTAGATGGAAAAACTGTAGATTAGTGTATACAGCTGGGATAACCAAAAAAATGAAAAGAAAGAAATCTTAATCAATGTTTTTATAAATAAAATATTTTTTGAGTTCCATATAAAACTGAGAACCCGCTCAGATTTTTCACGCATCATATTATTCCAAGTTGGCCTTCAGAAAGTCATAGGTCCCCTAATCATCCCAATCTACACTGCTTACAAATCACAATTTGGGCGGATGTAATGGCGATCCTATCCACACACTCCAAACCCAACAATCCAAGAACACATAGATCTCATAGACAATTGGTGCACTTAGTGGGGCATCAAGTAAACGAGCTGCCCACTAGTACATTATAAACTAGGTAATCTCTCCATCCAACCAAAACCGCTAGTTTGGACATAAAACCGGTCTAAAAATAGAAACTCAACAATAGACATGGAAAAGTATTACGTCTAATTGGGCCGATATCTTCACTTCAAGCATACACAAAAATCCGCTTCCAAAATAATCATTAGACCGATTTGCACGTACGAAGTCGTCCTGTGGCTCTGCCAAATCCTCCAACATCCACAGATATCCTTTCAATCCAATGTCCTCCGCCGCATCCTGAAAACGCATTTCAAGCAACAAACCCATTCGGGGAGGATATGATCAAACTTTATCTTTTCTCTACATCCTATCCTGATCCTCGCTTCGCTTCCCACAGCTGCATGTATGTAATAGTTTATTCGTTTAATGTACATTTTGTACAGAAATAAAAAAATGCATTTATACAACATTTACATACAATATAAGCATTTATTTAAAGCCCCGACAATTTGCCCATGATTTTTGTGGGTTGTTCGTTTCCTCCGGCGGATAATGTTGGTTTTTATGCCTCTTTGAAAAAATATATACGCAATATGCTTATACACGCCTAACTTTTTTCAAAAAAGGTGGAGTCTGCAGTGCCCTGTCAAAGGAACCTTTCCTACCTGCCTCCTACATTTTTCTGTTTTTCTTTTTCTTAGCATCTTCTTCAATCTTCACTGCTCTCACTATTTACGTTTCTTCTGTTCAGTATTCTCTCATAATGCGAATAAGAATTCTTGACTGAAGAGTCCAGCCAGTAATATGACGACTTAGTTTATTTCCACATATAGTTCATTTCGCATATCAGGTTCATTAATAAATATTGAAAATGAGGATGATTAACCAGTTTTACTAGTTGTAGGTCGTGCTTTGGATACTACAGTCTGAACAATCTGTAATTAGTGAATTGAAGGTAGATCAGCCTGGAGGGAAAACTGTCTTTACTACGTACTTCATTAAGCATGTGGTTTAATAATGTTAGATAATTTGTTATGCAATACATGAAAACTATACTTTAAAAGTGCACCAGGATGATTAAGATTATTGATACACTTTCAATTTATTAAATTTACAATTTAATTAACTTCAATTTTATGAGTTCTGCATCTTATCGACCGACCCTTCAGCAATGGAACAAAAACGTTCGGCCATCTTTTCCATATACTGGTCAAACCAACTGCTCTTGACTATACGGTTGATGAGCGGTAGAGCTAAATCCTGGAAGAAGTTCGATACGTCCAAGCCTTCGTATTCAGGGACGTCGGAGTGCATGATCACCTTATTGAGCTTGACGACCTCAAAGTCGTCGAACTTTATTTTGCATTCGCCCGGGTTGACGTATCCTTTCGTCATCGCCCTGACCTTCATCTCGTTCTCGCCAATGTCGAACGATGCACTTAGCTTCGTCGGCCCGACGAGGACTTCGCTCACCTTCACCATCATCTTGTCTACAAAGAATTGATGGGTTTAAAGTGTAAACGTTTATCAAGAAAAGCACGACGGCATACGTACCAAGCCTTAGGGTTAGATTCATATAATCAACATTATTCCCATCCCCGGAATATTCTTTCAACCATGTTGATCCTTCCATACTCTTTAAAGTCTTGAAGTCAGAAAATTCCATTTTCTTCAACTCAATCTGACAAAAAGAAAGAAAATTAGGATATCAAATTGATATTAATTAAAGCTGTAGATTTAGGAATTGCACTGCTTGATCATATTGCACTGATCCCTCAAGAGAATCAGTAGTGTAAAATACAATCTTAAAGACTGTTTATTGGTTTTTACATCTCAAACTAAAATTGTGATATACGTTTGTTAATGATAAGAAAGAGTTAAATTACGACTTAAACTTTTAATTGTAAAGGACATGATGTCAGAACATTCCAGATGCAACGCTGGGATTTGAACTCATTGAACGTGTCAATCCGAGATACTGGTGGCCTTACCGATTACAATCTGTCCTTTTAGGTTAAACTAATGAAAACTATGGGATTGCTTAAAGTAAAGCTCTTACATATTGAAGTGTTTTTGTAGAAATGTCTAAATGTAATCGTTTAGAGCCATTGTTAAAACTTTCAGGATATTTTGAGTTTACAACTTAAACAATAATATTTAAACCGAGGAGATGTTTATACTTTTAAAGCTCAAAGATCAAAAGTTACATATATATAGTTGCTTTTTTGCTCAGAATAATTTAAAATTCAAAAGCAGGATTTTGTTTTAAAAGAAATGACAAAATAGAGAAAAGTACGGAAATACGTTAATTATGAAAATGAATAAAATAACATTGAATTTTAAAATAAGTGAAAAAAGAAAATTAATGTGATATCTTTAAAAATTTGAAGAAAAAATATACGAATATTACACGAAATAATTTATACAGTGAGATGGCTTACAAATATTCTTTAGAGGAAAACTGAATGAAAATAAGTGGGTAGCAAAAATGAGTGAGGAAAAATCATTCAAATTTAATTAAAAAATAAAATGAGAATTTGCAGAGGAAAAACAATAGTCATTATAACGAGTCTAAATTTAACAACTGAACTGCTTTATTATTTTTAATTCTGTGTAACTCGATGCGTGGCGGGTGCATTGTTTTGAGCTGTTTGTACTATTGAAATAATTTTCCTAAGTAAAAACAGGTTAAGGTGAGCTGATAAATTTCGTCCCAATTTGAACACAGTGCTAAAAAATGACTAATATAGAGGTTGGATATCACCGGAAATGCTAATGTTGCCGAAATCACTCCAGATCTTCAGGGAATCCACAGAGATGAATTCTTATGCAGTAGTTCACACAATTTTCTCATTTTGGTTCTTCTTTACAGCTTGGTTTGTGGTGGTGGATTCAAGTTAGTGGACAAATTTGCGGTACCGTTCGCGTAGGTGGTGATGATGTTATTGGGTAGGCAGAATGGTATTTTGGTTGGATGGAACCAAGAATGGTGGATGGGTTTTTTCTTCAAAAACACCGGCACCCTAAGTGTTTATATTACCTCTGTTGTTGCAAACCCTCGTAAAAAAATTTATTATATATTTCATCCGGTCCTGCTCCTTTAATAAACTTCAATAAACATCCATCATTTCTAGTTGAGACTGAATTTAAATAGTCTTCCTGTCTTTTGTAAAAATATCTTTTCAATTTTTCCAGTTGGAGTACAACTGTCTGTACAATGATTATTCAAAGACAGTGAGATGTGGTCTGGTGTGGTGTTTCGATCTTGATTGAGTAAAAAAGTATTTGTTTTCTGCGTGATTGTGTCATCCTTGTGTGCTGTGTGGAGAGTGCACAAAAAAAATGTTTGTCTAAAACCTCCGTTATACCAGACCGCATTTCACGATCTCCGAATCACCACATATGATTATACAATATACAAATATTCAATTAAATGGTCTCTTTTTACTCACGAGAAATTGATTAAGATTCACAGTCTCGCTGTAGTCGCGCATAGCGATTTTTTCCACCATCGAGTTGATAACTTCATTGTCTTCCTCCCTGATCTCCGAGAAGACAAATGCGAATAAGGTACAAATAATTATTCTGTTCATGGTGTAATGCGAGTACTGCAAAGTATCTAGGAAAAAAGTAAAATTGGCACGCAACCAGGGCAACCTTCCTGCTCGATTTAGTGATTATAACAATAGCACATCCTGTGATTTTTCACAGAGGCAAGATCGCTGATTGATAATAAAAATAACCATTGCAATATAAATTTTAATTCGGCGGCTCTTCTGTATTGCTTTTTAATGAACAATGTCAGTCTAAAATAATTAAATCATTAACTGTGTTAGTGTTCGTTGTAAAGAAAGGAGCACTTTAAATGTAATTACCAAGATAATAATGTCTTTTAATTTCGCTCTAATATATATATTTATTTATTTAGGCGGAAATTGAATATTTCTTCACTCCGGAGGTTTCCGGCAATGGGCACTTTTACAATTTTCTTCATTTAGCCCGGGATTATTGTGAAAAAGGATGTCGTTGGACTAGATGGCGTTTTCCCAATTTGGCAAATGGAAATTTCTACTACTTGTACTTAAATAAGACAGAAATTTAATATACAAATTGACTATCTTTTTAACCTGAGTAAAAACAATTGTTTTAATTAGATAGGTTTTGTTGATTTGATACATTGTAAAGTACTTTGAATATAACACTGATCACTTACTGGCTATACTTTGGTTATGACATATTTGTCAAATTTATTTTTATGCGTAAAAAACATTGTAGTTAGGATTTAATATAATTAAAAACAAAATATAATAAATATATTTATTCAGAACATTCCTGAAATAATAACAAAAACGAATCAAATAAATTTATTTTCGTGACATTCGCGAAAACACAAGCTAAGAGCAAGGCATGACTTTTCATTCTAAATTAATAATTAAAATACGCCGTAAAGTTTTAATTTATATTAAAATGTTTCGACCGAATGTTTTTGACGTTTGATTTTATGTGACTTTGTAGGAATAGTAATGCTTTCAGGTCGTCTCTTTCTTGTTAGTTTGACTGATGAGATTGTAATATGACCGACTGCGTGGGTGTGTTTCGTCCAATTTTTTTCCGCCTTCATCCAATAGCGTTCAGGAACTTCTCACGTCAGATTAATAGTTCTTGATCGTTTAAAACTTGTCCGGGAGTGAAGTTGGGTGGCCTCATAATTCGGTTAGATCAGGCCACATAACGAATTAGCGGTTTTCAACGTCCTATTAGCCCGAACCAAAATATCACCCTTCAAAAACGAGGTATAACTCTTTTGCATCCTGTTGTAAGAATAACCGAAACTCACGGTCGCTACATTATTTATTCTAAAACAAAACCAAAATTAGACATAATGAGTTTCATTTGGAAGCAAACGACAATTTTCTCTAAAATAAATTTAACCCGGTTGCATTTGTTTATTAAAAAAAATATAATTAACGTGGTAAAATTCTTTTGTATTGACAGAAGACGGACGAAGGCATTTTACTTGGCTCGTAGTGGCATGGGGGTGCTAGTTCACGCAACAGGACGTTCAGGAGGGACACAACTTCAGAGGGTCAATTATTCCTTACGCATTCTCTGCGGAATTGAAATTCCACAGCTACTCAGACGCTTTCGACATTCTTCGAATTGTTCATAACCACTAGTAACATGACTCACGTTGCATCGTCTAAAAACGTCGTCTGGAGTTCAATTAAGACGATCACCAGTATCAAAATGACCAAAGAAAGTATTGTTTTTTGACATTATCAAGATCGCCTACGAGTGGCTGAAAATTGCGGGTATCGCAACGCAAGAACAATTCGTAGGCTTGTTGATTTATTCTTTTCAAGGTAAAACGTACCAACTTCACAAAATATTGGTTTAACACATTGTATCATGACCAAACCATTTGCTTCATTTTTGGCCAAAATTTGTCTAAATACGCCGCTGATCTAACCACTTGAGCTATTAGCACAAACAATGGTTAGAACAGTATTTAGCTGAATGTCGTGGGTTCGAATCCCGCTCTTGGCGCTAAATTTTTCATTTCAACCAATACCTTACATAAAGATTAATTAATTGATCTAATTAGTATATTTTTGTACTGGAATGACCATAGGTTACGATAACACCTGATTTTAAATTTTTCAATTGATAGAGTGAATATGATATTACTTCTCTATGTGGCAAGTGTGATTACGATGGCGTTTCTTCTCGATTAATTATCATTTTTAAATATAATTTGTTTAGAACATCGAACTTCTTTTATTGCTTCTTAATTATCCAAGTATACACGTTATGGATCTGTTAGGATGATCAGTCGTAGTACGGTCCTTTTAATTAAATCATTACACGGGTAGGTTCATGCATCTCGAACTACGTCAGGACTTTATATTGGGACAAAATGAGATTTTCCCGTTCTGTGTTTAGAAGTGGCTGTCGAGATGTGAAACAGCACCTGCTTCCACGTGAATAAATAGGGCAGATTAGGCAACGAAGCCCTCGGCAAATTCCACCTCAGCTTTTGCTTAGCATTAAACAATTAAGTATAATACTGTTTGGATTATACGGGTCATTTATTTTTTTCTGTTATTGAGCGTATTCTGCTATTTGCACTGTAAACTGAGTTCAAGAAGTTGAACATTTTAAATTCAAACACTCTCCTTTTTCCTTTCATCGGTTTTCAGAAACATTTGATGTCATCCTACACGGTTTTTCAGACTCAATTTTCAATATTCTAGTCAAAAATCAAAAGGATTTCCTACATATTGAAGTATTAAGCGTAAACCGAGTTGAATAATTAAAAAACCCATGTTCAATTTGTATGAAAATTCGAAAATACATATCAGTATTTATTCGTATTTGTCGATCGAGGAAATTTTAAATATTTATCAGGACAGGTTAACAAAAGCCTGCGGGAGATTTATTATGCGGTATATTGGTATTTTTCCTAATAAAAAAAAGAAAAAATGGAAATTGATGTCCATGACTCCTCCGATTGAGAAGAGGGCCGATACGAATGAAAACAAAAGGACTTATGTAATTCAACAAAACCTTTTTTAATCGACCGTTTTGATACTTATCGAACTTAGTATTAACCCTCATCAAATCACACTTCTTTTTACCCGGTCTGCTTACATAAGCCGGGACTTCGGAGAAGTCGCGAAGCAACTTTATCCTGATCAAAGCTAAGGGAGATTGCCCGCGGCAAATACTAATTTGGGACTTTTTTAGTCTCAAATGATATGGCTGGGAAACATTTTTAACTGACAAAGGGACGGTGACCTCAAAATTTCTGTTTGGTGTTTAATCAGTAAGCGATTACATCAAGTTAAATAACGAGGGTATTTCCAATTTTCGTAACAATAATTAAAAACTTATTAAAGTCCATTTCATTCAACGTGAAATACTCTTAATACTGATGTAATCAAGAAACGTTTTAAATAAGACTAATTTTGATCATCGATCGACAATTTTTTAAATTTAGACGTTCTTACAAAGTAGAACTAGAATTCTTAGCACATAAATATATTACTTCATATAGTTTAATATGTGATGTATAATGAGTACCTTTACGCCGTTGGGGATAATCCTTTCTCGGCAGAATTCATCATGAAACGCGGACTCTTACTTTTGGGCCAAAGTTCACTTCATAATTGACTTGGAGAAGAGCGAGTAGCGATCGACCCGACATGAAAATTATGCTCGAATACAGCATAACCTTTCAGTCTCCAGTTCCAATTTTTGAAGGAAACATTTTGTTACCCATACAGATTTTTTTGTAGTTGATGTTAACGTTGTCCCATAAAAAGTTTGCTGATAGATGTATTTATGCTAACTGTTTTGTGAGAATGTATTTATAAACGTGGAAACAGACTGTTTTCTTGTATATAATATTTCATAGATACCGCGTCTTTGTGAATATTGAAATTAAGTGAGCGGGAATGTGAAGTACAAGAAGATAGATGGGGAAGTATTAAGTACCCCATCGACCCTTCTTAATTACACATGTTAGTGTATTTTGATTGTTCACATGTTTACACTACTTGAGTGAATGGTATGCATATATGAAAGAGTTTATTTAAGAATGAGTGAGAGCTTGGGGGTCTAGGTTACTAACTAAATGCGTTATTTTTCGAATTTGTATTTTTATTATTGTAATTAACGTAATGAACAAAACCCTCCACCTAAATTGTACACAAGAAGAATTAAAAACTATAATGAATACCATGACATACACCCACCATTCTTAAAAAATAATGTAAATTAAAAAAAGCGCCACATGTTATTTTTATTACGAGGGAAATTATTTAGTCTTTTTGTAATTGTTTATTTTTAGAAGATGATGCGTGCTTTTTTCTGCCTTTGTTTTTTTAGAAAGTTATTTCCACTTTCAACTTCGACTCAACTTATATGAACCCTCGCGGTGACGGGTTTTTTGAAAACGCCTGTCGGGTTCGAATGCAGGGCCGCTGTATTCGAATCTGGGACCTTCACCTTACAGTGAAGAGCGCCGTGTCAATGCCTGCACGGTTGCGGCCACCAACGATCCCTTTATTGTTCCAAATGCAAGCCTAATTTTTTTAAAGATTCTAAAATTAGGTTTTCTTTAGTGAACATGGTGATTTATTTGGCTGAAATTGGTCAAAAATGAATGGAGATATCCTGGCTTAAAAATTTTCAAGAGAGAAAGGTTAAAACATTTTTTTGGCTAAATTTTAAATGCATCATTTTATTATTAATGCCTGCTTTGTTTTATTTTATAAAGCTTTTCACGTTGAATTGAAATTCTCAAAAAACGGAAAGCCACAAAGAAAAAAATCCATTGGCGTCAGATCGTTTTCCACGAGACCCGAGGGGCATTAATTTTTCCTTTTATGCTCCTTTTTTGATCAATCTGAATCAATTTGAAGGGAGGATTCGGCGGCTTAACCTGTTGTTATTAATAAAAGATAAACAGAAGCAAAACTGTGAAGCGTGAAGTTAATATTTGTTTTCGATCCTTTCCAAACCATCTAAACAAAAAAAGTGAAAAGTCAGTCAATATTATGAAAATCAATCTGCTCAAGTTGATATCGTACCTTTCAATATGTAAACTGAAGCATTATTAAGAAAAGATTCCGATCATCAGAACATTATTGACAAAATTATGTTTATAAATTAATCACTGATCATATTTCAATGTAGTCCATTTTAATAACAAAGCTTAGAAGCTTTGAATGAGTAGATGAGTAGTAGTTTCTTGTCAAAGGGCCTTGGAAGCCGAGAAGAAATTATATAATTTACATTTTTTTAAATATGTTTTACTATCTTATATATATCAGTGGATTTATTATTTTATGTAGGATAAAAAAATATGCAGGATCTTATTTTTTAAATTTTTTTGTGAGGATTAGCAATAGCAGAGATCGTATAAACCCTCAGGGTGCCGGTGATTTTGAAAAAAAGCCCATTTGTAATATGTAGGGTTCGAATGCAGCGGCTGGATTCGAACCCTGGACCTTTACCTTACAGCGATGAGTGCCGTGTCAACGCCTAAACCGTGCCGGCCACGAACGCCCCCCGGGAACTTATTGAATGAAATTAATATAAAAGTGATAAATGTTGTCCAGCAAATTTTAATAAAAAAATAATTCGGATTCAAGTTAAGAACCCATTAAAATCCTTTTTTGGAAAGGTATTTCAACTACAACGTTATATGCCTTGGTTGCCGGTGTTTAAATGGAGCCTCATCGTAGGTTGTTTAGTAAACTTAAAAAGCTTTCTGTTCCAACGATATTTGTTTTTTGTAAGGAATTATGGTTTATACTCGGCATCACAAGTATATCAAGTCCAACAAAGAAATCATCAAAGATAGAGTCATAAACCAAAAATAGGAAAAGAATTGGGGATACTAATGACGGTATGTAGAAAGCAAAATTACTTTGAAAAATATGAAATAAATCTGCTGGAACTAACAGCTTTTTTAATTTACCTTAACAATCTATGAACGTTTTTTCTATTGTATATCGTATAGCCAATCAATGCAATATGTTTTCAAGGGGGAAATTCGCTAATTGAAAAAAAAACCTGAAGTGGGCTGTGCACTCGTAAAAATAAAGACAGCAAACGGACGGGGGCACGTGGATCGGACAGTCGGTGACATCTATCCTGGGAGATTGGAAAAGGTTTTAGAACGAAATAATGAACTTCCCCCGAGATAATACTTGTCCGAATTGCAAATTCGAATTCCAACGTGCATTCGCCCAAACACCAATTCCCCTGGAAGTGGCTCGTATCAAAAATTATCCCGCTTGGGCGACATCGATCATCTCGGGTCTCATGAAGGGAGCAAGAGAAATCCCACTTCCACGCCGACATAAATCCTGAAAACACGTCGAATTCCGAAAATAACTTTTCCTTTCAAAATCGCTTCCGGATTGCAATTTGATTTTATCCGAAATTCTGTTTAATAATAATTCCTGCTGTATTTACAAGTGAATATTTCATACGTAAGTACATTTAAAAGTAATGTAAATCTCCTGTATGTTTACATTTAAATAATTATAAAGATATCTTCTTAACATAAACAATAGTCAACTCAGATGTATGTCTAGCTAATTAAAAATGATTATAAAGAATGAGACTTTCTCCATCAATATTTATAGCTCTTCATTCAGCTTAAGATGTTTTAACAAGTTCCAAAACTTTGTTAAGTTCTCCAGTTTTCAGGTTTTAACTTTTTCTCTTCCAAGGGTAGAAATCTCATCCTATATAGGCATTCTCACCGACCGAGGACATATGTTTCTTCTTCTTACTGGCAATATCTGCATTGGCTTGTTTCTGCTTCTATGTATAGTTCGTCTTAAATTTAGTACTTGTGCCGTTAGTTTCTGGATTTGTTCTTGAATACAAAGGTTTTGGATATTATTTTTCGAACGAAAATATATTTGGTACAACATATACCATTGGACAAAAAAGTCAAAAATGGTAATTTTGAAATTTTTTTTCGCCATTTTATACAGAAGTTAAAATGAAAAATGAAATTAAACATGCACTGAATTGCGAATATAAGACTCCCATATATGCGCGCACACACACATCTTAGATTACTTTTTTCGGTTTAAATTTTAAATCAAGCTAGCAACGATTCAAGGACCTAATTTGCGAAGACACTATTCTGATTGGATGTTTGTCCATATTGGAATATTTTTTGGACACCAAACCCATAGTATTGTAGGTATATTGACGAAAGCAGGGTAAACTTTTAATTGGGGTGTACATCAGTGGAATATATTCATATCCTTGGGATGACATAAGTATAAGCCGGATGGCGTTCCAACAATCAGCGTATTAACTGGTAATTCAAAATCCTTTACTATTAGAGAGGCAGTCAAATATCCCTTACGACCCTGCAAAGAACTCGAAGCTAACGGGCCAGCATACAAAAAGCACTCCATTTTTTTTCCAAGTGGGGATGAAAAGTGTCATTTGCCGGGTTAAATTTGTACGCCGGGAACATGGGAATCAAAAAAAGAGTTATTACCGATAGAAGCTGCAACAGGAAATCTGACTACAATATTCTGTAAAATCCCAAAAAGCTATTTAGAAAACTGCCTGATTAGATTGGATAATGATAATGATACTAGAAAGCGGTGGTTTGGTATTCCCAAAGCACTACAGATTTTGGCTTACTCTACTTTGTCTAGTTTCTTTTAAGTTGTAACTGTCTTGATCCTTCTTTTAAGGAAGTCAATAAAGTCATTAGTAGTTATTAGTGATCAACTCAAGACACTTACTGTTGCTTAACTAGCAAAATCAACTAAATTATCATTGCTGCAATACTTTTTCTAGGTTCTTCTTGATACATACTTGATTCCATGCTTCTATTGAGCGCTTGCTCGCGCATTCGAAGATAATATGGTGAAGATAATAATAAAGTGGTAAATATAGATGGATAAATAGGTAGACCTAGAGATAGAGATAAATAGATAGCCAGATAGAGAGAAGGGTAGATAGAGATAAATAGAGAATGAGAGAGAGAGAGAGAAAGTGAGATAAAATAGTGAAGGAAAAAGAGAGAGGGAGAGAGAGAGAGAGAGAGAGAGAGAGAGAGGGAGA
>CM077106.1:27560187-27573396 GCA_039619505.1 Cimex hemipterus | reverse complement strand
GAGAGAGAGAGAGAGAGAGAGAGAGAGAGAGAGAGAGAGAGAGAGAGACAGACAGACAGACAGACAGACAGATTGAAATGTTGGCTAATTGAAATGTTTAGTTCAAGATAGTAAGTCATTTTAGTTTTTAAAAAGAACTTTTATTTAGCTAAGTATATATAACAGTTGACAGGTTGACGTTAAACTTCTATCTATGAAAAGAGAGATAATAATAATTAGATATCTTGTGGTAACGAGATAGATCGGGAGTGGGAGAAAATGCAGTTTAATGCTGTTTAAATAGTTTCCAAGAATATCGTCTACACGTGTCCTATATCCTTGGGAAATTGTCACTTGCGCGCTCTACCACGATTTGATGATAGCAATTGTTTGTCATTACTTGTATATATGTGCATGTGTTATATTTATGCATGTATGTATGTGTTCGTAGTGAACTTCTGTACGGTAACTGTTATACCTTCAGTCGAAGAAAGTTGTCCCGTTTTGCTTTTTATTTTTTATTTTTTATTTACTTTAGGACAACTGCTGAATGTCAAGTGAAACCACCACTTAACTCTAATTGTGTCGACCCGCCTCTGGGAAAATGTAAAACGTGCCTATGTTTTATTCAATATGAGGCTGGCAACATTGAGCTTTTCACTGTATATTTCGAATTAACAATTAATTAAATAAATAAAGATTTTCTGTTTTCACTAATTTTACACTTATATATTTTTTCATATGTTTGTTTATTTATTTTTTAATTGTAAACAAGGTATTTAGTGGTATTAGTTGACATGGTTTCAGAAGGGTGTTTACGACAGAATCCATTACCTCGTTTCAAAATACGCAATCTGTTTGGAACAATTTAAAACAATTCGGAAACGAAATAGACATTTAATTGCTAAAAGCTTTTGACATCAGATTTACAAAGAACCTGTCATTGCGTTTACGTGTAAAATGCAAGTGACTTCCCGTTTATTGTTGGAACTTTTCTGGACCTTTCACGTAACAAAAATTAGTGTTTTTTAAGTAAAGAGTGAAAGCTGCCCCATTTTTATTCAAGGAGTTTTAAGTTAAACCCTAAATTTCCTTCTATTAATTAGTTATACAGGACGGAAAAAATGGCTGTCAAACTTGTTTCAGACTTAGTATCCCTTCATTGAAAACTTACTTCTTATTCAGTGTCAAATATCTAGGACATACTCGTAGGGAATTTTATCAATTAAATCTCGGACTTTATGCTAATCCCGCGCCCGATCCCTTAAAAGTCAATTAATCACCCAGGGAGAACATGTTAATGAATACTCATTGGATGAAAGGGACATTAAAATGCTCATGGACACGAGACGGCCATCAGAGACCCCAGATCAACGCTTAATCCGGTTACAATGGGAACAAAAGGGAAGAGCTATGGTCGAATAAGGCCTGCGGTTATCGCTGTCCCCGTATATTCTACTTGTAAGGATGACGAATGGCCGGTTTCTTTTCGTAACAAAATAAAGTTAATTTATAAAATACTAAGTTGAAAATAATTAGATTTTGAGGTTGTTGTAGAGTCCTGGGAGGCAATGCACTTTTAATTCGAGTTTCTGATCAATCTGGTCTAATCCTCGCTTGTTTGTCCTAACAGACTCATTTCGTAATTTCAATATTTTAAGTGGTTAGTTAAACGACTAAGCATTCCACCAGTTTTAAGTCATTTTCGCCATTTTCTTTCATTGTTTTTTAGTTTGTATTTACTTTATTTTTTAATATGCCTATGTAAAGTAATATTATAAAATGAATGCAACAATATGCATGTATTTTGAATCCAGCCCTGGAAATCAAATATTAGATATCCAGTTAGCTCTGTTTCGGCCTTTCCTGGCTCTTGAGGTTTTTCTTACTTAGAATGATAAACCCTTCCGTGTCGTACACAACCCTGTTTTTTTTATGATGTAAGGTCGATGTTGGAATAGCAAGGGCTTGCCGGACAGGTCAGAACCCGGATATTTTGCTTTGAAGGGACGTTTTTCAGCTCCTCGCCGGCTGCCTAAATTCGCCGAGCGTGAAATATAACCCCCCCTGAAAATGTTAGCTCACCTGGAAACCAACAAGTGCCCTCGCCCGACTTAAATAAGCTTTAAATAAATCACTGATTGTGTTTTCCAACTTGGCATACATTGTATTATGAGAAGTGGCACTTGGATAAACGTTGAATCGCATGTTTTTGGAAAATCGTCTAAGTTTAACGAGTCAATCAATTTTTAAAAATTTTGATTTCATTAAACAAACTTAGTTGGATTTATTGGTACACTCCTAAGCGTAAAACCATATTTATTGTAAGTACATAGAAAACATATCTCTACATTTTTTATTTTATAATTTATATATCAAATTTTTAAGTTTTTAGATATTGTTTAGCTTTTCTTTTGATTATTTTAAGTGTATAAATAACTGAACAACAAATAATAAAACAATATCTCTAACATGCCAGGTACTACGTACTGCTTTGTACTAGTACGTACCTGTACAAAATCTTTATTTTTGATATCAAACCAGGAATAAATTATCTGTTGTGACAACTGAAATTTCAGACGATTTGTAAAAAATACGGGTAAGGAAAGGAGTACTCGAATGCATCCAATTTCAGTTTAATCTACAAAAGAAATAACATGTTTTTCTGGTCTGGTTTAGACGTGGGAGGAAAATAAATTGGCATTGGCAAAAAAAGACTTGGAATGTCCACTAGACGTTTGTATTCCCTACTTATATGTTATTATTTTTCAAATGTCAAATTCCAATATTATTACTAGACGTTCGTTATAGCTTTTTGATTTAAGGTCCTATTTCATTTTAATACTTTATGTATTTTGTGTAAAACAATTACTCGGTCGATCGGCGAATAGCTACAGTAAATCTATTTTATTATTATTATTTATTTGTTCCAGGCATTTGTAAAATTGTACCGAAATGAACTTTATATCAAATAGATTTTTTGTCTACAAGAGACTCAATCATTCATGGCATTTTTCGACGTAACCCGGGTAATCTAAAACAGTCCCCTAATAATTATAAAATGTTTAATTTTTCAGGCTTCACTAGGCTCTACGGAAGTATCCTGAACAAATATATAGAATGTTTTTCGCAAATTGAGGGGATAAAAGATGACATACTCAATTACACGGAAGAAAGTAAAAACACGATTCAGGTCGTGAGTGAAATTAGGTTATTGGAGGAAGTATTTTCCATAATCGATTTTTGTTGATGTCGTGCTAGCTGAAATAAACTGATTTAACTTCGCCTAACTAATTCATAAGAACAACAGCGAAACTGTCAATGGTTAAGACGTAGTTTTGATAGTTGAAAGGTCAGGTTTTCCAACTCAATCTCCCAAAAGGTTTTGTATAACAATTAAATCTATTGTTTTTCTGGCACGACGGCAGAACAAAAGCCTCGCAGTTTCCATTTATAAAGGAAGATGGATGGGGCGTAATGGCCGTTCTCTGAGTGGTTTTCAGTGAGAAACCCGGCAATATCGTTGTCCGTCGAAAAGGTGGACCGGGGGAGAAGGGATTCAAACACCCCCCATGTATCTCCAGTAATAAACACAGAAACCTCAATTAAGTTGAAACTCGTACACTCCAGTTTGAAGCGAAATTGAGGAATGTTACGACCTTCAATTAACACAAACACCCTGAATTTGATGTTTACAATACTGGCGTTAGAATTCTAGGCTTAAATTCAGTGATAAAAATCGACGGGAATCAAGATATACAAAATGATAAGATGTGTAACTAAATTTAGTTGCTGAGCCCTTTAATAGCTCTTGTATCCCCTGTTCTGTATTTAAAGAAGCCCAGCGAGTCTGCATTGATCGACCGATTGGATTAATTGATTTATTCGGATCTATGTACCATGTAGCTCGTCGTCCGTCGTGTTTCATCACAGTCTAAGGCACCGTTTCCACTGCTTCTTTGTAGGCAAATCACCAAGATTAGTGCTAACCTTAAAGGTCTATTGAGCTTGAAATACCTGGTCTGAAACATTTAGATTCAGAGCATATATGTCATACAGTACGTTTTTCTTCAAGAGCAAAATCCCTTTAAAAAAAAAGTTTTATACTCATGAAATCGATTTCGGGGGACTTCCTTCAACTCTTCACTTTTATTCCCTCAAATTACAAATTAGCATAGGTTTTAATATTAAAATGTTTATAATTGATTTATTATTAATGAATGTATTCTTCCGAGCACTTGCCTTGGTTTATTTGCTGGAGCATAAACCGGGCAGGTTACTCGTTTATTGTTGACGAATTTTATTTTTATTTTGTTGGATGCTGATGTTACTGTTATCTATATTGATTTAAATGTTTTCCGACTCTAACACTTTTACTCTACTTAATATTTTTACACCCTGAACATTTATATCCTATTCTCATTTTTGTGATACAGTGACTTGAACGTTTTTTAAAAATTTACATCTTGCTTTTGTTGGTTTATCCTTTACAAAAAATGTATTTTTTTCCAATATAGATTTTTTGACAAGTGTATTTTTAATAAACTATTTTGCTGTTTGTTTGTGTAGGATATTTGTAGGTAACAAAATACCTTTTCACTGATGTATGGATAAATCATTTCCACCATTTCTTCTTTTTTGTCAGTTTATGTTATTTTTTCAGCGAGGCTTTCTACCAAAATTAACCTTTCACATTGAGTTACTTCATTTTGTTTTTCTTTTTCTTGTTTAGTACTATGTTTCCCTTTTCTTGTGTTATTCTTTCTATAAGATTTTGTAGATAATTATTTTTATTATTTAAAAAACAATTTGATATATCTGATTAAGTGAAAAGATATACTGATAATTCGTACATTTTTCCTACTATATTTTTAATAATATTAACTTTTGGGGTTATAGGGTGCACGGTTTAATATTTGTTCAGAGCTGGTATGTTTTGTTTGTATATAGATCAATTGTGGGTTTACGGTCTGCATTTTGGATGATCGATGAATCCAAAAATGGTAACTTTTTTCTAATGTTCTCTTCTAACCAGAAAAGATCCAGCCTGTAAAATGAAAACCCGAAGAGATATAGATTATATTTGATTTTCCTACGATGGATTCTGTAGTCTGTTCATCTTTCAAATCTGGCAAGGAGGTGGATGTTTAAGAAACCCAGTATAAAATGATGCTCTTTTGCATACTTCACCTATTTAGTTTGATCAGCTGAGTTTAATGCTCTGTTGGCTGTTTTTAGCCTATTCTGGCCTTGGATATCTGGCATGGTACCTTGTCTTTGTTTACACTAAAGTGAGCATATATTAAATTGCATGAACTTAATAAACATATTGGTTTTCTTGCCAATGGGCTCTTGGTAGTTGGATTTAGGACTAAATATTCCCTTACCTACCTTCTTTCGACCTAGATCCATTGTTATACCAACACATTGTATTCAGTAGGAAATCGAAATGGGGGCGTGTCTGAAAATTATAAAAAAAATTATCACCTCAATAACAAACAATTGACTGGCTTCAAGATAACTGGGAAACAGATAAGTAAAGGAAATGTGTGATGCAGGTACCAAGAGAAAGCAAAACCAAGAGTTTCACACCAATTTTAAGGATCGAATCTTGGTTTCAATCAGGGCAAGTAAATTTTAACACCTACCCGCAACGATTCTATAGAGCTAACAGTCCCTAAGTGCGGAGTAGATGGCGATGTCCATCACACAGTACACAACTGTCCCTTCTTTAAAAGGTTAAGGAAAAATTTAAATCTTCTCTTCTACCATAGTTATCCAGTAATTCTCAACAAACTATTCATTGAAAAGAGTACATTGAGTAATTTTGGGGTCCAAAAGATAGTACCTTGCCATTTTTTTAATAATTTTATTGGTAATCAGGTAATGTTTTTTATTTAAGCGCTCCCTGAACTTTTAACTCCTGGCCGGTTACTCCTTAATTAATAGTTCATAATTTTATTAAATAAAAAATTCAAAAGGAGTAATCAGAAAGGAACTATTGGAATACCTAATTAAATTAATAATAATTAAAATATTTTTACGGAAAATAAAATTTAAATTTCCCTTAGAAAGATGTTTAATGGCTGTTTTGCCGGCATGGGGCAAGTAAGATGGGAAACTGGAATGGGGGAAAAGGGCTTAAATTCAGTTTTATCTGAGTACAATCCTGCATTACTTTACTATCCGCTTTCCTTTTCTTAAGTGGTGAAAATGTCCATTTATATTGCACTGATCTTTTTCGTCTGTGGGAACGGATGCTTTCAACGTTATGAATGCCGCCCAAGACCACATTACTTTCGTATATCCTCATTAAACCTCATATCCTCTGCGCAAACGTCTACTTTCTTCGAAATCACAGACTATTCCATTTCGTATGGTCAAATGTATTTCGCACGATAATTGCGCGTAAAACGACAACAAAGTTGATAACAGTAGGCTGTTGGGAAGAATTTTTACTATAAACAATCCAATTATGTTATGTGTATATTTTGCTCTAATTACACTGTTTTATAATTCTTGCCTTTTGAAATAGTTATAATATTTATTTTCGAGTTCGCACATTACACCTGAGGTTCAGGACCGGAGATGAAGGCGTTCATCTGGGCTGTATACTTGTTCTCCGGGTCGTACATCTCGAGCAGCTTTTTCCAGTCGTCCGGCCTCCTCGTGACGAATATTGTCAAGACGTGGTGTAGAAGTTGCTTTTGTCTAGGGCTGCAATCGCCACAGACAGTGGAAAAGACGTGAGATATTTTGCCTGAAACGAAAACCAATTGTTTATTTTCATTACCACATTAAGTTCAAAGCATTTTGAGAGTTTTGTATCTTGAATGATATGGCCATAAGAGGTGAGTCATTTCTGATTATTTTCTCGCCATTTTGGTCTGTGTTGTCTGACAGATAAAAAAAAACGAGGTAACTCCGACCAACATGCTCGAAAAGACCAAGACACAAGTTTATCATTCCACTTACAACAAGAAAAAATCTTACAATATACATACATATTATTATAGTAACAAAAGTTTATAGGAATGATGATAATTAATCTACGTAGAAGGACATATTAGCCAATATATAAGTCAACACAACATTTTTAATGATGCCTGATGTCTCAAAATGTCCATCACATCAAGCGACCCAACGTTCAAAGGTTTTTTTAAAGACACATGAACCATAGCCATGACAAGAAGAAGTGGAAGGTATCACATGTCTCTCCAAATCCCGTCCCAATGAAGGCTACCAGCCGATTAACCCTCCTAAGACCTTCAAAACCTTGGCAGGTCTCCCGTGAAATGTGCTTGTGGTGCCTGCCACGACTTTTTAGGAGCGTGGGGTCATTCAAAATTCTAGATAGCTTATCCCCAGAACGAGGCAGTTAGTTCTGCATTAGTTTCCATTGAGAAAAATGAATATAAATGTGTAGTTTGTTAAACTGTATTGATACTATTCTAGCCATTCATTCTAATCTAAGGATCCAAGAGGTTATAATATTTTTTGTGATGAGCACAATAATCGTTTAATGCGTATAATAATAAATAAAAGAGCTATATGTCGTTGCTTGGACAGTATAAAGAAACTTTAAAGGGGAAATTCTTGCAAGACGGCTGAAAGTTAAGTATTCATATCAACTTAAAGAAAAGTTAACATTCACTTAACGTGATTACAATCGAGGTTGGTGATTAAAACGTTTCTGCATACCCGGAATTCTCAAAGTCTGTCGGAGGTGTGTGTGTGTGTGTGTGAGAGTGTTTTGGCCCAAGCTGTACGATCGTGTTGAATATACCTCTCGCGTTTTTGTACCTTTGACTCTTTCAGCTCGAGAACTGCATGCGCCTGTGTTGAAGAAGCACTTGAGATACGAATTCAGAATAGCATCGTTTTTGATGACAGAGTCGATATCAACGCTTTCGTCGAATACGTAGTCGTCCTCTGCGTGGACGAAGCAGAAGACAAGTAGAATGGAACAGACGACGAGTCGGTGCAACATGATTCCAGTCTGGTGACAGTGGCGGTTCAGCAAGGACGGCTCGTTTTTATACAAATAGGAGAATTGAACAGTCTGTAATTTCCTTAAGACCCGAGCATTGCCGGCTAAATACCAGTTATGGACCTACCCGGTCGTTATCCTCCTTGTACAACCACTCATTTCTCAAACGCAATATCAATTGTTAAGTTAAACTTCTAAAATGGCAAAATCGTCACACTGGTTTTTCAATCATTTTCGAATTTTGTGCTAAATTGGTGGTGTTTGTTTGAACATGAATTCGTTTTTCTTATGGTCATTACTCCTTGTATGTTAATCCATACAACTTGTATTTCACTCGTTTTTCTTTTTTTATCTATTTCTTCCGTTAAACAGTTAATTTATTTTGCGTTTTATTTGTCAATTGCAAATAGTTATTCTTGTATTAACGGGAGAAAAACAGGACGGGGCTAAAAATCTCAAGGATTTGTCAAGATTCGTATCAGATTATCATTACAATCACCGTTTCCAATGCCGAAGTAAGCGGCTTTTGTCGGAAATCCGCCCAAAATCACTTTCATCTTCAAGATTTGTCATAGGCTCGATGTAAGCAAATATTTCTGAAATCAATAAATTACGTGGTCTGTAAAAGTATAAGTTAGTGAATAAAAAAGAATAGTTTTGGAAAAAACATTGCATTTTGAGGAAATCCAGACGTAATAAGCACATGTTGGCAAAACAGTTGTGAACTTTGATCTTCTTAGGTTGAGTAAAAGAAAAAATAAAAAAAAATATTGCACCTTCATCGACAACAAAGAAAATTGATAATAAAGCCATTCAGTAAGACACATTAAACATAAGCAAACTGGAGTCAGCATATTGCATCACCTCACTTACATTGAATTCGCGCTATAAATAATTGGTTTACAGCCGATTTGTTACCCCTGTAAGTTTTTGGGCTGGATCACAAAATTTCGCGTTATGGGGAGTATGCAAGGGTTATGCCAGGTCGGCTTGAGTTAGGTTAGGTTATGATCAGTATCAGGGTTTAGTTCAGTCAGATTAGACTAGGAAAAAATTTATGGTAAAGTCGTGCTTTCTATAAGATACATAAAACATTAAAAGTTTACAATATATCTTCTTACTTATAACTATAAATTCGAGTTGTGCAGCTTTTGATATCTTTGAGTAGTTAGTTGGTGTTAGAGTTGGAATTGGAATTTACGTTTGGTTTGTTTAGGGTTAGATTAGATTTAGATTACATTTCCACCATTCAATGAAGCGGAGAAAATGTGGGAATGAAAACCATGAGTTCTTATAGAATCAATGCTATAAATCCCTAAAAATACTTGGAAAATTAATTTTTACGTTGACGTACTCAGTTTGTCGTGTACTTATTTTAAGGTATTTTCCTTCTTTTAAATAATTCCAAGATTACCAGGCCTTCTACTCTATTTCTGTGCTTATAAAATACTGCGCACTAAGTACGTACGGAAATCCTATTATCTGAGTTTAACATTTTTTTTTTGTGTAAATAAGGGGTTATTGTGTTGTAACTCGTGATCGCAGTACATACAATCCGATTATCGGCTTATAAAATATGGAGGAAAATATCAAAGGATGGTCTAGACCGTAATACAATCAAATCGTTTGATTGGCGAGCTGTCGGTGATTATCATCATTGATATAACCAAAATATTGTCAATAAAACAATTTTATTCCTTTGTATAAGGTTATAGGCACATACAACAAATTTCTTCACAACGTCTTCGATGATATAATTTCTATTTTAAGCTCTCAACCATTTGAAATGTTTTTTTAGATTAATAAAGTCTCAATTAATTTGTATTAAAAGCTAAAACGTGGGGGGGGGTTCTTATAGCTTTTAAAGTCTCTTGAACCGATTATGCTTTTTTTCTTAAAAAGGGCCCGAACATCCAACTGGAAATGGTTTAAAGTTGAGAAGATGTTCTCCAAAGGGTTTCAGTAACTTGTAATAGCTTTTAGCATCCTATGTTATTGTTAAAGTGTTGAAGTCTTAGACAAAAGAGCAATTATACCTAGGCCTTTCGGGCAAGGTACGTTGTTTTAGAGAACATTGAAGCTTTTGCGTTCTTCCCCTAACTTTAAACGCTCTAGACTTGACATTCTAATCGAATCTAAAATAAATAATTAATGCTTTTAGAGATATATTTCAGATAAATATACGCATTATGTGACTTATTATTTGAAATTATGCTAAGTATGGTATATAAATAAGCTTAATAATATAAAAACAAGCTTACCTGATTTAAATTGCGCAAAAATAAATAGGGAGATTTGTAATTTATTCGTATTCTATTAATTTTAATTAAATTGACCGATTTATTTTTTTTAATTGGTTAAAACAAAGTAGAAAATACAAACAAATGTTAAACCTCGGTTTTAATAACGGATGTACTTAATTAGTAAACGTGAAGATGAGTCATTTTGTAAACAAACACATTCCCTCGTGTTTTCTCCGTTTTAACCCAGTTGTATTCTCTTCAATCATGGAAAGATCATCTTGAACCAGAAATGTGCAATATTGTTGTGAGAATGAGGTCACCGCCTAGTGGATGGAGGCAGATGTAGTTCCTGGTGGAGTGCGGTCTCTCGAGAGAGTGTAAGTGCCAATAGGAGGGCTGGTAATGGATCTCAGCGCATTACGACGCTTAGGGAGGCCAGAAATACTGTAGCATCGATAATGTTGTTGTTTTGCATGACCTTTATCAACACAAAGTTCACGTAATCGTTTGTGGGAAGTAGGCTTCAAATCGGATGCCACCTTTGTAATGACCAACAGCACCAGCCCGCCACTCAGGAGAATATGGTGTAGCGATCGCTTAGAAGAGAACTCCAATTGGAATGCTATTATGTTTCGGTCGGTTCTGTGATAGCAGGCGCCGAAGAGCTTACCGAGATGAGATGCGTACAGTGCCCCAGTTCGTGCTCCCTTCAGTGCAGTTTAGAGGAGGCGGTGTAATAATTTGGGCTGTGATTTTCACTGGAGGACAAACTGGACGCCATATTGTTGAAGGCACACCGCAGGCCATTATGTCCAATAAATTATCGAGGAATACATCCCTCCAACTAGGGATCTTATTGGCAGGGATTTTTGGATTCATAGAGTTCCTCATAGAGTCAGAGTCATCAATATTTGGAAAACAGGGGAATTTTCCATCTGCCCTTTTTTGAGCAGTTTATGTAAGCTCATTGCTGCAAACGCGTGAATGTATGTGTAAATGCGTGATGATTAGTGACCGTTAATCGATAATTATTTACAAATCGTGACGTAGAAAAACATTTTCTTTATCCTGCCGACGTTTCGATCTTTATTGAGATCATCTTCAGGGCCTTGTGCTGTCTGCATTTCAGCAAAACAGTTTTCTTCTTATTGTTGGCGATTTCCTTCAGAATACTTTTAGCTTCGTGTTCATATGTGGTTGCAATTTGTTCATAGAATCCCATGTTCTTCGTTCTTCTCGTGTAGAAATGTATGGTGAGTGACCGTTAATCGATACGTATTTAGATATCGTTAGGTGGAGTCTGATGTGATGTAGGTCTCGCAGTTCACTCGTAATTCCACTTTTCGTAATTGACAATAAATTACCGGCATGACTCGAGAATCACCCACCACGCTGTTGCAGTCTGGAGACAGACTTCGTCTCCAGGTGCTACCAACAGATATGTCATTTCAGCCAGCAACCAATTCCTAAAACCAAATCTATTCACTCTATCACTTGCTCTTAAATACCATCTTCCTTATTTCATATCATTCACTCATTTAGGATGATGGATTTTTGATATTCCTTATCTATATATAACTACTATATAACTGACCTAATTGAGGTTTGATGAAATTATCAATATTCTCGTTCACGTTCACGCCAATAAATACACTCACCCTCAACTCAATCTAGGAACGCAAAATTACCCGTATTAGTAGTACTAGTATTAAATACCATAAAACAACACTGTTTCCTCCAAAAATCGGAACAGGGAAATACTATCGGATGCTCACTGCCGAGATACAGATTTGGGTGGCATTCCTACACACCCTCTTTATAGATCCTTCAACTACATTGAACACATCATGAAACCTTTCTTCGCCTGGCACAAATAAGCCGTTGTAATTGATATTTCAATATGAAATTCAGTCGTACGACTACTGTATTTATTGCAAACACGAATTAAATTTATTTTCCCTGTGTTGTAAATTGTTCCAAAGTCGGAATAGATTTTTGTCAAGAGAATACTTAGATCTTAATTGAAAGATGCATAATTAAACAAAAGTGGGTGTCTCCGTCACGTTGAATTACGCTCTTTCAATCAGAAAAAGATCAAATGTAGACTTGGCTTCAAATAGAAATTTGTATAATTTTCATATAACAAACGGTTCATTCTACCTAATGAATTTGACTCTCAATTAACAGAAATTAACAAAAAGCTGAAACTTCTCTTATTATTCTCATATAAAAATAAATACGTCAATTATATATGTATATAAATGTACACAGATTATCCTTTATTTACATCTTTATTTTCAGATTGAAATAATATTTTAATAAAATATTTAAATGGACGTTTTCCATCCCAGTACAGCACATGTATCATAATTGATACTAATGAATATTAATAGCAGGATATTAAGCACATTTATTAACTGGGGAAACTTACCGTGCATAAAGGTAATGAGAACATTTTTGTTGTTCTTTTCTGTGTAATTGTAGGTCTTTAGTCGTTACAGTGGTATGATTTAATTGATAGCCATGGTGATCCTTAACACGAGCCTTTGGAAGGACAAAATTGAAAATGCCAGGTCCGGCCTCTCACCCGTTCATTAAACGACATCGGAAACTTTCAAAAAAAGACTATGCAAATTCAAGGGCGATCTTAACGCATATAAATAAATTAACATATCAATTACATTTATTTCCAGTTACGATAATTTATCTAAAGTTAAAAATTAATAAAATATACGTTTCAACTAATTTAACAAAGGATGTACTATTAAATATATTTTGTATTAGATTTACTATTTATTTGATGGTGTTCAAATCCCGCTATTGACATTGACTTTTTTTATCTCAAATAAAAACTAATAATTATTTGAAAGAATTTTATTAAGAAATTTTTAATCATTTAAATAGTTGGTCTTCTGTTATATGATTACATTTATTAGTGGTCTATTAATTCAAGTTACGCCTGCACAAAACTATTAGTTCAGCGACAAATGATATTAT
>CM077106.1:27520533-27545187 GCA_039619505.1 Cimex hemipterus | reverse complement strand
ATATATATACATATTTAATCAACTTATTTTAAAATTTCAATAACAATAAATTAGGATCGCAGGTCGACACAATAAAAATCGATAAAGTTAAACTCTCTATGACCGAGGGGAAACAGAAGCCACGAAAAACGAACGTTTTTTTCCTCTCTCCCAATCGACAATAATCGTCACTAGGGCGATGTTCTCCTTTCCCTCATTTGTTTAAAAATCCTGTATTCATTTAGGAGGCCTGCAAAGACCGAAATGGATCCCAATCTATCAGTTTGTAAGTTACAGGTATTAG
This sequence comes from Cimex hemipterus, assembly GCA_039619505.1. NCBI lineage: Eukaryota > Metazoa > Arthropoda > Insecta > Hemiptera > Cimicidae > Cimex > Cimex hemipterus. Next base: position 27,544,904 of record CM077106.1, on the reverse strand, counting down.
GGGTGACACTTATAAAATAATATTGACCGGAAAAGACCAATCTGATGGAAGGACGTTAAAGTTAAAAAAAGGATGAGGCAAGACGTACATTCCTTTATTTTGATAATTTTACCTGTACCTCTATTAGAATATCGTTGAAAGAATGACGTTCCTAAACTATCTAGAAAATCGGAATCAACATCGTCTCAACCCTTGTAATCTGGTAGTTTTTCAAACCTGCCACCATTTTTCTGTGGATTTTCTCCTTCATTGCAGATTAAAGTAGCGAACAAACGTTCCAGTACATAGATATGGAATATAAATGAACAATCAGTAATGATTCATTGACGATTCGTGACAGTCATGCTTTCTTCTTCACGGAACTTTATGATAATTTTGTCAATCTTCGTCTTTAATATTTTTTATTACTTATACATAAATACATTTAGCGATAGGCAATATTTCGATGGGCAACGTCCTAAGGGTCGTTATTAATAATATGTAATAAAAAAATACATACATTCCTGTTCAAAGGAAATTTTCTTTTCGGCATCTTTTCTCAAGGGGGCCGTCCAACCCTCGGTGCTAACTTTTACACATATTTCAGTTTGGAAAGAAGGGTGAGCTGCTTCCGTCAGCAGCCACCGGGAAACACCAACCCGAAATAGCAAAGGGGTCAATTACCGTCCCTTGGGCTAAGCCCAACAGATTTCCGTCGAGGCGGTTGACCAGGGTTGTTGAACCATCATCGCCCCGTCACTCTGCTAACTGCCGATTAGCGAAGTTCTATTCTTAAAATGCCTAAACACTTAAGCCATTCGAATTATCTTAAGATGAAGTAATCGTGTTAGTCGGAGACGGTGTGTATAAAAGCCGCTGCATAATTAAAATATAATCTTATTAAAATAATTTTATGGATGAAATTAGGAAAATGGGTGTAGAGGCACAATTATGTTGAGTACAAAGACTTAGAATTGCATACATAAAGCAGAAGGGAACAAAGCCAAGCCTTTTCAACTTACTACAAACATTTCGTTGTTATTTTATGTGCTTATGTAATGTACACACCTATTTAAATCATTCTTACATATTTCACCCATTTCTTAGTCAGTTCTAATTTATCCATGTTATAAATTCATGAAAATTGAATCATAACCTCAGGAAAACCAGGTGATTTTTTTGACAAGTGAATCGGCTTAATTAAGTCGAATAAACAATAGTAGACTGAGTTTAACGTCAAAGTATTTTAACGTCTCTGTTAAGTTTGCTGTTAAGTACGACAATGTTGTCAGACTGGAAAAAGGTTTTAAACTGTGGCCTGATTTGGAAAAGGTCATTAAATTTAAACTCCAATTGATTTATTTTCTTTTTTGTTTTTAGTGACAAGCGTGGAACAGACATTAATCTGACAATCACTATATTTGCGTGCAGGCGCAAACGAACCCCCGATTATGTCTGGCGTTTTAAACTTTTTTTTTTATCACAGAGAAAAAAATTCAATGGATTAGCTTAATCTTTTTATCAACATCGCAATTTTTAATGGTACTTAATTGCTATTTGTTAAACACTGATAGGAATCGCATTATTTATATTTTTATAGTAATTTGACTGTTAAAAGAAAACATTTAGATAGTTCGACAATTTAAATATTAATCATTTCAGAATTACACTTTTCTTTTGTTTTAGGACTATTTTTATGGTACTGTTGTGTCAAATAATTTAATCAGTATCGGAATAAAAAAGGCATTTTTAATACTTTTTAGTCTAGTTACAAATTTTTACCTTTTTTTAGAGAACAATTAAACAGAGACTCACAGGCCCAGTTCAACTTCAAAATTTTAAATACAACCCTATACATTTTGACAGATCATTTTAAACGACTTTTTACGCCGAAAACAATGGTGCAATCTAATTTTAAATTGGTAAAAAAATGACAAATCTTGGCAAAAAAGAAACCGGCGGCGTAAATTCGACGAGGAGGTGAATATGTTACCGTACGTTCGCTAAAATCGGTATTTCTCTGCGCGAAATGTCGGAAGGGTTTAAGGGTTTTCAAAAAATATAATTAGAGATGTCTAGATCTTTAGTTCGGGCAGACAATTCAAACATGGAATGTGATTATAAATAGCAAACCAAGTGATTTTTTGACCGATTTTAAAATCCGATTGCACAATTGTTTTCAGTGTAAAAAATCGTTAAAAAATATCTGTCAGAATACATAGGGTCGCATTTGAAATTTTGAAGTTAAACTAGGCCTGAGGGTCCCTATATAATTTTTCTCTAAAAAAAGGTAAAAATTTATAACTAGACTAAAAAATATTTAGGACATTTTTATAGCGTATCTGTTCAAGAGACATTCAGTTAGGCCATCTAAAAAGGACACCGTGTATAGAGGCAGGTTCTAGTGTCATCCTCCATTTTTTCAAAAACTACTTATCCTAGAAAAACAATTTCTCTACAACAAGTTCTAGTTTCAAACATGGCATGAAGTACAGCTTCTTAAAAAAAATTTTTTTTTAATTGTAACCTACATTTTCTTTTTACGATTCATCAAGTCTATACGAGTTTATTAGAAATGATAGAAACCATTTGAAAACAGGTTAATAAAAACTTTAGGTATTGCAACTTTCAATCATAATACTGAAAATAAAAACATTAGTACTATTTTCAAGTAAAAAGTGGATTTCTATTTAGTTAGTACTTAACTTAAGAATGGACAGGAAGAAAAGTTAATTATTCGTGGGGATACCTTTTGAAATCTTGATCTTAAATAATAAAGTAAAGAGATCAGGGATGAAGCCATGCAGGTGAAAGAATCAGCTTGCTTTTCTGTTGTCGAGCTTTGGGTGGTTTGACGCCTTCCTCAGGACTTTGACAAACTATTTACAAAAAACTTTACAACCAGTCCGGACATGCGGTAACTGAACTGATTGTAAAGTTTGTAAACAGTTTTTCAAAGTCCTGAGGAAGTCGTCAAATACGTCTGAAAGCTCGACAGTTGGTCCTTTCACCTGCTACATCCCTGATCTCTTTACCTTACTATTTATCATGAAGCCCGGTACTACACTTGACGATACGTGATCTTAAATACCATTTAGTCGTAGGAAAAATATGTAAAACTTTTAGCGCTATTTTATGCTAGCGTTTTAATTTTAATTTTTTTTATCTCCGACGATGCATAGCCAAGTCCAGCATGGCAAAGAATTTCACGAGAAAAAACGGTCTGCAATCTTTGACATAAAAACATTTAACGTTTCCTTAGGAATTAATATGTCTATTTCTGTTTGTAAGTCATAGGATTTGAAGGTTAAGCGCCAAGGGATATTTTCTTTGGAAAATTGAAAAATTAAGGTTTGTGGAAATATGAGCCCTTAAGCGTGGTGGAAATATCATCCATTCACATTCATTGTATGACTGCAGGATCTCAATTAGATCCTAAAAACTTATATGAAAAAAGGTTATTTTCAAATTTTCGATCCATCCTTTATCAATACATCTCGTTTCTTCTTTTTTTCAATCTCTTATTCGCAATTCAATAATAAGTAATTGTCTTTGTAATTTTTTTAAAATTTGTTACGAGGGTTCGCAAGAGCAGAGGTTATTTCAGCCCTCGGAATGGCGGTGTTTTTGAATGAAAAAGCCCATTTGTAAGTCTGTCGATTCGAACCCGGGATCTTTAACTTACAGTTATGCGCGCCGTGTCAACGCCTGCCCGATTGTGGCCACCAACGCTCCATTTACTGTTCTAAATGCAATTCCTAATTTTTTTTTAAAGAAATAGCAAAGTTCTCACTTTGAACATTCTTATGTTTGTGTATATTTTTCTCCTGCGTTTTCTTCAACTCTCCACTTCTCAAAGTTAATTGTGCGTAAGAGGGATGAAGATGTAATTAGTCCTTTCAGATAATGCAATCTTCTCAGTAATGGACGTTAGAGGGATTTCCGTAATTGGTAAATATCGATTTCGAGTTTAGTCGGATCATCATATTCCAGTGTACACGATAAGGGACACTATGCATCTGTTGAAGAAGATGGAAATCCGTATCTACGCCAGACATTTGTTGGGGCAAGTTAAATTGAATCTCGAGTTAATTTACAGTCTATTGTGCTCCCAATAGGTTTTTCTTTGTCCCCCAGTGGAAGGAGACGAAATCCTTTTTTCCATCCAGGGGCTGAAACTTATTTGAACATTATAATGGTATTGTATGGGAAATCGATTAAAATATATAGAATATATTTTAAACTAATTATATCCATATCATTTTTTTAAACACTTTTCAAACTTGACATAACTATATGAGATGAGTAGACATAGAGACTTGTTTTGCCTGAGAGAAATTTTAGTTTGCCATTATTCAAATTATTCGTTTTAAATACTCGCTGAATTTCGATGGAAAACAACAATTTCCCTTGGGCTAAATGAAATTCATTATTACGAACATAAATAAACAAAATATCAAAAATCAACGCCTAATTATTCACGTTCATTATAGATTCGTTTCAAAAAATGAGCTATTACGCACCAAAACATTTACAGACAATACAGACAAACATTTTGCGTTCTACTGATTTTGCGCTCGGATAATTAAATTAAATTGTTGTTTAACCTAAAAACTCGTCAGGTCATGGCATTTTTAAGTTGCACATAAAATAAAATATGAAATCGTATTTTAAACAAGAATTAAACAACCATTTTAAAACACTACAAAAGAAAAAGATTGTTCGATAAATCACTTTTATATGTTAATATGATTGTTTGTACTTTTTTTTACTACATTCACCTTAAAAATGGTTTAAAAAACTGAAACGCTTCTGACAAACCAAAAGTATTGGATACGACAACAAAGTTTTTTTAAAGAAATTTCAACCATACAAAAGTAATCAGAATATTGATTACCATCCCTTTTTTGTACGGGTTTCCTATTTTTACATGGCGAATGAATAAAATAAAACTGTTAACCATGTCGATATATTGTGTAGGATCAATAAACATTAAATTTCCATAAGGGTTTTAGACGTATGTACAATGGGCTTTCAACGTTCAACAACGTTTATCTTTTGTCAAAACGAATTGAGAAATTGTATTCACTAATGAGAAATTATTTTTAATAATTTAATGGTAACATGTGTAGATTAACAAGATTAATTGAACAGCGATAGTTGGAATTTTGTTTAAAAGCGGCCAAATAAATTAAAATAGTCATTTATTGATATAATTACAATTTGTAATTTGATCCTCACCTGTCGGTTTGGTCAGTTTATCCTCAAGGGGGGGGGGGTCGGTCAGCTACGCCGTTGGACTCACTGAAGACGGTGAAATGCCGAAACGAGGCTGACCAACCCGGCGAGAATAGTCAGACCAATATGATCATGGTGTCATCCTCCATAAAAAATTAAAAAATAAATTGAAATTATTGACGTGTCTAAAACTATACGATAATAATAAAGTGCGCTATTTACAAGGAATTAGTTTCTCATATTAAGTTTGAAATGTTCAGAATAATAATTAATTATTATTAAGTCTTGGGGAAAATAATTTAGCCTTTTGAGTGGCGAAAGATGGCTGGAACAAACCAGAACTCATAAATTCGAGAATAGCTGTACAGAATCGTTCTAGTATTCATGAGATCCCTTCCTTCAATCGATATCCGATGTATTTTTAATAAGATCAACAATGAATCAGTTTCTGAGTACGTTGTTGTGTAAGTACCAATTAGACGCAATAGAATTCGGCTGAGATGTTAACAACTCAAACTCGACAGTTAAATTCCGTGAATCTCAGGTGCAGGTTGTAGAAACGCCTAGGAAATAAAATCTAAATTAGTCCATACCGGCAAACAAGAAACTGGCACATCAAGTCTGAACTGAGTCCCATGTTACACGAGAAGTACATAGGAAAGTTTGAACAATTACGAACTTGCCTTGTACGAGTTTAGTATCGTGTCTGAACCAAAATGGTATTTTTGATGTTGTATTTTATTGTATTATTATCTTCATTTTTGGTAGACTTTAATATTGCTGAGCGGTGACCGGCATGCTGTGGTATGTTTTAAGTCAAATTTGTTGACAAATATACAAAGGCGAAATGCCAAAAAGCTTCTAAGAAACCAAGTCAGCAGAGATAGGCTAACCAGGACTATTGAAAACAATTATTTATTTATACTTTTATAAACGTTCTTACTACAGTCGTACTGGCATGTCATATTTTGTCCAAGCCCAAATTTGTAAGAAATTATTGACTATGGAAAGAAATGCTTATTTGCACATCAAATCATTATTTTTAACGATGCAATGAAAGATTTTGTATAAATATTTGCTACGGTTGTTCAATTTGTTTTATTGTTAACCAGGTTCCAAAATAACAAAAGCATTTTTAATTAATAATTTTTTGTATTAGTTCTTGATAGGATCAAACTACACCTTGACCACATCTTCGATTACATTTTAATAACATCACATATACAATGTAACATTACATTTTTCATTATTTCCATAATTTTAAAAAATTTGAATTTTTTTTATGTTGACGTTAAAATTTGTAAGGATTCATTTATGGTTTTTAAAAAAGGTACGGAAAAAACATGTTAAGAGCGGTTTTAAAGAATTATTCATATGAAGCAAAAACGATGTACCTAAAAACTATCAAACTATTTTTGATTAGTAATAAACTCTTTTATTATTCCCATAATTTTTACCTAATTTACAAATGTACTTTTTGAAATTGCACTGCCGTTTGCATAACATACTTCGGATTGAAATTTGTAATTTGAATTTGAAAAAAGTAAGGAAAAATAGGTTATAAATGGGTGATTTTTAATTATGCATTTTTTTATTGTTATTTAAAAAAAGTGCGAAACAACCAGGTTATGAACTTGTTTTTTAAGAAATAAATATTTTTTAAAATAGCGGACAAAATTCAAAAACGACCCAACTGTTTTAAATAAGTATCACATTCATACATTCCCAGTAATGTTCAATATATTCACAATAATATTTTTGTGGTTACACTGTAACTGCCCTAATACATTTGTACGAGTCGAATTCTGTAAGGGTTCCGTTTTGAAGTTGAGAAAAATGTAAGTTGGCAGAGAACGTATTTAGAAATGAGAGAATATCATTTTATATAGTCGAGTGAAAATAAGTATTATTCAATCATCGCCTTCATTTCCGCCACTTGTAAATGTTTACTCAACACTGGAAGCAAACAGATATCCGAAGTTTTATGTAAGTTGTACGTTCACTTGTATTTCTGTTAATAAATTTTCTGGTCATTTCGTTATGTATACACATCAATCATGCAACTGTATCCCAACTGTGCAATCCTAAAGACACGGTGAATCAACAAATATTAATTGCCTCAATTTGCTCCATCCAATGCATGAATTACCATTTTATCCAGTGATTGCATAATTTATAAACTAAGTTATTAATAATAATAATAATCAAAGGCTTTTGAAAGTCTAAGGCCGTTTAACTCAATTGACTTCATAATACCTGCCCTCATAGGATACGCCTTTTCAAGATGATACTTTTTTCCTATGCCAGTGGGAATTGTTTGCAAACACACGATGCGATTGATCATGAAAAAGTCAAAGTTGTGTTGTTTATGTGGTAAGTCGTGGCTCACGATGATAAAGCTTGTCATTGATTAGCTCTCAAACTGGTGACTCCTCCAGCTGTGGAGGCACAGCGCTTGCCGATCAGTCCTAAACGTGAATCACCGCAGGAAGAAAATTATGAAAAACGGTAGAAGCCGATCGGATCGATATCGTGGTGTGACCTTTGGCAGACCACGTACCGCTTTTATCTCTTTACCTTTCCGCTTTGACGAATACAGTTTCTTCCTGATATTATTTACTTTTATTATTAAATTCTGAAACAAGAGTTGTCCGTGTTTCGGAGAGTTTTTAATTACTTCACAGCGTCGGGACTGAAATTACAAGAAACAAATCATCCTTTCGATACATTAACTAATTAAAATTAAAATTAATTACTTTCGTCGATGATGACTGCGTTCGAAGCTAGAAAATGTATAAAGTTGGATTATCCTAGGTTAGATTGGCCTGAAACTCTCTCTCCCTCTCGTCTCTGTTTTTCCTTCTTAACCTGAAAAACGACCTTTCTTAATATAAGCAGCAATGATAAACTAGTTCATTTGCTTGACAAAATTTACAGGCGGTATTAAAAATTCCGTGAAAAGCCTTTTCTTAAAAGTATGTTTAGTTTGGACGCGAGGACATTAGCTCAAAATGATAATTTATACCCGCTCTGAGTTAATATAGAGCTATGAATTTTCCAAAAAAAAACGAGACTTAAAACAAAAATACTGATTCTTTATTAACTTTTGTTTTAATTCAGTTAATTAAGCCAGAGCCTTTAAAAATAAAAATGATTTTAATGAAAAATTGATTTTAATAAATGGCAGCGTGAAGCGGGAAGCAGATTATGATCATCCTGTTCCCTCTATCCTCGCTGTTTTTGATCAGAAGCTTTTACAAATTTTGCCATAATTGTCGGTTGTTTCATAACATTTTCATTTCTTTTTGAAATTAAATGTTTTGGTATATATAAACAAACAACTATTAAAAAATAGATAAAGTAAAGTAGTAAATATTTACCACATTAACATCACGTGTAGGAAAAATTAATCAAGTTATGTCTGACACGGCGCTCATCACTAAGGGGAATGGGGTTCGAATGCCGGATCATACTCACAAATGGGTTTTTGTCAAAAACACCGAGTGGGATTCGAACCCACGAGCTTTGGTTCAAAACGCAGCTACTCTAACCTCTTTTGTCACGATTGCTCAAGTTAAATGTATTACATGTATTAAATGTCTAGAGGTAAGATGTAATGTTCGAAATGAGTAATACACTGCGCCCTTCGAGAACTATTTTATACCCCTTCTGTACCTATAGCATACATATGAGTCCTAGTTCATCAAGAAACTTGATTAGTTGGTCCGATTAGTGGTTTCTTCTGGGGCCTGCTTTACATTCCAAAACATTGCAAGTATGGTGAAGAAATTGGTTAGTAGCTGAGCTCGTGTCTCCTCTTCTTCTTTGCAGAATCTGCTCGGGCCGTGTTGGGTTGTAACCATCTTTTTCACACTGCACGTGTCCGAAGTTTTTTCATGTATCCTTTGACGCATTCCTCGTACCTTCCAAAATTTGCTAGATGGTGGGAGTGTTTATGTTCAATGAGTGAATTCCACTGTTTCCTCATTTTAATTTTATCTTTTTTGTCTACTATATGCATTGATAGTGGGAATCCTTATGCCACAGAAAACCATTATATGCTGTAGCCCATTTCTTTGCAATGGCATGACATCGGCTCTCCCGTTGAACTCAGCTCCCTCATGTCCTGGGACCTAGTAGCGAATGATTTTATTTCGCTTACCTAATCTATTCAATTTTGCAATTCAGTACCATTTTGAGCTAATTAAGCCAAAAAGTTTGCTTTGATGACTGCGTGGCTATCTAGCAGGAATGCTTCTTAAATCTTCTTAAATTTTGGTCAAAATATCCAAAAAACCTTTATAAAACTAAAGTAATCTAGAAAGTCTAAAATAAGTTTGAAAAGTATCTTTTTTTTCGATTTATCAATTGATGCCTCGGTTGAGTCGAAAGATCCGAGTTAGCGACTTTTTTCATCTGTTGTACAAGTTGAAATGGGTACGTCTCGCATGGATTTCAGCTTGGAAGATTCTGGTATATTTTTACATGAGTTTATGTTATGGCTACAAATATTTTTCTTTTTTTATTTATGACAGGATCCTTACAAATTCTATGGTCTATGGTAGACTAAAATTATCAAAAACAGCCGAGCTACAGGTTTATCACTCAGGGCGAATTTTATTACAAATAATACCATATCTTTGTCACAGGCTTAAAAATATAGCTGATCATAACTTAGTTAGTGATAGTTGGGCTAATCAATTTCCATCATATTTTTAAAAACTTTGATCGCGTTGTTGCGTGTGTTCCTACATTCTACCATGAATGTAGGATTCATGGAATTTCTTATCAAATGGTGTATTATACATTATCTTTATAATTGACCAAAAAACGTGACAATTTGACGCATTCCGTTGACATGGAGGATGTCAATTATATTTCTGTTCACTCTGCAGTACAGTGTTCACTATAAATTCAAACGATATAGCTATGAAGGAAATTTCATGGATTTGACCGTTCCCAAATGAAGCGGATACGATTAATGAATGTCCATTTGACCCATGATCGCTGTCCAACTGTTACTAAAAACCCACTTTTCATCCTTTGCTATTTACATTTTGAGAAATGTATCTGGAAATCGATGGGGTCACCATCCAAGTTTCGATACCACAGTTGTATTACTAAATGAGGTTTATTTAACAAAAACACATTTCTAGGAATTCTCTGGTTGAGTATACCAGGAATTTTCTTGCTTTCAATCAATTGAATTAAATTCTGCAATCATCATATGCCTGTATTCCCACGCTTTTCGAGCGAATCCTACAGAATTTTTAAATACAATACAATCGAAAGTTTTCTTTTTCACTCCGAGACAATTTTTTAAATTCACGACTTAATCGAGGCCATCTTCTGCTTCGGGAGACACATTAAGCATATCCTGTTGGAGCATGTCCTACGTTGGTCGTTCAAATGAAACAGGCGCTCATCTCAGTTTGAAAATCCGACTAATATTAGTTAGATTTGTTTCAATGTATAAATAATAAAAATGGCTTATAAATGTCTGATTAGAAATGTGAGAAACATTCAGCTGTGCTTTGGACACCATTATACGTTTCATGTTTACTACGTTAACCATCCAGCTTTTCTCTCTTTTCGAATAAATTTTCCAAACTGGGACTAGGGATTAGCTCAACAAAAATACATTGTGTTTTATAATCATTGTACTATTTTAAAAATAGATTAAGACAAAAGTCCAAAATGTTATCTACCATATTATTTTCTTCAAGTGGTGAGGATAATGAAGTCAACAACCTATTTTCTTTTGTATTATTTTTATTTGTCCGCAATGTTTTTCGGGGCCATTTTCTCGGCTCCCCCATGGCCTTGGGCGAAATACATTGCGGACAAATAAAAAGAATAGAAAAGAAAAAAGGTTGCTGAGTTCATTATCCTCGCCACATCAAAATAAAGGAAAAACAAGTAAACAAAAAGAAAACATTATTTTCCTTGCATATCTTCTATATTTGCGGGATGAAATCGGGAACAATCTGAAGTAGATAGAATCTCATAAAACTGAAAGGCTTCTACATTTTCACATCTAATCACTAATCATGTTTTGGGGATTTGCAGAATGAGAAAGTTTGACAGTCTGAATATAGTGTAACTATCCTCTCTGTTTTGTTTTGTCTCCTGTTCAAAAACCCCTGAGTGAAAATTCATTATGTGTCTCACAGCGAGAAGGGGTTTGCAGAGTGTGAACTTAGCAGTTCGGTGACGGTTTACTATGTTATATACTAGTAACCTACTAGTGAAGATGACGAAAAACTAAAACGCTACTGATCGCGGTATGGTAAACGACCAAGCTACCACACGCTTACATTTTTCAACCAAGTACTCACATACAGAAAAATCTGCGGTGTCACCAGAGCCCTCAATAAAATTATGTCGGTTTACTATCTCCATACTTTGGTCGAACCTCAAGACACTACTTTATTAAATACCTTCTGGAGCTAAGTTAGGAAAACTCGATCAATTATGCTCTGGGAAAAGATAAGCGATAGTGACTGCCCAAGTCAGTAGATTTCTAGACTACCAAGTTGTGAAAAAAGTCTTTTTGCACTTTTTCTGCCTTCTAAGATATTCCTCACCTTTCTTAATATTTATTTATAGATTGAGTTAGAAAGCAAAGTAGCAACTCGTTCCTTCACTCTGCGTATGCATCTTAATTATACTATCAGATTATCAAACATGACTGACGACGACCTCCCGAACATTTAGCCTTGGAAGGCAGTAAGGAGAAAGTATATTTTTTGGAGCCCGATAGTGTAGTGGAGCTCTCCGAGAGGTTTGGTCCATAGGATGACTAGTTGCCCGGTACGGAGGCTGTGTGCAGAACATGCATTGGAATCGAAAGACGACAAGATTGAAGAACAATCAGCCTGTTTTGCCGTCTTCAGGGATATTACCCAAATCTGGAGCTAGCTTCAAACACGGAAGCGGGTTGGACTGGTGGTAATTCACCAAGGAAATTCTTCCGAAGATAAGGCAATCTACTTTTTTTTATATATAAAGCCTTCCAATACTACCAGGGAGAAGTGCTCCATCTTTTATACGCATGCAGATAAACGACGAGTATGGAGATGAATAATGTGTTATACCGATACCGGTTTTTAAGGAATTTAAAATATTCTATCACAATGAAGGTGTCCTAATCGTGAATACTAGCTTTCCATTTCTTTTTCATATCGCCTCATTCTGACCATGAAGTATCGTTTAAAGAGCAAAGTAGTCTGCTTCTTCTCCTTTGGTTCTGATCCTTCCAATTATCTTCTCAAATAATCATCCTTGGGTTTGTTTTGATTGCAGATATTTCACGATAGTGCAGACTCCACGCGGTGGGGTTTGCAGGACGGCGCGTTGCAGCGTGGCCTCGACCATCGTCCTCATCTGGAGCCTCTCCTTCTTGTCGATGGTGCCTCTACTCATCTACCAAGAAGTTGAGACCGTCCGCCTGGGAGGTCTCGTCGTCTACGAAGCCTGCCTGGAGAGGTGGCCTTCCCGGGCGGCCCAGGCAGGCTACACCCTCGCCATTTCCGTGGCACAGTTCGCCTTCCCGGTCCTGGTCCTCAGCACGATCCACGCGAGGATATCTTCCTACCTTAGGCTCCACCTCTCCTCGCCGCCAGTCGACAGCAGCTGTAAAAGAGGTGATTCACAAAATTAAACATAAAGAACAAACGATTTCTTTCAATTTTATACGGGCTGTTTTTTGTTCTGTTTGGTAATCAACGAGAATAGCTTGTGAAAATGAAAAAAAAAACTACCTTTGCCGTTCATTATTTATTTATCGATCGTTGGGTAATGAATTCATTATTTTCCATTAACTGCAGTCAGGTGATGTAACGTTAGCCTAGACACTCTCGTGTAAACACTTAAGGTCAATGCACTGCTTTCCACCGAAGTGAATTCAATGAGACGACAGTAACCTTCATTCCGCTAAAAAATTGAAAATGAAATCAAACAAAATTGCCTTTGTTCGTTGTTAAACCCGACATTTTAAAGGATTTATGCCTTAATTCGGCTCGTTTTGAAATTAGGTTTTGATATCGGGACGCTTTTCCTCCCGTTTCGAATGGTAAACCCTCAATTGTATTATTCAAATGTGACAAAACTCATCCTTATTCATGGGGGGGGGGCAAATTTGAGGACGCTTCAATTTTACCATGACAATAATTTTCCAACTCCTCCCTTCCTATTTTAAATTACCGTCAACCTTCCACTTGTACACTGGTTGATAATTGAATTTCATTGTTTTTAAAAAATTTTAAACGACGACAAAAAATCGAACTCTGCATTCGCAGTTCAGCGACCCTTTTATAGAAACTTGAAATATGAATATGTCCTGTCTTAACCAATTTGGACCTTGTTAACCATAACAAACACTTTCCAGCCAACCCCATTATCTTGTTAGCAAGATCAAAGTTCAAAACCTGTCAAATAAACTGACAAATCGGTTTTTATCGCTCACTTGGTAACAACAAAAAAGAATTGGTGCTAATAAATAAAGTTTTTTGCAAATCCAAATAAGATTATTGCGAAAAGATAAATGTTTGTAGGTCTGCGGATTACAACTGAAAAGATGAAAATGAAAAACGAGAACCTTCACACAATGAAACCGTTACATTACAATCATACACCATAGGATTCTTCTCATTACCTTAAAAGCTCATACAAAAGACGGATCACTTTTACAAAAAATGAACTAAAATAGATAACAAGGAGAAGCTACGGACAGATTTCAATGAAACGTTTTTTAGTGATATAGGGTAACAAATAGTAGATATGTGCCTGACAGTTATAACCCTAAAAATTAAAACTGATTTACATATTTAAAAAACTATACAAGTTATGCATATATTTATAGATTCATTGTGTTGCGTAGTACGATATAAAATAGCTTTTAATGAAATCAGATATATAAAAACCTTTAAAATAATACTCTTCCAGTAAAGTAGGCTAAAGCATTGTTGAAAAAATAACTCAGATTTTTTTTAAAGCAAAAACGATTAAATACGAATTTTCACTGCCATAATAAAAATTAGGTTGGGGCGCAAATTACTTTTCTAGCCGATGTGTTTCACTTAAAATTTTATAACCTCTTTATCCATGTTCAACGTAATTACAACTATAAATGTACTTAGTAATAATTATTTTAATTAATTATACTTTATATTTATGATTTTGGTTGAGATAAAAAAGCTAGTGTCACGAGCGGGATTCGAACACACGCCCTTCCCCTCAATACGCAGCTGATCTAACTACCTTTCTCACGATAGTTCAAGTTAATAACGCAGAAGGTACAAAAATGTATTACAGCTGTTAGAGAAGTTAATTTTTCTTCTTCCGTCTTTACCAAGAGTTTTAAATTTATTTCATTAAAAGTGAAAAAAAAATATTTTAAGCTAATTTGCTACTATTACAATATTTAATAAAGAATAGTAACAATTTCAAAACTTAGTTTTTTAAATTTAATTTCACGAGTAATACCAGGAAAAAAGTTTAATTTCAATTTCTTTATCTTATATTCATGTCTGTTCTTGATCCTCGACAACTATGTTTAAAACGTTATGATTAATAATAATAGGTGGGGGACATCCGAGACGGATTTCCATGTCAAGAGCACGACCTGCAGATGGTTGTCCGAGATCGTGAGTATTGAACATTGAATCTTCCTTACTCGATTAAGAATAGGACATAAACGCTTGACACACGGGCACTTGACTCTCGAGCCAAAACCCGCACAGGTACTCCTGTTGCAGAAAAAGGTTGATCGATACATCCCACGTAATAGAAACTTGCCATGCCTTGCAGAAAGCGTGTAGTCGTGCCGCCGAATTTAAGAATGGTTTCCGAGTTTCCCGTCCTGTGATTAGCTTTGTTAGAATGCTTGCACGGATTAGTGTGAATGGAGTGAACAGTTGAATTAAATTTTGGACCTTTAGACCAGATTTGTAAGAACTCTGTTCATTGTGTAACCCAAAAGATGTAAAAGATAGATTCCTGGCTGCTTTATTCTCAATCTGCAATAAAATATTTTACCAAATATAAGTTAACCGACTTTGTAATTATCTAAACGGTTGAGACGGAGATTTACTACTATGTTATTTTTTTAAAAGATCCACTATATTACAGAAATTTACTTGTCAGAAAATGTAATTCATCATTATACATCATACATCATAAAATGTAATTTTCTCTGCCTTTTCTTTATTTATATTAAGTTTATTATAATAATAAAAATAATGATAGATTGTATTGCAACTCTGCTGAATGATTAGTACACAAACAAAAAATCTTTTCGTTGAGATTTTTTGCTTTATTTTGTTAATGCTTTATTAATAAATTATAGGTTATTATTATGATTACGCATTTTCATAAAAAAAGTCGTCCTGCAGTTATAGAAATATCTATACCTAGGGGCTATTTAAAAACCCACTGGGCTATCCCGGAAGGCCCCTTGCTGTTATGTTACTCTTCAGAACCTTGCGTTTTATGGTAAAACCCAGTTCCATACTGTGTCTCGCTGGGTTTCTAATTCTTACTACTAAGAATCAACTTGATATTCAAAATTTTAAATTTGAACTGAAATTTGAAAGCACAACATTTATTTGGTTAGAACACAAACGGGACTGAATAAATATTTATCGAAAGTATACATTGGAATAAAAGATCCTTGACCAACAATGGAATATTAATGGAATATTCACCGCTAAATGGTAAGCCCTGGTTCATAATATTTATGATTAAAATTGAGAAAAATTAACAAAACAATTTAATTATGGATGAGAAAATGAAAATAAGTTAATTTAATATGTTTACCACAAATAATTGAGGTTTGTAGTTAATATTTTACTAAACTTCCCAACGTGAGGTCATCAATCCTCGAAAACGTGACGTGAAAGCGTGATGTCATCTTTATTCTACAAATACGACCGAAATTCTGCTTGATGTGTGGGTGCTGAGCCTTTATGTGAAAATATAAATTTTCCCAGGTCAATAACCACCGGTCACAGACTTCTGTGAACAAGTCAACGCAAGAATTTCAAGTTTACCTCGGCTGTCGATAATGGAAAAAAAACACTTTCGCGACTAAGAAATTGATTGCGTTATAAGCCTGTAATCCAGAGAATTGTGAACAGGTGTAATAAAACGCTTTCACGTTATTTTTGTTTACTCTGTATTTCGTAATATAGACCTGGATCCAATATAAGTTTTTTTATTATTACATTTATTTTTCATCCCGTATTTTAAATTTATAACGTTATTTTTCTCCGAGATGTTCACAGAAACGCAATTCCTTGGGTGAAAACGTGTTAATTCAGTTTTAAATTGGAATTCAATCTACATAAATTCGTATAATATTCACCCATCTTTTGGGTTGGGATGTTGATTATGAAATAAACACAGGATATTCCGTATTAAGCGGTGGTCGCATGACAAAATAATAGATTCACTTGCCTCAGATGTGACAATACCTTTCACAATCAATAATCCATTTAAAAAAAGCTTTATTCTAGTTCTGGCACTGTAGTTACACCAACATACGCAATTCAAGTTTGTTTTGTTTTTTATTAAAATCCAGCTTTGTTTGTTAGTCCACGCAGGATTTTGCTTAGTCAGTTAATAATTAATAGCTTTTTTACTGTTGTTTTCAACTAAACTTGGTATTCTTGAAACACGATTTTCTCATGGCGGTCTGCGGGGTGAAACATGTAATTTGATTGTTATTTGGTTTGCCTATAGTGGGCTGGTCTGTCAGGCGTGTTTCGGCAATTACCCATCTTCAGTGTGTTTACGTACCTCTAGTGGATTAAGTTTTGGTTTTGTATTGTGCAATGGCTCTTTGGAATCGTCGATTATTTTTCTTTTTGTTCGGTATTGTACTTTGAAAGGTGTAAACGGTGTATGTAAACCATTGCTAATTTGTCTACTGATTAGTCTCTTTTAGTAATAAATGTTTCGGGTTTAAATATTTTCAAATGTTGGAGTATGTTCACGTTTCGTCTTTTTTTGTATGTCGTGTTGCAATTTCAAACTTCCCTATTTTTTCGTTATGCCTATCTGTAAGGTAGTTCCTAAACGATGTTTTATGTTCTTTGTATGGTTTTTTTTAATAATCTTTCTGATATATTTCTATCAGCATTTCCATGTTATAGCATATATGCAATTTTTGACAAGCTGTTTGATGCTAATTTGTTAAATAGATTTGTTTTTGTACCTTTGTATGTGTGTGAAAGTTGTTCATTTAATGTCTGGTTTTGGATTATTTATGTATGCTTTTGTTTTTTGTTTTATTAATCGTGAAACAACCTATAAAATTTTAGCAGGTTATTCAGAAAATGTTAAAATCAGATCATTAAATACAATCTGATGGATCCAAAACCAATTAAGGAACCGGATCAGCTATTTTCTAGGCAAGCCCCACACAATCAAACTCATTAACTCATTGGGTGAACTAGACACCTCGGTCTTTCAAGCTGATATGTACGCTATTAATGCTTGTGCCATAGAAAATTTTAAAAGAACTTACACTGGATCCTCATATCACCAAGCAGCTCTGCAGCACTAGATACATTACTGCTAAAAAGGTGACAACCGAAATAGCAGGTGGGTGCATCTACAAAATTTTAAACCTGGGAAACCAACAACCTGACAACTTAGGTACCAAGGCAAACAGTAATGCAGGCTAATGGTGCAGACTAACTGACCAGTAGAGAATTTGCAAAGCTCGGAGCTATTAAAGTCAAAGAGTTCTGGAGTTGATATAATCACAGGCAAGCTATTGTACCAAATCGATGTATATCCCTACAGAGCATAAATGATATAGCTGGATGCACCATGGTCAACCCATAAATTTTGCTACCAGTACTAGCAGTTAAGATTTTGCTACAACAATAATAGCATATTTTATATCATTGCATTGCATCAATTTAGCTTTCGGGAAAGGGATTTTACACTAGACAGGTGAAGGAACTTTGATAGCAAAATTGAGAGAAAATTGGTGTAACGACGAGTCCGGTCAAGGTGGTCATATGAATGATAATATAATGAACGCCTTGATACAGCAAGATCAAACACAGATCTCCATCTCTGAATGGGTCAAAAATACAAAAAAAAAGTTGACGAAAGAGGTGCCAGAGTCAGTAACCTTATGATTGAAGAACCCTCACCAAAACAGGCAAACACGTTTCTTCAGTTAAACAGGGTAAAGCTCAAGGGAGGGTTATCGATTTATACTGCACTGGTTACTGAAAAAAACACAACATGAACACAACATTCTATGAAGGCAACATTTGTATGTTATACATTGAAGAAGAAGAAACTGCCATCCGTATCATCTTCGAATGCAGAGCAATAGAGACATAACCTAGAGTACCAAGAAGACGTGGGATAACGAATTGCAGTAACACACAACTACCTTTTCTTAAACGAAGGAACCAGTCAATTGAACTGAATAAAGAACCTAGGAAAAGTACAATAATCAAGAAGGCTGCCCTGCCTTATCGTCATCGTCATGGCGGAGGTTGTCCTACGCATTCCTAAATCTTCTTTCAGTGTGTATAATTGTCCGTTTAAATTAAAATAGTTTGTTCTACCATTTATACTATGTTAGATAGTTATGTTGTTACAGGTTTTTTGTAGAATACTTTTACTTACTTAAAAAGACAAATAATTAAAAATATGTATAAGTTTTTCTATAAAGACCGCTATGCGACAATATTGGATTGAAATAAATCTGTAAGCTCCTAAGAGTAGGATAAAATATAAAAATTACTCATATAAATGGCTTTATTCTTTATGTAAGGCATAAACAATGTGATTCCCTGTAGAAAAAGGGTTGCTGGTATGCAATTGCCCTTCTTTCCATGGGGTACTCGAAACCCAATTCCTTTCTGACATCAGTAAAACGATCCAGGGTTGTAAAAGAAAACCTTGATTCGGGATTCTTTTATATGATTGATGTAAAATTTGTTTATAACAAAATTATTATGTTTTCACATATTTTTATAACAGGTGGATTTTTTTTATCAAAGTCAACTTTCTTTTGAAAGAAACGCGTCACATTTTCACAGAGCTTACTATAATATTATATAACAGTGTAATTTCAATAGAATATTAATGTTGTAATAGATAGGTAATAGGTAATAGGTAATAAACTTCATTAAGGGGTAGCGACCGTTTCTCGGACCAAAATATGCATTATTTAAATAGATTTAAACATAACTTTCAGACTTCCCTGAAAAAGAAATGAGTATCAAAATTAATACCCAAATAGGAAAAAAACTACTTTAGAATTATTGGACTAATAATATAATTTGTATATGTATACAGACTATATTTTTTGTATTGTATATTTTTTATTGGTTGAAAACCTTAATAAATCCGTCTTGAAGTATAACAGTTATACATTTCTAGAGGTGTAACGCCACCTTCCTTTAACTTTTAGTACTCCCATAAATTCAAAGAATAGGTTATGGTAGTAATAAAGTTTATTGCCGTTCTCAACTCCCTCTGTCTATTTATTAGTCACCCCGTTCGTATATGTTATGGAAGGGCGTATTGATCACGATGACATATTTATTCTTGATACGCTACGGATCAACGTTAATAATCGTAAATATTTTACAGGGAAGCGATATTCATTTCGACCAGAATATTTGTTAACTCTGTTTTTCTACTTCAAATAAAATACACTTGGCTTTCAAATATTTTAAATTCCTCACTGGTAAAATGTATCAAAAACAACACATTTTTAAGTATTTATAATATTTTAACAATTTTTTCGCTGATAACGCATACATTAATTTAGAATAGGAGGACTTGGTTTAAGTTGTCTCCATCTATGAAATGGTAAAACATAAATAAGTTGAACAAAAATTTCAATATTATCAATTTAAGATAGTAGAGTTTTTATGACTTGCTGTTCGTAGACCCGTGTACTTTTCTGCAGATGGTCATGCTGTCATAATAGTGCTTTTTCTTTTCTTAGATAAGAAGTTTCATTGCTTTTGATTATTGCTTGCTATTTGTTTTTTTGATTTGTTGTTTCTTTAACTTTCATCAGGTTAACCTGATAAATCGGTGATAGGCATCTTTTCTTCAAGTACAGCCTAAAATATGTAACGTGATCTTTAAAAGACCTACTCTGATCTTTCTCACTTAAAAGATCTATCTGCTTGCTCATTGGATAAAATTATTTTTTTCTACACTTTTATTAAGTTAATGTTACACATTCTGTTTTTCAATCTTCCTAAACTTTGTAAAAATAAGTTGATGTATACATAATCATAGAAATTTTACACAACCAAAAGACTATTTTAACATAGATATGTTTTTGGATTGAACGTGAAAATTTTTTGTACGACCATTTCGCGTTTGGATTTTTTGTTTCCGGGGAGATCTCATGCATTGTGTTAGGTTAGAGTTAAAGTAAAGTTTACCGACAGGTTAGGTATGGTTCGGTTAATCAAGGATAGAATCTATGGACCTTAGGTTACGTTAGAGTTAGGGTAGGGTTTTTCCTCTTGTCTCTGGTAATAACAAGCTTCCTTTCTTCCACTGCGACCTAAACATCTGTTGTACCTCAGAAAGTGCACTATCCTTAAGCAAGATGAGCATTTTTCCGAGTTCATCTTAGCGTATTTCTCTACGCCTTTTCAAGCCAGCAGTATAGTTTCCGGGCTAATGATTTGCAGCCACCTTGGACATGTGCTGATGGGTCTGCTGAGTCGGCATGTTTCTGTATGTCTTTCTTTTTTTCAAATTGTGATAATAAAATGTACAATGGCCAGTATGCATATTATTTTTCTTAATTCCTGCTGGAAATCATGAAATCGCATCCATATTTCTTTCTCTATCTTATTTTCAGTGCCGCTTTTACCTGCGGTGTGTTAATTTACGGTTCTGGTCCAAAGATGTGAAGGATTTGCCTGCTTTTTGCTAAGGTTAAAATAAAGAACGGGTTAGGTTACATATTCATGATTCATTGTTTTTACGTGAATAGTAGAAAATATGTAAGAGTTTGCAAGTAATATGCTCGATCTATGGCAATTTCAGAAATTCAGAAGAGTCGTAATTTAACTTATCACTGTCAGCTTTGGGGCAATCAGATAGTTAGTTCTGTTTTCCATATTCCATTTTTTCAAGTATGTCAGCTTAAAATTTTTTTTACTGTTTGTCTTAAGAAAACATTTGCTTTGAGCAATTTTACTTAATAGGCCATATTTGTTGTTAAAATTTAAGGCTCAGAATGCGAATCTTAAAATAATTCAATTCCTTAAAGCATTTTGCTATGCGGATATCGAGGCTTAAATTAAAATTAAATAAAAGTAATTTATATTTTAAAAGAAGCAAAAAAATTGATAAAGTTGAAACACGAGCCAGGTCGTAATGTAATCAACAATAAAATAATTAAAACAATTAAATATATTTTGAGCGTCAGAAAACATAAGAACAAAATTTTCATCCACAAATCTTATCTGCTAAATGTTGCAGCTATAACGTTAGTCTTAAAATTTATTAATAAAATTCACCTGTTCTTACTTGAGGTAATGCTTAACGGCACGAAACCTTTTCTCCAGAGAAACATTTAGTAAATGTAATCCTCCCCATCGTTTAGCTTAGCTTATTTAGCCCCTGGCAGAGGCAACACACTCCTTTGCCTTTCCAATTAAGTTATTTCGGAAAAGTAATTTCTGTACGAAGCCGAGGCCTACTCTGATAGATTGAACTCAAACATGGGAAATATTTTTGTGCAAAACTTGAGTAAGACGGCTACAACTAGATTATCAAAGAACACGTATTTAAAAATAACCTTAAAAAATTAATATTTTACTTTTTAAAAAAATAAGGTAAACAAAAAAAATTGTTTGGTTTATTCAAATAAAAGTTTTACAATAACAAAACGTTTAAGTTTCTTTAATGAATTGATACGCCACCATTTTTAAGCTTTTTTGTTTTTTTGGTATTTATTTCGGGTTCTGCTCTCTCATCAGGGCTTACATACAAAATATAATTGATATAATGTAAATTTACCACTAAAAAGACCATTCACACCTACTGTTAATAGTATATTTCATTGGGTTGAGTCAGATTAGGTTAGGAATGGTTTGGTTAGGTAAGGTTAAAGTTAGGGTAAGATTTTCCTCCTATCTCTTTTGATAATAAGCTTTCTTACGTCTACACCGAGTTATCTTTCTCACCTAAAAGATCAATCTCCTTGCTCTTGGTTAAAATTATCTTCTTCTAAACTCATATTAAAATAATCCACTTTATCCTCCCGTGTTGTTCAGCAGTCTAAACTTTCAAAAAACGTGTACGTTGATGTTTATTTCGAATTATAGGGGAAAGGGTAGGGGTTAAGTAAGGTTAGGTAAGGTTAGAGTTAGAGTAAGGATTAAGGACGGATTAGGTTAGGAATGGTCCCGTAAGGTTAGCTTTAGGTTAAGGTTAAGTTAATGTATATACAGTATATACACTATATACTACTGTAGTATTTTATTATCATATATATATATATATATATATAATATGAATTTAACAATACCCAAAGAAGAAAGAAATAATGTAGTTTAAAATTTTAAAAAAATGAAGAAACAATATTGTTTTACAGGGTGTTAATTTATCGTGTGATTAAAAATACAAAATGTTAGCACGTTAGCTGTAAATTTTAAATGTCGGTTTTAAGTGTCGGCACAAGTTCCCACTTCAGGTTTACCTCTTCCTTTTACCACCTTCATTAAAACTTTAAAGTTGGTCGGTTTGTACCATTCACCCTTCTTCATGAGAGGATTTTATCTTCATAATTCAATATAAAAATAACCGATACTAAGTTGACCCCTGTTATTATTTATACAAATATTATATTGCTTCGTATACAGTATTACTACTATGTGGTGTTTTGTGTCCGTTAGCCAATGATTATTTGGAAATCGTGAGGTCTGATTTGACGTAGGTTTTTGAAAAACATTTTTTTATCATGCCCGTTTCGAGCTTTATTGAGATCATCTTCAGGGCTCAAAGTGTTTGTTTTCCGTGTAGATGTGTCATTTTTTATGTGTCGTGTTGAGAGTGCCCAGGCATAAGTGTGTTTATAAACCCCAGGCCCTGAAGATGATCTCAATAAAGATGGAAACGTTGGCACGATAAAGAAAATGTTTTTCTGTGTCACACCAGACCCCACCTCACACGATCGCCAAATAATATTTTTACTGTTACTTTGCACTTACACTTGCAAACGGGCAAAACTTTTTTTCAAGTATCATTGAAATTAATATAATTTAATAGGAAAACATAAAACTAATGGCATTTAACAAATACGCACACGCCCGTATAAACTGATTTTCTTTCGTTTGTATATTAATGAGGAAAGAACCAAAACTAATGCCACTAAATTACCAATTTTATTGTTAATAATTTTCTATTTCTAAATCTCCCTCTACTACATGTGCAAAGTACTATTTATAAATGTATATTTTGTCTAAGCTGAGTATAAATTGAGCTGAGAGAAAAGGTCGAATTTTCAACCATTAATATAAAGACATGACAATCCAATTTTTCGCAAAAGGCAGTCGTCTAGAAACAAGTCATAAAAAATGGTGAATACAAGCAAAAAGGATTGATATAAATTGAGACAGCGATACATTTCTACCTTTATTAAAAGTAAAAGATCCAAAGAGAGTAACGTGTATAAATTACAAACAGGATCGCTTTTTATTTTATTACATTTTATTTTTTCCTCTCTGCCGCTTGTAAACAGAATTAATAAAAGCCTGTCCTATTTAGACCTCGCATGTGTTCAACGTTGCGTACCAGACATTTTGAAAAAATCTTAATCTATTCATAATTCGATTTGCCCTCATGGGGAAAGTCGTGCAAATATATAGCCATCGTGCCACTCATGTAGCAACGAGAGAAATAAGCATTATAAGAACATTTATGCTGTTTATGATCTAACTCAGGTCAAAAAGTTAAGTAAGTTATTTGTTTGCTTTAAATTATTTTTTGTGATTAATTAAGATCTAAAGCTATAGGCTTTATGTAAGCTCTATGACACACTGAGATGCAAACAAGTGACCAACCAATTTTTTAAATAATGTTTTGAAAGAAAAATATGAAATAATTAATAAAAATAATTAATTAAACTTAAATTAATT
>CM077106.1:27479337-27520133 GCA_039619505.1 Cimex hemipterus | reverse complement strand
AACTTAAATTAATTAATTATTTATTTATTAAAGCTTAAAAATTTATTAAAGCTTAATAAAAAATTAAACTGAGCAAAACAATTTTTGATCAAAAATGATTAATTGGAGGTCGTGAGATGCGGTCTGCTGTGTCGTACGCTTTTAGAATAACATTTTCTTTATCGTGCCAACGTTTTCATATTTATTTAGGTCATTTTCACGGTCTGGGATTTATAAACATTGTTGAAATTTTACAAATACCTGCAGGATGTGAAAAAAAGTTTACCAAAAATGTTCCTGTGGAAACAAGGAAGGAAATATTCAATTCTGTACAGAGTATTTCCTCCTCTTGCTTTCATCACCGATAGCATTTGACGTGGCATCGATTTTAGGAGGTTTTGAATATAGTGCTGTGAGCTATTTTCATAACCCCCCTACAGCACCATTCTTAATTCTTGCAAATTATCCGTCATCACTGGGCACCTTTTTAACCTCTTTGACAACTCGTCGCAAAGATGCTACATAGGATTCAACTCAGGACTACATGATAGACATTCTTTCCCGGACTCATAGTCTAAAGAGGATCTTTAACGTCCGTACCTAGGCTCAGTGCCCATACCGGACAGTCCGATTCTCAAAATGGGAGCTGACGCACCATCGCCTTAGCGACGATGTAGAGCACCCCGAAGGGCTGTTACCACCTCGCTCCCACCTTGTCAGAATGGTTAATGCCGCACACAAATGCTAGCTGACCGAAATACATCGGCCCGCTCTCCCGCGTACTCCCTAGATAGAGAAGGCGACTCTATCTCTCTGATTTTAGAGGCTCCTCTAGCGTAGAAACCTCCGGGAACGCGCCGGCAACGGTTTCGGATTTAAGTGAGATTGCTACCCACCCCCTAGGTTAGCACTGTCTACGGTCAAAGGTCTCGCACCGCGCTCTTCATGATAGACACTCCTAACATTGAAGCCGGTTCCAAGTTGTCGCCAACCGTATAGCTGTGTAGGGCTTTGCATTGTCATGAATAAAAATAACCGTCGCCAATTAGAAAATTACAAGAAAAAACCTCTAATAGCACATCTACAATGTAACGCGCAGCAGTTCGGGAACCATCGATGAAGATCAAGTATGTGCGTTCTTCCAAAGAAATGCCTGCCTAAAACAGTCACCGCCATAGATTCTCCGAAGTCTCACAAGTATATATCGCTCTCCTGTTCTTCCCCAAACCCTCTCCCGTCCGACAACAGACCTCAAACAAAAACTTGACCCTTCCGAAATCAAAATTTTAGTCCATCTTGGCCAGTGGCATGTAATTCACGTTCGGAGTTTTTGCGTTACAATGCCGTAAACTAACATTGATATTTCTAACTTGTTGATATCTTTTTGATCTCAAGAGCGGTAGAATGTTGATCAGGAAGTACATTCCAAACAACAAAAGATGTGACACGATGGGGGCCTGATCCATATGTTCTTGAATAGCTTCCAGTATGTCGGTAGCGATGGAAGACAGTTCGGAGAATGTTAAGCGCCCTAGCATCATACGCCTTGACTTCTACCATTTTCACAATGCTATGTTTTCTTGCCGAACATGCATCGCTTAAAACCATCACTCAAACAAATTTGAAAATTAAAAATACAACATAAAAAAATAAAACAACCGGAAAGTTGCAAAGAATCTTTGAAGTAAAACTTACAAAGAAGTGATTAACTATTCAATTTACTTACAAAATTCAAATGTAAACTCAAGGTGGTATTATCTTGTCATTTCAGGGAGTTGTATGCCCTTGAATTCTATTTTCTATTCTGTACTTACGAACAGTATGAAGACGATGAATTGGGTTATTTAATCCTGTTGTCTTGGTTGTACTTCTTCCAAAACACTGTCTACTGCGGTGTTTTTCATTTACCTGTCCGTAAAATCTAAAACCTCTGTTGGTTGAAGAAAATTTTTCTCTTTTTTATGGTAAAGTTTATAAGTTTCCTTCTGCTTTCTCTAATGCATTCTGAGTTCTTTCCTTTCAAATTTCGCTTGAAGATTTTTAGATGTCTATTGACTGATTCGTATTGTTTCCTTACCATCAAATTACCTTGCTTTCTTTGTTAAGTATGAACCCATTACGACAAAAGGAGTTCGCTCTAGTCAGCGGCAGATACTTTTGTTGCAAGACCACCAAGTTTTGAAATTCAGAACCTTGTTCGAACTGATAATGACGAGTTCAGTGGTTTTTAACTGCATGGACCTAGACATAAAAGGTATTGTTGAATTGAGAACTTAATTTTCTGACCGAATACGTGCATTCCTGCGGCTTAGAGTTGTCAGTATGACAGAAGATAATTCGTTGGCCGTGAGGGTTTTCTCACGTTCCTTCTCGATTCTGAACGTTTGTTTAAAGTTAAATGCAGCCGTCGTCCGGACAAACAGGAACAATTTCCGGGAGGCAGAGTCTAAGATGATGTGGGAGCTCCATTCTCTGTTCTTCCGTCCAAAAGATAGTGACAATTAAGTTAAGAAGTTGCATTTTAAACTTGCTGTTATATTTGAGATATAAATTTTCGTATTCTGATATGTAGTTAGTCCATCCTGTCAAACTGAAATCGTAATCGAAGATCAAAAAAAGGCATCGTCATTATCATTTATAAGGCAAATTCTTGTTAGAAACCTTTTCCACATTGTTTCTCGCTTTTGCATTTGGTGTAATTTTAATAATGCAGATGGCCCCTTTTCATCCAAAATGCATGATCCAAGGTGACAACTGGCTACCATTCTTGACCCACTTGTGGCCATCCGGCAAAGAATCCAAAGACCTGAGCAGCTGCCTGACCGATATTATCTCCACTTTTGAAATATTAAGATGTTTCTGCATGAAATAAAGACCTTTTATGGTTTCCCATAGCTGAATAGGCATCAGGCATCATTTCCCAATTTCCAGCATCTTCAACTCCGTTGATGTTTAACAAGTTTTGTGAGATCTTACGTGACTTAAGAGGTAGCCATGGCCGGTGTAAGTCCTCAGAATATATAGTTTTTTATCAACTGTCGCAACCGTTCGTTTTTCAATTCTTGACCAAAGAAAATGTGTGAATTGCTCAAATTGTCGTATGCTCTTCTTCACATCTTAATTTCCTTGTTAATTTTAGTCATTGTTGGTGAGACTTTATAGCTTGCTGAAAAGCTCCAAAAGAGATAATAGATTTTTCCTAAATTAGGACAAGCCACCTCCTGTGCTGTATATGATTTTCTTCGAAGTAGAATTCTGGTTGGTTTAAGAATTAATTAACATCTTCAGAAAACAGTCAGGATCTTGTTGGTAATCCTCCAAGATTGTATAAATCGCTTCGTCGTTCCATTCTTGAGCAAGAACTAAAGTACGCTTGTAATGCACTTCAACTTGAAAATTTCTAAGTAAAAGATGTGAATTCATCAGGTTGTATGTTTTTTCTTTCTACAGCTTTGTCTTCCAAACTCCCTTACTATTTTCAGTAGCTCGTTGTAGTAGTGGGTGGCTTGTTGAAAAGCTGTCAAAAGGCCATAGATATTTCCTAAATTACTACATCCTGTGATTCAGTATCATCTATTTTTCTCGTGGGTTTTAAGTTTCCCTCATAATAGAATATCTTGAATAAACTCCCGAGGATATTCTTGTTCAATCCGTTCTATAAGCTTGCCCTTCACATGATAAATGTTAGCTAAGTTGTACAAAGCGTGGGCTAGGTTTAACTTACTATTCAGATCAATCGAAATTTCTAATTGACTTTTGCAGTCCTATTAGGTTTCCCCATAACTTCAAACGTGTTGCCTAGGTTACCGCCGGACTTCGCGTTTCCAAGTTTATCAGCCATTATTCTAGCTATCTATAAAACTGCACACTTTAATAACATAATCCCCGAAACTGGCTAGATAACGCAATAAATGTCCAGTTTTGTTTAAATATAAATATCTTGTCGATATCATCTCATGAAAACATTGAATATTCTGCCATTAAAGTGGCATTATTCTTACATTTATACATTACTTCGTTACTTATGCAGAGTATGTTTTTATCTTAGCTATTGGAATTATCATTTATCGGGAAGGTATCAATCCTAGTACTTTCTTCGTACAAATATGAATATTATGAAAATTTCTCATCTTCTTATGAGATATGCATCATACCTAAAGGATGTTTTTTCGTTTTCTTTTTGTTTGATTGGCTTTGGTTGTTCTTTTAAACATCATTTTTCGTTACACGTTAATATTTAAATTTAAAAACCCCACCTACTTCAGTTTATTTTAAAAAATTGCAAAAAAAAACCAAATCCCTCCTGGGCTGTCATTTATAATAAGATTTTATTGGAGGCTGTCGGATATCATCAAATTTAATCCTCTTAGTAAAATTCGATAATTAATCTTCACCGTTGATCGCAGAGATACAGACCGGTGGGGAAAAAAGACGCTTCCACGCATTTAAAATGGGAAACCGGTAAGTTCTGGGAAAATCTGATAGCTGACGGGCTGCAGGTCGTCTTTGAAGACAAAACCCAATACAGCACCCTTTCACAAGATTAGTTGGACTAAATGACCGCCTCTCTTTGATTACCCTTTGCTTCTACATTTTACAAAGGTCAAGTTAGCCCTTTCCAGATCCCGAACCATTTATGGAACTTTCTCCTGTTCTTACAGTTGAATGACAAATACAATCGATAAATTTGTACATTCCTCTGCTATAACAATCATTACAGTAACGCAATTACTTCAAAAATTTTTAATTATTTTTTAAAAGTTTAGTGTATAGCTGCACACTACTACTATTTATAATTCATTTATTTATTTCTATTATTATTTATTTTTGTTGGCTGTAAACTAAATGATTTTCTATCGCCTTACAAAGGTACTTATTTTTTCATAAAACTAGATCGAAAATTAATATACTTGTGTCTGATAGTTATTGTCAATCGGCTAGGAACCCAGAAAACGATTAATGAGTAATTTAATGAATTTTTTATTAGGGTGGTTTTCGTCTTTGGTGTGCATGTATTTGTTATTACATATCAGTCGATTTATTGTTTTACGTAAGATATAAAATTAAATGAGATTAAATATGTAAAACGCTAAACTAAAAAGTAGGTCAAAAAATTAGTTTAAAAACAATTATTTTTAACACTCTTTAACGACCTTAAATACAAATTTTACAGCAAATAAAACAATAGACTTTTTTGGCTCGTGTTTCACTTATAAATTTATCACTCCTCCGGATTTTATCAATGTCCACTTATTACAACTGTTGGCTATGTCGATAGCGCGGGTGGCGACGATAACGTCGAAATTCCAACAGGGTGTACGTTCCAAAACCGGCAGCAATTTCCTTTCAAACAGACGGTTCTTTTCTTTGACTTTATGTCAAAAACCATTAATTCTTATACAAAATAACACATTATTTATTTTTTTAAAAAAAACGAAAAGAATATATCTGCGAACGAGCAAATTAGTATCGACTGAATACGATATTTGGTTTGTGACCGATTGAGGAAGCACGATATGTAAAATCAGTGAATCCAGTAAGTGAGGACGAGTTATGTGTTATGTGTCCTAAGTGTTCTGCTTATTTTGAAGGGGACCGCAGTTCTGAGTCCTGTTTTCCTCGGTAGCAGTCCTGAGTTCGAATCCCGAAACAGCTCATAGCTTTTTAATTGAGAATAGTATGAAAGAACTGTTGGAAAGTGGTTTCTCCCGCGTACTCAACACTGGACCAATGGCAGGGATTTACTTTACTCTTATTTACATATTTCCAAAGTTGCACCTTGACGCAAGATACTATTAGATAGATCGAATTGAAGACCTCTCATAATTTTCGCCGGGCATACCTGGAAGTACGGATATAACTTGGTTCTCTGTATTTCATAAACATCTAATATCAAAATAGAAGAATGGGTCCAAATAAAATAAAAGGAGAAATTGATAAACTCTAGCTATTCTCAGAAAACGTATGATAAAATACCCTTACCAAGATTGAGCCCAACTGCTGGAATTGGTTGGGGTTAGACTAAGAAAAGTGATAGAACTATTAACCGGTCACTGGCATATGAGAAAACATCTACACAGCATGTGCACATATTATGATGATCCCATCTGTAGATTGTAGCGGGGACAGTCAATGACCAAGAAGAAGGATTGAGTCTATTGCATGAACTAGGAAACTAGGGACAAAAATCTACAATGCCTGAGGAACATAAACCCCGCTTTCTCGTATGATCCCTGTCATCACCAATATCAAAATTCATCTAATTATTATAAGAAGTTTTATTTAATATTGTTCACCCCCTCCAGAAAGTTCCTTTTCTTTGTTATTTTCATTAACAATTTCCTAACATTTTGTTATTAATTCAAGCTTTGTTACCTCGTTTGAGATTGAAAACAAATAATCTTTTTAGAAGAGTTTTTGTGCCTGCGGATTGCGTAGTTAAGCTGAAATTCGCCGATTTTACTCCGTTCAAACAACGAGGTCGTGCTCATTCGAGCAAGATAATACTAATAATTAGGCAACTTTTGATAACAACGCGAAATTAATTAGGTGATAAAGGTCAAAGCCAAAGTTCTCTACTCATTATTTTTTCTCCGCTTTGCGTCTAAAAAGAAAGATAAAAGGGTCCGAGAGAAATTGTTCGCGCAAATGTTTCAATCATAAGAGGAAGGTTGAGGGAGATAGAAAGTTGTGAAGTTTATGGCGTCTGGCGGTTGATCCTTTCTCGAGAACCTTGTAGGATCCTTTGACGGATTAACCGCTTACATATAAGACGATGGTACAAGAAGAGAATCACTTTTTCTTTTACTTTAATTTGTCAATACTTAACGTTTAACTTTAGTCCAAGTTCTGAGGGATAAATTAATTTACGAGAAAGTTTAAAGCTTAAATTCTGACTCACAAGGGGAAGCTACAGCCGTGGGATCGTTGATTTAAATTAAACTAATTTTAAAAATACTAAGTTGAAAAATAATAGCTACATATCCGAACGTTCTTGTCAATGGACCCTAGGAAGAAATAAATAAATTTAAAAAAATTACGATTTATTTTTTGTGCCAATATTTTTTAAAATATAGTTCTCTGCCTTTAAAGTGCATGTATTTTCAAAGTTATTTCATATCAGTTACTTTTTTTTAACCTCGTATAATAATATTATGTGTAGGATTGAATGGGGTAAGATGTACGCAAGGTAACAAAAACGTAAAGACGCTACCAGTAAAACAGTAGAAAAGAATTTGTTTTTGAAAAAGAAACCATTCGTTTTCAGCCGTGCTTTAAATATATTAAAATACGAATTTACATAGAAAACAACAAATAGAAATTTTTGGGTGAAGCTGGGCTAATTTTTCCCGATACCCGGATCCGATAAAAATTGGACTCCTTTGGATTAAAACTGTTAGAAAAGTTGTTTTTGCCAACAGGATTTTGCTTTTAGCAATTATAAGTGAGGGAAAAACTATAAAATCAACAAAACACTTCAAATGTTTAAATTTTATATCACCATTTTTAATTAACTTATGGAGGGCTAAGTTGTGTCATTAGGTGTAGGTTGTCCCGAAAAACAAATCGACGTGCCATAATTGAACTGAATTTTTCAATTATTGTAGTTGGAAGTAAACAGAGATATTTAAAAAATGGATGAACCAATGGGAAAATAAGTAATGATTTAATTTATTATCATAATGTCCGTAAAAAATATTTATTCAATTCGAAATTCAATTATCAACAAATTAATCTGTAATAACGAAATATTTCCCGGCTTTATTAAAAGGATTTAGGTACAAGATTGAAAAGATATGAAAAAGACGCTTTCAGTAACGTAGTAAAATCTGTTTTTCCTCAAATACGAATCATGGAAATTTTTGATCTGGATCAGCCGGGAGCCTTTTTTCAATTTTTTTCATTTTTATTAATAACCTCTCTCCATTTTATTTAACGAATACGGTATTACAATCCTTGGAAAGCTGCAGTTCTCCTCTTTGAGCCTAAATCGACAAAATTATTTTTTATGTTATTCTAAGTGAGCAAAATAAATAAGAAATCAACAAAACCCTCCCTAACGTATTTGTACCATTACAAACTCTGCTAGGGTTTTAATTTCATGTCAAGATTACTGCGGATCAAAGGAATCAATTCAAAATTAACACTACTTTTGTCATTTTGGAAAAAATACATGACATTAGAAAACAAAGAATTTGAGAGAAAAAGTTTTGATTCTTGCAAAAATTTGTATCAAGGAGTATTTTTGAGTAAAGACGGCTTTCAACTTTTCTAAAAGATATTTAAACCTACTTTCCGTAGCTTGGTCACAAAACGGCTTAACAACCAACCTCCCAAGATATTTTTAACGTTTTAAGTTTCATTGAATGGCGTCCTTAGCCTTCCTTTGTCAATTTACAAAGGAGCCCAACCTTAACTAAACGTCCAGTCTAAGTTTATTCTATTTTCAAGGCGAAATTTTAGATAGATCACGCACATTGATTAAATAAAGTACATATATTTCTAATAACTCGAAGAGTACTTTGGGGTGCTCGTTCCGTGCAGTCCGCCGGTGATGTGAAACAAAGAAATTCACGGGCCCTTAAAACTTCAGTTATAACAATACGAAAGTTCCGATCCAGTAAAGGCCGACTTTCAACATTTTTCCAACAATGGAAAATATATCTGACGCGAGAATGAAAACGACAAAAAAGACAATGGTCCAAATGTTTAAATCAACTGATAATCCTCCTCTAGAATATCACTGCTGGGTGTCAACATTAACGGAATTGGGCTTTATAATCCATATCTAGGACAAATACAGTCAACTTTGTTGGAAAACCAATTAAGCAAGCCCGTACTCCGTGTTAATACTATAAAATTAAAGTTGTAATTTTACAAGGATTATAATGAAACGTCATTTGTAGTAGATCGTTTAATCTAAGAAAAGTCTTGATAAATATTATAAATCAATATTTGTATTAATTGTAACGATGAACTAGATTATCGACCTGCTGAAAAGACTTCATATTTGCACTAATATTAAATATATTACAATAAAACTCGTTTCTCTCATATTCCATCTGAAGAGGATGAGAAGCTGGCGGCATCCCGAAATCGATACATATTTATAAAGAACATTTTATAGAAATTATTTTGGCTGTTTATTTAAGTCTATTGGATATTATACTAATTAATAAGATTTAAAACATTGACCAACCTTTGTTTCCAAAAGACTGTAATATACGTCGTAAGGAGGGTCTGAATCGATGAACTGGGCCCATCCTAATCCGATTAAGAGTAGGCCATTTACGGCATTTACTTTTAGGCCAATGTCTACTTACTTGATCCGTAGAAAAAGGTTGCTCGTTATATCCGACTTTTTTATGTAAAGAAGGCAAAATTTGGCTGTATAGCAATTAGCAATGCAACCCGACATAAGATTGAGCCTTAGTGTCCCCAGTTCCAATTTTTGGTAGCAACATGGATAATTTATTGTTTACAGTATTTCTGTTGTTATTGAGTTTGAATCTATTTATTTCCATGAATGTGAGGTGGCCGAAATCGAATTATTGAATACCGTATAACGAATGTGTATGAGTTTTGATTATATATATAGATTTACATTGAGTGAAATGTTCGAACTAGTTATTGTAAGCAACACTAAAAAATAGGGCAATAGATCAAGCGTGTCATTGGGAGATTTCTTGTTGAGTAATGGTCCGTCAAGACTCGCTGTGCTTATTGGTCTGTCAGGCTCATCATTTCGCAATCTTGAGAAGTGGGTGCAAACAGCGAGGATGAAAATGTTGAAGTGTTTTATTTCTAAAGCAAAAGGTTTCTACTAGTATAACCATAGAATGCACTCTGGATGGAACTTGATTTTGATTGAAAACTGGTTACTGACTTGTACCTTCGATTGTGCTTTAATCAAGGTGCCTGTTATACAGGTGGAAGGAGGAAACAATTGCAATTAGCAAAAGACATGTCTAGGGCGTTGCAACAGGGACTGCCTTCACTACCACAAAATGTATATGAGAAGAGGCTTCAAACAAGCTTTCGCCAAAGCCCTGCGATAATTAAGCCAGAGTTCAAATAACGAACCTTCCATTTGACCTCTTCCTATTTCACAAACCCTAGACGCTGTAAAATGCTCCCAGTTCGACACTAATTTTACGTCCTCGAAGACTTAAAAGGGTGAATTTTAACGCCACGGTCGTAACTTTGCAGTTTAACGGTTCGCAATAAAAATATCGCAGAGACCAAAGTCGACATGGTTATGCAATACCGTCATGTCCCATCACACGATATGATAATCACTCGGATTTAAAATCCGAAACATCTGGCCAATACCAGGCTTGGATTACTAGTCCTTATCTTAAACATAACGTTAATAAAAATTTAAGTTAATGTTTTATTAACTTTTTACTAAAAAATGTTTTTAATACGTTCAGTTTGAACTGTAGAAAACGTATGAAATTTAATATGAACTACGTGTAGGATAGTGGCTTATAAACATGGATAAAAGTGTATATAAATAAGAGGGATATTAGACGGCAAATGTAAAAGCAAAAGCTTTATTCCACTGGAAATATGACAAGGTAAAATCCATGAACGTTCTCATCACAATTTAGTCTATTTGACAAAAAAAGAGGTTATGTTACATAGAGTACAAAAGACAATACGAATAATGTAAATAATCTTTAGACATCTCCTTCTATTTAACATGCAAACGTATTCAAGGGGTCATTCATCTGGTTTTTTATAAGTTTTATGATGTTTTATTCATTAATAATAAATATTATTTTTGTACGACAAAGTACGTGAGAAGTCTTTTCAATTCTCTTTTCAAAACAAAGCACGTCCTTGATTGTTTGAAAATTCTCTCCGGAAATTGAACTGTATTTGATCCGATCTGAATGACAAAAAAACCAGCAGACCCCCCCCTAAACTTCCTACCAGAACTTACGAATCTTTTAAAAGTGCTCGAGAAACTTCTCCTTATCAAAGTGCAAACCATACGAAACTTTTAAATTTTTTGACAACTCTTGTCACATTGAAGTAGCCCATAGACACATAAACTAAATAAGTCATTCTACTACTGCCACGCTGGAGCCATACCATACACAATTTGCCGCAGTACTATAAACTTCGAATTTGCTGATGTCACGGCTACCTTCTCGCCAAACCCTGATTTGACATAGTCTACCGCCCTCTCCGACAACACCTATAACACGCGTGATTATTCCGACCACATAGTTTTCACCTAAAACAAAAACCTTCTTCCTGTCTTTTTCAATAATATGTACTATTCCCACGACAAACCGCGTACTTAAATACCTAGACAAACGGTGAAACGTACAAACTGTATACAGACACCTGCTAGATGCCACTTGCGCTCATTTGAATCTATGGACTAGAACTTTACGACAGCAAAGAACTGCTGGCTACAACCTATTTCATATTCGGTCCTTCCAATCCAAATATCAACATGTCATGGACCTAGTGTGGGGCTGAGATGGCCAAGATGTCGAAAGCCCCAGTAAAAAAAAAAAAAAAAAAAAAAAAAAAAAAAAAAAAAAAAAAAAAAAATGTCATGGACCATGACCATGTCTGTCCACTCTACAATATACCAGAAATATAGGTATAAGGATATTTATTTGTGAGTACTTGTTATGTGGTATAGTTGCGACATTATCTAATCAAAAATGTTATCCTGCTGAAGCTTAATAAGCAAAGAAGAGAAAAGAAAAAGCCTAAATTTAAAATAATTTACAAAATAGGTTAATAGCACAAAATATTACGATATGCACTCGCTTAACACGATTAGAACGGTTTGCGCGAATACCCCCATTATTTATCCTCAGTTGGGAATTGTCTTGATGCTCTTGTTGGTCGACCGTGCTGTTTTGCATTGTTCAACGAGTCTGCAATTCCCAACTGAGCGTTTTGCCAGGGATTCGGGGTGTATTACGGATAGTGCTGACTGCGACGGAATAAAATGATGGATGGTCGGGGGTGAGGGTGTTGGATCCGAAGGGAATTTTGTCAATTTGTTACCGGTCATACAAGCAGTCATCAATTAATTGCTTCAGGGGCTTAGGAGACGTTTGAAATGACAAATCACTATAACACATTTACGACGTACAACTTCAACACATATTCGACCAATACCGATAAATTATACAGATAAACTAATTTAAAAATTTTTAGTACTGTGTTGTATTTTTATTTTTGGAGAAAAGGGAAAACAAAAATTTCGGATGTATTTTGAAACGCTGATTAATTAAAAGTAAAATTCAAACTAAATCTGCAGATGATTGAATCGGTTTTAAAACTCGCTCACTTTTTTGTATTTAAGTACTTTTAATTAAGAGTTGTAATTTATCGAGATATTTCTTCAATACAGATCGATACGGTTATAATTGTGTTCTGAATTGAATAAACATTTTTGGACGTTATGAAAATAAATTGAAGCATCATTGTTTTCCAAATGGTTCATTCGGTTTTAAAGAAGTCTGTTTACTTCCAAGCCAGTTGAAATATTCAATTAAAATTATGAAACGAATTGATTATATCATTTTGGGCATTGTTGTCGAGGATCGGGAACTAACATGGAAATAAGGTGGATACAAAAATTTGAAATTAAACCTAAAATTATTCCTTTATTTTTTTCAACTGATCCACCAGTTACTATTTTGGCAAAGCTTTTAGGCCATCACACAGTCTTCTGTTCTTTACATTAAAGTAACCGACTTTACAAACTCAGCAGACAATAAATATTATAGCTGGCCCGAAAGATGTCAAAAAATAAAATTGGTGAAACAGTTCAGAAAAATAAAAGTTTAATTATTAAGCAAAACACCGCTATAGTTTCACGGAAAACATGCAAAAGGCGTAAACTTGGAAGCAATTAAGTTTTTACGTTGTTACCGTTGTTAAAAAAATATTGGAACTATAGCAAAGTAGGCAAAAGATAAATACAATCGGTGATCCCACGGCTTTTCCTTGTTACTAGCAATATTACTTACTATTAAGTCTATTATTTTTTGTGGTCAAATTGACCAAATAACTTCTTTCAATTAATTAATATTTATGTGTCGAAATGAAAAAATTAGTGTCACGACCTTCGTGGAGGCTGGTGGGTTCGAATCCCGCTCGTGAAAATAACTTTTTCACTTCAACCAATGCCTTACATAAATATTAATTAATTGAAAGTAATTATTTACTATATTTCACTCATTCATCAAAAATTACCTATTCTTCTTATACTGTCTACTATAATGGTTCCGTTATACATGAGGTTATTTTTAGGTCTTATCAACAGTACACTGATGGACAAAATTAACGCGCCACTTTTAAATTTTAATATATTTAGATGTATTCATATTTTTCAAACTAATAATAGGTTTGTTTGTAAAAATAAGATATTTAAAAATTAATGTTTATTACCTAATTTCAAAAAAAAAAAATATTGAGAAAAAACTTTGTTGTCTCCTTTAATACTGAGTATATACGCCGCTGGCACGAATCACGCCTTTGCATTCCTTGGAAAAGATTTCTAATAAAACCGTGAGGAATTCTTTTCCATTCATCAAGTACAGCGGTTTCTAACCTTTCTAGGGTGCTAGGACCTGGGTTGTGCCGTCTTGCTCCTCGTTTAAGTTAGGCCCAAATGAGTTTGATTCAGGTCAAATCTAGCCATGGCGCTGGCCACACCACCACCAAGCACACAATTCCTACCTCATTCAAGTAGTCATCTACGATACGTACTCTGTCAGGCCTGGCATTATCCAGCACTAGCAAGAATCTTTGATCGATGTGGGGCAAATAGCACTACATGCTCTTTGATTATGACTTGTGATGTTAGTGATCTTCCTCGCACAACAATAATTCGAACGTCTATTGAAAATTTAACCACAGAACATCAACGTCCTATGAAATGCCACCTGAAGAACCATGCATGAGGCGTACCCTTCTCCTGAGCTTGTCTGCACATAAAATTGCGCCCAAATGAAGATTTGACGCCAACTCTCACCTCATCTGTAAAATGAACTTGTTCCAATATCCGATTCACAAGTTTCCGTACGAATTGATGCCTGACCATTTTCTAAAAAATAAAAATAAGAACAAAGTCAAATAAAAAACGAAGGAAAAGATTAACTGAAAGCCTTCTTTAGGGATAGAAGAATGGAAGAGCATAATGCTACTTTTATGTAAATGGGAATAACCTGTATTATTTACTATTTATGTTGGATACGTTAGTTCTTAATTACCTGTAACTAATATAGAAAGATAAGAGATTTAATTTTAAACTAAATTGAGTGGTGCGTTAAATTTTTCCATCGGTGTAAATTCATGTTAGGTATCCCTTATTATATTACATCTTATATGTCTGTATGATGCACAAAATTATAATTTGTATTAGTTAATTAATATTTATTTTTGTTTTGTCTTTCAAGCGAGGAGAGAGTGGAGGCGGAACAGGCGGACGATGATGATCCTCTCGTGTATAGCAATAGTTTTCGCTTTGAGTTGGCTTCCTATGACGGCGTTCAACCTGCTCATCGAGTTCCAACCCGGGCTGCTGACTCCTCCGCGGACCCTCTACTTGGTATTCGCCCTCTGCCACATCATGGCCATGTCGACCGCGGTGACCAACCCTCTGATGTACGGCTGGCTCAACACCAACTTCCGTCGGGAGTTCAGGTTTCTCGGCGGTAGCGACAAGTCTTCGGAAAAGAAGCGAAGAGCGGCGAACCGCAACAGGAGGATAAGCGCGCCTCAGAGCATCGTCATACGGCACGACAGGAGGACGAGCATGACCTGCTTCACGACCATCACCTCCTCCAACACGACCAGGCCGTCGACCACTCTTACACTTCTGCCGCACAGCAGTGTCGACAATCTCTAACTTTCACTTCTAAATGACGTCGAAAACGCCTTAATCCTACATAAAAAGTTCCCTACCAAACTGTACACAAACGTTTATCCTATAATTGTGATAGGTGTGAATGATGCGCCCTAGATCGAAGGAGGTGTTGTCGGACGGGAACCGTGACCGTTTCTCGACACGGCACGACTGAGCCCCAGTTCTCCGTCTGACAATGCTTTTCTCATAAAACCCAAAGAAAACGACAACAACTGATTCTATGGACCAATTTAACTGATTAGTTGAATAGTGGTCTAGCAATAATCTGAGATGACTATATGTTTATATTTCATACCTAGTATTACTATGTATTGATCTGTAGTTGAATATTGATTAAACACCTGAAAAAGTGAAAACATTTGTATAAATTATAAATATAAGCAATATTTATTTACTGGCATTGCTTATTTCGAACAGACCACTTCAACTTCCTTCCACCCATTATCAAATTTACAGAAGATCCTTAGATCCACTTGAGAAAAGATTATTTAACCTCGTTTCAGCCTTACTCCCAGTATTTATACAACCAATTACATAAAATCTCCTAGATTATGCAAAAACAAAAAAATGACTTATAATGACTACATAAAATCAACAATATACACTTTCTCGATTATTACGGGCATTGTATTAAAACTCTAATTCGACATGTGTATGTAGAAAATGGTGTCAAAAAATTAAATGAATAGAAACCCAAGAATTAGAATTAGAATTGCATGACCTCCTAGGAGTCACCCACCTTGGTGCATAAGCGACAAACATGCTTATCCTTTATCTAGAGTGCGGGTCGGAGGGTACTCGATATTCCGCCCCCACCCGGTTCAACGGAGCAGCGGTGGAGCATTGAAATAATATGCTGCACCGCCGCCGACATACTTCTACTCTACCAGAAACCAAATACAAATCGTAACCTATAATCTAAATACTCCTCTATATACAACCCATAATCCCGATGCCTCTAAGAAACCTAAAAAGTCCTTGAATTCGCTACCATGCTCGAGCACTCTCGTATAACCAGGCGGTATTCCGCTACGGTCCCTATACAGAGCCAAGCAGCGGCAACCCTCTAACATGTGCGGCACGGTGAGCCGGCAAGATGACCTCAAATACTAACGGACAGACCATTAATATTGACCACTACCATCTGGAAAATATAGATACTGCAATTAACAAAGCATAAATTACTTAACAGCAAATTCATATTTGAACAAACTAAAACTGGTATATAAAACATCATTTCGTTAAATCAAATCACAAAAACAAACATTAAACTGGCCACATTCGTGAATAGGAATTGATGTAAAAAACCCAACTTATTTAACAAATAACTTTCAAAGTCGTTCGAGTCGCTTGTTTCTTATTATATTTAAATATATTCTTAATCATTCGAGATTCTATTCTTAACCATCCAGACAATCCACAAGTACTATACCTGATGGAAAGCTTGCTTTATGTCTAGGATTACAACTGAACATTCCTTTCGCGCAAGAGAGGTAGCGGTCTCTGCAACACAATGGCACGGCTGACTAACGCAAGCATCCGACCCCAATGAGAAAATGTGCTTTTCTACAATGGTAAGCAATAAATTGACGGTAGAATGATAGAAGGTGATGACGGGTTTCATTCACCATTTCATGTAGGAAAGGTTCCGTTTGGATAAAGTTTTTTTATGTAGATATTGAAAGATTTTTACAGCAATTAGGCTCGAGGCATTTATTTAATTCAAAGTTATGTTTAAGGGGTTTTTAAGCACCCAATTAAAAATTTTAACTGCTTTATGAGTGTTGAGTTTTAACATGAACGACGACCGTTTAATTGCTCTTGTTAGAAACCTTCAGTGAAAAAGTTAAAACCTATAGCTTTATTTATTCCTGTTTATAATAAAACTGTGAGTACCTTTGAATAAAAGAATCGCGTTTGATTTTTAATAATAAATTAATGGAGTAATGGAGTTTGATGAAATTCAAATCCGATTGTCAGAAGTGCTGTAATATCGCCTGTGGAATTAAAAGACTTCAAATTTCAGATCCAAGCGATAGAAAAACATCTGAAAAGAAACTCGAACCCATCAGAGTTGACCCAGTTACGAAATTCTCTTGTTTTATATCGGGCTGTCACCGAATCCCCCAAAGAATCGCCTAAGGGTTAATTCGATGAGATAAATGAAGTTTCCTTGTTTATTTCTACGTGTAAGTTTTTCTCCTTATCGCAAGTTGTTAAACTTGAGTTTCTTCTCCTACCCACTCCCGTGTTTATCAACCGGCAGGCTTTGTTCTCAATTACTACTATATTCCCCTGCATAAAAATGATGTTGATCTGAGAATAAGTACATTAAGGAAAGTAATACTTTAAGACCCTTTCCATCAACTTAACGGGGAGCAACACCGTTGAAAAAAACCTTTGTCTCAAATTCCGTCACAACTTCAAATCCTTAAACAGCTTCACAAAAGGTGGCCGAAAAGAGAAACAGTTGATCGTTTCTTACCCGGTTCAGATCGGGCTGGCATTTCTGTTTTAAGAAAGTGGAAAAGAGAGGGAAATCCAACAACTTGCTGATGGCAGTTCTGGCCAGAACAAACAGCCAGTCGGTTTTTGTGCAACGGCGCTGTATTTGCTTTCAGACTTTGCCAAATAAACAGTTTACTCTGACCTTCCAATCTCCTTTCCTCATGGACTCATTTCACCACAATTCAAACAAGGACAGATAATTATTTCTTTTGCCTGGCATTAATTATTAGAAGTATATTTATATTCTTAGCATTGCCATGATGGTTTTCTCGTATAAAATAAAACGTTTCTTAATAGATGATATCTAATTCTGATCGAAAAGATGTTTAATTTTTTTTCAGAATGTAAAGGTCAAAAGCTACACATTCTGAGACTTTTCTTTAATATTCTTCATTCTAATTTATCGTGTAAACTTTTGTCATCCCATTAGGAACTCTCAAATTAAATTACTTGTGTAATACTTGTGTCATTATCACTTTCACTATCACCACCATCACTCCCTAGGAGATCTCGCGGCCGTTGTCTCTTCAATTGGCGGGAAGGTTTGAGAGGATTCGTCGGGATGCGAGGTTTCTAATGTGCTGTTTTACGGTAGTTTGCAGGTTTTTAAGAAATTTACAGTAGTGGGAACGGATTGTATTTTGAAAAAAATGGATACGTAAGTCTATATGTGTAGTTAGGTTCGATATGTAAAATGTAGCATCTAGTATTCAGAGCTAGGCCGTTTGAATTCGGTGGATGTTGGAATATTTGGCTGAACCCCACATTTTCAGTTCGTAAGTCCACACCAGCTTAGCTGTGGTATTGTAAAGCAACCTATTAATTTTTGAAGATAAATAAAAACTTTTGTCAAGAACCTACAATTGTAAGAACTCTATATCGTGCCATAGCTTCCTTCAGTCGTGGTGAGGATTCCAGGTCAGGCGTTTGTCGACGTACAGTCCGAGGTACAGCACATTGTCCGCAGTTTGGAGGGCAATATGGGTGCATTTGTCTGTGTTGAATTTTATCCTTTTCTTTTTACATCAAGACTCTAGTGGTATGATGTGTTGTTGAAGATTTCGAGTGGAAATGACAAGGTTGCTTGATAAAATGATTTATCTTACTATCTCATACTGCGCAGTTCCCTCACTGACTGTTTCTTCCAAATCATCGAAGGCCATTCCCTCTCTGCACATTTTCCTAAACCTGCTGGTGTCCCTCAGGGTAACGTTCTGGCCCCCACACTATGCCAGGTCATCACATTCCGAAACCACTTCATTCACATTTCCAAAGAGCAAGAGTTAAACAAAAAGGAACACTTCAAAATTCGAAAAAAGTTTTATTCTGAAAGATCCTAGAAACATTCAAAAGAAGCTAGGATTTTTTCAAACTATCCTATCTCCCAAATACAAACGCAACAATTCAATTTAAAAGGAGAACTTTCATTGTGTAAAGAAACGCTAGCATAGAACCCATATTTTTTTAATCAAAGAAACTATTAATAAACTAAAATTATATTATAAACCAAAAGAATCATGTAAAATACACTATTCATGAACCAAAATCCACCAAAATTACGCTACTCCCAAAAATACATAGACAAAACATGACCATAAAACCAATCATAATATACAAACTACCCCCTACAAGAACACAACTTTACAAAAAAAACACCTGGAATTAAACAACACAAACTATTAAAATAAGCTCAACTTACCTAAGTTTCCGTTCACCAGAACTTACGTTTGACGACAGAAATAGAAAACAATACCAACACTACAAACACCCCCAATGACACACAATGGAACCACTAAAATAATGCATGACCGAAAACAACCTAAAAACAAAGGCACACTACAACATAAATGCAGTCAACAAATAATAAACAAAAAACACATCTACAACGAAATGACACCTCAAAGCTAAATGAACTATATTCATACACGTGGGAAAAGAAGCACATTAACAAATTTGGAATCAAAATTGCACTGAACACCACGAACAAGAATGCGAATGTGCCTTGGTTTAAAAATCGCATGCGTTGCGG
The DNA here is from genome assembly GCA_039619505.1 of Cimex hemipterus. Taxonomy (NCBI): domain Eukaryota; kingdom Metazoa; phylum Arthropoda; class Insecta; order Hemiptera; family Cimicidae; genus Cimex; species Cimex hemipterus. The sequence goes on along the minus strand of CM077106.1, from coordinate 27,500,706 downwards.
GCTGTAAATGGCCTAAATGTTATTTCCGTTGGAGCTTCACTTCGACTGTGGAACGAATTAGACCAAACAATTTATTTGATGGTTTAATAGTTATCACATTAAGTATTAAATAAACTTTAAGCTAATGAAATATGAAATACATAAAGTACAATTTCGAATTATCAATAATTGACCAACTTCTCCATTATAGAAAAAACGCCAAAGTGTTGAGACAGACTTTTCAAAACGGCTAGAAAAACCGAAAAAATAAAATGTTTTGGGCATATCTTCCAACTTTATTTCAATTGGGCGAGGTTAGGCCAATTTGAGAAATGCGATCATATTTTTAGATTCCTGAAGATTGATTGGATGTCAACGGTCCCAATAATAACATCTCCGAATAAAAGGTTTTAACATCGGAATTGTTTTATTTTAAGAAAGGTCTTACAATATTATTTCAATTAAGTTTTTTTTTGTAGCGCTTAGAGATTTTCCCTAATTAAAGAAACGTTTTTTAAAATATTTTTATATAATCTAAATCTGTGTTTCGCTTGAGGATAAACTGATAATTAATCATTGTGGAAATACGTGTCTGGAGTCTGTAAAATGTGGACTATTAACCATTGTTTTTAATCTGTCGTTGTCAAAACTTATTTAAGCCTTAATTCATGCTAAAACCTACAAACTGAAGTTTTCCACTTAGTACGGCGGGATTCCAAGCTACTAGTAGGTAAATATTTACAAACCCTACAATTTATAAACTCGGATTTTTCAATTTTTATTTCTTTGTTTTCTTGGCTCAAAGTCAGTTGGTGGAAAACATTGTCCTAAGGGGTTTGCTAAGCCCGTCTTAACACCTGTCCCGCTGGTTCTTATCTCAAGGATTGACCTTATTGTTTGGGAGCCTTTTCGTCGAATAAGCCTGGAAGAATTTTCTGTTCCTTGTTTTCTTTGTCGAATTTCTCCAAACCGACACCCACCCTTCTTCAACTTGAATATCATATCGGTTTGATGGTTTAAAACCAGGCTTTTCTTTTAAAAGTGTAAAAAGCAACCGGGGCCCTTTACGTTTTAATGCTTGCACCGAAGACCAAATTATCCAGTTAAAGTTTAACCTGGATTAAAGCATTTAAACTTGCGACCATAAAATTGTAACGTTCGCGGGACCGATGTGCCAGTAATATAAACGCACATCTGGATTTCATATTCGCCTCCATAAACCGTCTGATGGAGCGAAAGTGCGTGAGATTCGCTTACTAAACAATCCTTTGATCCTATCCCTTAGTGATACATCTAATCAAATTTGATATACGCTCGTTAATGTGAAATGAACGTTTTCAATACGATTATGTCAAGAATTAACAAGTTGAACAAGTTTGGCTGCCTAGAGTTTAACAAAGTAAAAAGTTCTCTAACAATTTTGTTGTTCATCTCCAGCCAGTTCATTTCAACTCAGTTCACCAGCTCCCTTTAATAACAGGCTACTAAATCTAGATTACCTTCCTACCAGAAATGTCATTAGTTTATTTTTTTTAAAGAAATTAGTCAAATTACTCAAAAAGTCTTCTCGACTCGACAAAATCTCAATCGTCGATCTAAAGAATCTTTAGGGGTGTCGGTCGCCGCAAGGTTTCGTCCTGGTAAAGGTTCCGGGTTCGAATCCAGAGGCCCTGCATTCGAACCCGATATACTTACAGATGGGCTTTTTTTTTCAAAAACACCGGTACCCTTAGGATTTATATGATCTCTGCTGTTGAGAACCCCCCCCCCAAAAAAAAAAAAAACTTTCAAAGTAGGAGCGGGACTAGCCTGTCAATGTTTTCTTGATCTACTCCCCACACAGCGGGGAAGTTTAAAATAACCAGGCTAATATCGATAATTCCTCAAGTTATAGACCAATTCTTATTAATTCCTAAGAAATTTTAAAAATAAATTTCTTCCACAATGGGATTTTGTTACTATCTAAATACATTGTAAAGCATAAAATTTTAGGAAATTCATCGCTTATGAGTTCACTGGTAATTTTTTTTTAACGACAACAATGGAGTTCAGACAACACTACCGTCATAACTGTGTTGTTGTATGCCTTCCCTCTTGAAGTAGCACAAACAAACTTCAACTGCCACAAAATAAATGTTTACTCCTTCCCACCGGCCCTGCTGATCAGTCTTAGCTGAGTAAAATCACCAAGCTTTGTATTAAAGAGAAAATACTTAGTATTGCAAAATTCCAAAAACCTTTCATATCAAAACTACGAGTATCTGTTACAACCTTAGTATATAAGTCTAAGGTGTTGAGTTTCGTTAGGCAAGAAAATATTAAGGGGCATCGGTGGCCGTTTACACGGCGCTCATCACTGTAATGTAAAAGTCCCGGGTTAGAATACCAGTGACCCGAACCCAACATACTTACAAATTAGGTTTTTTTTTTCAAAAATAACTGTACCCAAGGGTTGATATGTCCTCTGCTGTTGCGCATCCTCGGAGGTGAAGAAAGAAAAAAGTTACATTTACATCCCATGCAGTTTAAACCTAGGCACATTCACACTCCCATTCGTGATGTTCAATGCTATTTTAATTCCTAATTTGTCAAATAAATTTATTACTGTGTACGTTTTTTTCACATATAGTTGATTGTAGTTCATTTAATACCAAACGTCATATCTGTAACGTATGTCGGGGGCGTCGATGGTTTGGGCACTGGCACGGTTCATCACTTCGAGGTCCCGAGTTCAAATGCAACAGCCCTGCATTCGAGGCAGACATACTTAAAAATGTTTTTCTTTTTTCAAAAACATCGGCACTCTAAGGGTTTATATAACCTATGCTGTTGCAAACCCCCATTAAATAATAATAATAATGCCTGATGTCGTTTTGTTTTTGTTTGATGATTGAAGCGTGCCATTGTTTTTATTATCGCGATAATTTCCTTATTGTTTTAGGTTGTTTTCGTATTTCTCTTTTGTTAGTAGTAGTATTATATTAGTGGTGTTATTTTGTGTCAGTGCGCATTTTGTCAGTGCGGGTGGTTTTAGTCGGCTTATATATTGTTTGGTGAAAAAAAAATTGACGCATCCTTTACTCTGTATTTATTTAGTGGAGAATTTCGAACATTTCTTTCAATACAGGGATTCTTCTATCATTCCAAGCTTTGTAATGCAGTAGGGAATCTTTAACCCGGGGGTAAAAGGATGAGAGATAACGGATTCCGTTGCCTTCACCTCACTTTGAACCCTGAGAGCAAAAAAGCGCCCGGTTCTGCGTATTTCTCTATTCCCTTCTCTATTCCGTCCTTTATACTCGTCCTGTCCTGAAAATAAATTTAGACAAATCGCGTTACGTCAGATAACTGATAACTGAAAGCTAATACAAAAAATTGAATTTAATATTTTGGGATCTACACACACACTTTAAAAAAACAGACACTTAACAAACGATTTAAAATGCTTTATTACCTACTGAACCTCTTATCAAAATTACGATTAAAATCAGTGCCAAGTTTACGAATCGGCAAAATATTCAAAGTTGTTTCTGCGCCTTCTTATGTCGCCAATAACACACTTTACAGAAATATTCACATATCAAATATTTTTTCATTTATCAAAACCTATTACAAACGTTTTCCCAGTAAATTAAGAGATCATATTAACACAAAAATAAAATTACTCCGTGCTTGACAATTCCCCGTCGAAGGCTGAAAAGAATATAGATAAGAGATAACAGATGAATCCAGAGCGGATGACGCCTTCCTTCATAACGCGGATTAATGTCAAAATTAAATCCCATCTTGGATACATATACAGTTGTATGTATACATAAATAAACTAAAAAAAGTTGTGATAGCAAACAACTTATATCTAATTAAATATGATGAAATGATTTTTGCTTAACTTCGATCGTCTTTCGGACGAACAGCTGTTATTTTCATATTTTTTAACTCTAACTCAAAAAAAATTTAAATTTGATAGACATTTTGTTTTAATAAGAGTTTGTAACTTCTGTTTAAGCATCAAAGTCTAAAGTGGTACCAAATTTAACCTTTTTTTAAGGACATTTAGTTTTTTGAAAAGAGAACCTTTTCTCAAATTTTTAAATTGTCTGTTGACATTTTTTCCAGTACAGTACATTTTGTAGTTAGATGTTTGTAAAAATAGTGAATGGTTAATTATTGGAAACGACCTAAACTTGAGACAAACCTTTTCTTTAAACAAAAAAAATATTTCTGTACTTTTGGGTTTTTCTTTTTTTAAATATCGTTTAAATATAATGAAAATAAAAACAATTTTTCAGGAAAATATATTTTCTGAAAATGGTTTTCTGAACTAGCTCGAATTGTGACAATTTTGTAGTACGTTCTCTAGTTTTTTTTTTTTTTTTCTAAAATAGGGTAAAAGATGACGAGTTACAAGTTCATCAAACTACTGGAACACTTTGTTTCGCAATTTTCAAAAGAATTAATTGTAACTTGAAATCTCATGGGATCAGTATCATTCTTTAGTTTAATATAAAAAATATATTTGGTACAAAAAATGTATCCTAATATTGCAATATCGTGGGAGAGTTAAGGTTAAAACTATTGAATGATCCCTGTAATAAGGGTAAAATCGAGATGGCTAAGTTGCTTCAAATATCTAAAAGGCCCTTTTGCAAGAAAATCAAATTTTGAACAAATGAAAACTATTAAGAGCAAGGCAGTGTTTAACATAATCCAATTTCCCACGGCACTTACAGTAATTTACATTTTAGCGTCTGGGATTACTAAGCGGGCGTTATGTGTAAAAACATTTTTATTTTTCCCCCGTTGATTTGCGCTTTTAACTGATAAGCCTTAAACGACCATTTGTTGTGTGCAATTTATTACCAAGAGAATAGCTTTTCTTTAAATCGAATGATTGCGTCTAAAAAGTTTTTATTTCGGTGTAATTTTACGCATTTAAGGGTTACAGAGAACATTTAGAAATAGTTTTATTATCAGTTTCAATTTAGTCAATTATTATTAAATACTAAAAAGATTTTTATTCCTACCAAGTTCCTTTGTCCACTTTGTGTCATTTGTTTATGTTTGTTATGATTTGTGAAGTAAAATATTAAAATATTGTATTCAGATTATATGAATCCGAAAATTATTTTACCCGAATTTTTTTCGATTTTTAGCACTGAAAGCAAATGAAGAAAGGTCAAAATCAGACCTCAAGCAGTTTTCTTTATAAGTCCACCGAATATTAAAAAAGAGTATTTTTACAATAAAACGTTGTTGTTTTTTAATGGTTATGTAGAACAAGAACTAAGTAAGTACAAACAATAAAAAACTAATACAATTTATAGTAAATTTATTAATACAAGTAAATTGAAACTGGTTTAAGAGCGTATAAATTGAACAATTTAAAAAAGTAGAAAAGTTCCATGATTTTTTTCAAATTTAAAGAAACGAATTTATATTTCATTTGAAGAAAACAATTATTGCATAATTATTCAGGAAATCCTGTATCCTAAAGTTTACGATCTTTTGACATTGAAGACAATGAAAAAAATCAAAAATAAGTTATAAACTCAAGTTGTTTTCTATATAAGTCGACCAATTTTTTTTTTTAAAAAGTTCATTTTGTAATAAAATTTTCGTTTATTGCTAATGGAGAAAATTCATATTAATTTTAAAGACACGCTTAGTGTGCTAAATTTAAGCATTTTAAACATGGTTAAACATTATAAAGCTTTTTTAAACTTTATTTGTCCAATTTATGTCATTTTTTATCTTTCTTTAGTTTTCAGATAATTAAAATACTAAATTGTCGAAATGAAGGAACTTCTTCAGAATTATGAAATAATTATCAAACTTATGTAATATTTTTTCAATATTTATGTCCACTTTCAATTCTTACATATTTGTTATATAATTATTCAGTTGTTTTATATTGCATATCTGCAATGTAAAAAATATACAGTTTGTGCAAACTATGAATATACAATAAACTAATCTTAAAATTAAATTAATGCAATATTATGAGAAGTAAATTGGAATTGGTTTACAAGCGTATAAATTGAACGATTCGAAAATAGTGGAAAAATTCATCTTTTCAAATAAAAAGAAACAGTATATTATTTGCCCCCTTTGTATGTTTTTTTTTAATTTCTATACATTTCATTGGAGTAAAACTTAATTATTGTAGAATTATTCGGAAAATCACGCATCCCAAATTGTACGATTTTTTTGCAATGAAGATAAATGAAAAAAGATCAAGTTGGGTTATATAACTCAAGTAGTTTTTTTCCAGTTTCTTAGACCATTATATCATTTTTTTTAAATGTTTCTTTACTTTTCAGTGAATCGAAAAATAAATTAAGATTTGTATAACGTTCTTAATACTGAAAGTAATTACAGAAAGAACTAGATGGTAAAAATTATGTTCAATTCAACAATAAAAGAATATTAAAAGTAACTACTCATGAAACATCCTAATTGGTGAATATTAAAAAGTTGTTTATTATTATATTTCTATTTTTGTCGGATCAACGTTAACTCACGTTTTGTTTGAATTTAAAGCAATATTATTACATGAGAAGCATTGAGAAGTAATCATGTAATTATTAATCACAATTTACTAAGAAACAAAGAATCAAAGTTTTCCTTGGCTCATAAAAAGGTTTCTTTCAGTCAGTTTTTGTTAGTCCCGGGTAGCAATTTCCTTTTTCATGATACAGTTTGTTTCATAAGGGGTCGTTAAGCCGCGAAGAATCAGTCATAATCATCAATCTTCATGGAAATCATTTGCGCAACATTGTTAATCGCCTTAAAATTAATTATTCTTCAGTTTCAAGTAATTAAAAGTCTCGAAGTGGCCAAATTATGAGCGTCCCAGAATTAACGTCACAGCGGCCGTTTCATTGAGTGCAAGCAATCCGGAAACGCAATTTACAGCTTCTGTCGTTAAAGCCCTAATCGCGGCATAGACTTGCAAAAGAATGCCAACCCTAGATTTTAAGAAGTGGAAAAAAACTCTATCCATGATGAGATGAGATTGGCCCTTAATTAGTCCACATGGCCCTGAAAAATATGGGGAACGAACAATCAGCACTGTCACGTGGAAACGATGACATTTGGAAGGTCTATCATTATCGGTGCCGCTAGTCGGTATAACCCTACGAATCATGCATTGAATGAAGTATCGTTTCTGCCTTTCTTAGGCTTTGAATCATTGCTTATACATGTTAATGCTATTAACTCTTTCTGCAAGCGGTTTTTAGTATAATTTTTCACCACTGTTCTAATTGTCTCTTGGTCAAATCAATAAATACTGTAAATACACTTAAATCCTCTGCCACAAGGATGTATAATGTCCTAGACATTTTCTCTTGTAGTCACTTTGCCCAAAATGTATGTATAAGTATCTAATAAATTAAAAAAAAGTTAATGCTCGGCCACATAAAGAAACATGTGTTTCCGAGTTCCTAAATACCACAACTATCCACCTTGTAAAAAAGAAAAGGTTTGGTGGTGAAAGAGTTAATCAATGAATATTAAGCAGGCGTCAAAAATTGTATTTTAAATAAGATGTTCAAACGCAATCAAATGAATTGGGGGTGTAATATAAAAAATGGGGTGTAGCTGAGGAAGAATGTTGTTCAATAAACCTTTATTCAAATTTATGATTTTATTACATATCAAGGGTGGACATGTAATCACTGGCTAGAGGGTGCAACAACTTTCATTGGGCGGTGGGAAGAGGCTGATGTTACAATTTTTCAAAATTGCAACTTTTTGCCATATTTGCCGTATAAATTTCACACCCTACTTTCTTTTCCTCCCTTTAGCCCTTTTCCTCCCCCCGGGATCCCACACATCACCAAGTCTGTCGAATTACCAGGCGATAAGCCATTCGCGTTTTCGAACGTCGTCTACAAGGTGATAAATGGGCTTTACAAAGGTATGCGTTATCCTAAATGCACAATTTGTTTCAGCACAAATCCTACTGTTCGAAACAACAAGACAGACCCCATATTACACCCCCGAGAAGCTAGAACGGAGTTCGAAACTTGGATTTCACCACGTTTGAGCCAATCTAAAAATAAATACAAAATAGTTGATCAGATCAACCACTACTACCCTTGCAATTCTAGAGGATGTATTGGAAGAGTTAAATAAACCGGCTTATGAATTTGCCCAAAAGGTTGGAAGCTTTGCATAAAGCCAGAGAGGACTAACTTCGTATTAAATGCCGTGTTAAATCGATAAAACATTGGCCTAAAAAATAAAATGTTTGTTTCAGTTTTTTTTAAAATAATTTGTTATTTTAATCAAACATATGTTCAGTTTACATATTTTTTATTTCTAAGACGTTTTGATTTATTTAAAATCAGATGTTGTAAAAACAAAAGTTCAAAATTGTATAAATATTTGGGCTCGTATTTCATATGTTCAACTGAATATGGTCTACAACCCAATTATTACAATCACGATTATTACTCTTTTTTTCGCATCAGCTCATACGTCAGAACCACCATCTTTTATTTTATTTTTTCTATTTGTTTGATTATATTGTTATAATTATATATATTGTTAGTTAGTTTGTTAGTTATATATTGTTATAATTCTCCCTTCAGCTCTATCAAAAGATCCGACAATAGAGGAGTAATTGCACTTTCACTCCGGTTTTACTATTTCCTCGTAGCTTGCCACTGTATTTTTTAACCCTAACCATCCCTTTTATATTTGGAAGGTGGTTCACCACTTCATTTAAGATTTCTTCTTGGGCTCGATTACTCGATTATATTTTTTTACATTCCAATATGATATGTTCCCGTGTTTTCACTTCTCCGTATGCACATAGGTCGTCTATGGGCAGGTTTATATTTTTAAATATTGTTTCTCTGCCATGATTTGATCGAAGTCTGAATATGATTATACTAGTCTTTTTATTTGCGTTTTGAACTGAAAACCAGGGGACCGACGACACCTTAGGAAATACGTTCTTGTAAAATACTTGCTGTTAAAATCTTTCTGTCAAGAGTTCAAACATTGCTTCTTTGGTAACCAAATAAAATGTATTGTTGTGTCAATAGGAAGCTTTTTCATAGCTTCTTTCTTTGCCAAAACATCTACTATTTAGTTGCCGTGAATTTCGCAGTGTGCATGAACCAAGAATAATTAAATAGTAATCGTATTGTCTTCGTACACAGGAGATATTAAAATTCTATTTTGGATGATAAAATGGTTATTAAGTACCCCTGAGTTTTACGAATTTATAGAATCAACTACGCTTTTTGAGTCAGTAACAACAATTGCTCTTGAACCCGGTTGAATTCGCTCCATTGAATATTGAATTGCTTCCTTAATTGCATATTCTCACAGGCATAAATGGATGCCACTCCTGGAAGGCAAATTTGTTTTTTGTATTTCGAGAGTGGATCGTAAAAAGCACATCCTGTGTTATTTCCTGTTTTAGAACCATCAGTGTACTAAACATAAATATTATGGAATCGATTTATTATTTAAAAACAACTCGGCCAGACAATTTGTTGCAATAAGGCTGACATGGGGTGATTTGTCGTGTCAGCAGTGTAATTTTGCTTCCGAACTACCGAAGGTAGTGAAGCCTTGCATTTATTCTGGAAGTCGAAAAAATGTCTACACTATAAAATTAAAATTTCCCCCCGTATTTCGCGTTTCAGACCTTTCCGTACAAATTTTAATTCCGGTCTGTCTGGTAAATTCATTGTAACCGGCAAAACTCATTAGATCATTTTTTATTTAAAAAAAGTATATATTTTCAGAGATTGTGCTGGTTGGTTTCTAGACGATCTCCTATGAATTTCATTCCAATCGGATCAACGGTATCGCCTACGCACGCGGACACGTAAAATTCACGTACGCAGCTGTATTTCTCCGAGAGCGTATCGCGTTTGAGAAAAAATGAAAGCAAGAAGGTCTGCGGATACAGGTCGTTTGGGTACAACTAGCGCAATGTGTTTGGGTAAATGAGCAAAAAAAGTGTTCTTATCTTTTCCTATCGTATATTGGGAACAACAGAAATAAAATGTTACACTTCATTGAAAAATTGATGTGGGTTTGTGGGTGAGGAGGTTTTTTGCGTTGCCTTTTCTCTCACGGGAAAAAGTGTACACCTTAACCAGCCTAGGGCAGAGGGAACTTAATTTACCTATTACATACACACAACATATGAAAGAGATGCTATTTTCCTTCCTCAATTTTTGACATGTTCACCTACTACGTTCTACACGCTAAAACGGATCAGAAAGATACTATGCGATTTTAACAAGCAATTCTATTCACCACATCCAACATTCAAATCGTCCTAGACGTGCTGAAACAAATTTAGGCTTAATCAATACTCAAGATTGCCAGCGTGAAAAACGGAATGCACAATAAGCCAAGGACGTAGAAGATGTAGTCTGCGGAAATTCTTAAGGCAGCTTGAGAAACGTATGAAGCCGATAAAGACTCTAGGACCTCAGCTGAACGAAACCGTATCAACACGGACAACACCTTGTCGAAGAAGATGACTTTCACGAACAAATATCAACAACATTACAGTTATACCAAAAAATTATAACAACAGAATCTACCTACGCTTTTTTATTTTTAGAAAAATGCAGTATAAATATAGGATTCCAGTTGTTTGTACTTTCTCCAAACGCAATGCGTTTTCGGTCACTTCACCCAAAGCAATTGTCCCATTGTTACAGATGTTTATGAAATTTGAAGATATTATGAGAGTTGGGTTTCAGATCTCTATGAATTTCATCGCAATCTTATCAATGGTATCGCCTGCGCATGGGTTAACGTACCATCTCGTACACAGCTATGTCGGATTCGTACGCGATTCTCAATGATTATGCGGGTTGCTTTCTAATGATTCCCTTTGAAATTTATTCCAAACGGATTAACATATGCTCTTGCGCATGCACAAAATGTGAGGAAGTTATACCGCCCACCCATTTGGCAGAGGTTTGCACTTGCTATTCTCACTCCAATCAAATTACGCCTCACTCAAAGCAATTTTGTTTTACTCAAATAATCGTTTTAGAAAACGTAAAACTATACTAAATCAGGCTCGAAGTCTCGGCAATATATAAAATATTAAATATTTTAATATTAACTCAGTCCCTGACAATTTCATTTTCTTTCGTTCAAATTTACATCCGAATTGGAGAATATTTTCTGCCTCTAAAGCTAAATTCACTATGTTTAAAATTGGTGGGAGTTGTAGATCCCTGAATTTTACCGCGTTCGTAAATGTTGTTTGAATGGAAGTCGTGAACAACTCCAATATGGACACACGGTAGAATTTCAAAATAAAAAAATAGTTTACTTCAGTCAATATTCTATATTTTCAGCCTTTTAATAACTTTTTATTTTTATGGATTAATTTTAAATATTATAATTCAAATTAAGCCGATTTTTTCTGGTTGTTTGCTGTTAAATTATAAATCGTCAATTAGTAATACTTTGTAAACAATTTACAAATGGAGTGGAAGTAACATAAATAAGTTTAATTAAAATTCTTATCATTTGATTACAGATTCGAGTTACAATGAAGCAATTTAAATCGGACAGACTCTGCTTGTGATCGAGTTACAAAGCCAGACACTGTAAAACATCCTCGATATAATTAATTAATTTTTGGCATGATTAATTATTCTTTTCTTTACTCTACCCCTTTATCTTATTTATTTGTTTTACGATGATGGAGATCAACAGTGATTTTCTTTACGAATTAATTACTTTTTATTATTGGCTTTAATCCACAATCGTTTCTGAATCTCAAAAATACAATACATAAAAACATGGTAAAAAATATATATTGAAGACAGAGAGGGTTTGAAACCAGGAATATACATAAATTGTCAGACGGGATTTTAGTATACCGGCCAAGAAAAATAGAAAGTGAATAATTTAAGAGTTTTTGGGTTCGTAAAATAGAAATATAAAGGGACATCGAAGGGAACAAAGGAAACCTGTTTTAAGCCAGAACTATTTCCTCTATTAAAAAAAAAACTTTGTATTTTTCATTTTACATAATTTGACACGATTTGAATAAAAGCTGCAAAGGAAGCGACAAATAACAGATAGACATTATTGAAAAAGAAACATGCGGGCTCGACAAACAGGACAAACTTTGTTAGACAAGAGCAATTGTAAACTCATTATTTGACTAAAAGAAAAACAGAAAAGCCTTTAGGCTTCCTCGGAAAAAAAATCTATTTAGCTGTATCCTTAAAAACGTAATTACGAACATAAATACTCAAAAACTGTTTTGCATGTATGTATAAATGAATTTTATTGCATATAATTTTTGAGTTACAGTATTTATTCAGATAGTTGTATTCAGTTGGTTCAAGTGAAGTATTTTACCTTTTTCACCTAGTTTGTAATAAATATAAAAAGCAATTTATCTCAAAATACACATTAAACAAAAATTGTTTAGAGGAAAAACATATAAATACGTCAGGCATTATACAAAACAATAAGGATAGGAAATACAAGGAGTTTAATAAATTAATAGGACAATAAGAATATTCAAATATTCAAGTTCATGCTATGTACAACAAATTCACTAATAGGCAAAGAATTAACCTTTATTAATGCATTATTTATCAATTGGTTAAACCAAGTCTCTTCCTACGTTTCCTTTTAACACATGTTCATTATTTTCAAACTATAAGTGCTTAAGCATTTTATCCTTGTCGGTAGGTCAAGTCTTCTCTATTATAAAATTTTCTTACATGTGCAAATCGGTTAGTTATGCATGAGTTATAAAAAATTACAATCGCTCTATAGATGTAGTAATGTTCTAAAATTTAAGGGAAAAAATTATGTGAACTGATGAATTTGGTTTTTTTCCTATTTTAATTAAATTCTCCCATTTGATATAAATTTTTCGTCTCGACCTTATTGTGCATAAAAATTACCAACATATTAGAAAAATATAATAATTAGACAATTAGAAAAACAAAACTTATATGTCGGTATTTTATACAAAAACGTTTTTCTTTTTTTTCATACATACTTACAAAGTCGGGTTCGAATGCAGGACTGCTGGATTTGAACACGGGACCTTTACCTTACAATGATGAGTGCCGTGTCAACGCCTTAACCGTTGCGGCCACCGACCCCCCCTCCATACTTCTTATTAAATGCCGTTCTAAATTTTAAAAAACTGTGTTCAAAAAAATCAAATTTTAATTTTTTAATTATTTATTATTTCAATCGAATATACGTTGAGTTATAAAAAAAAAAAAAAACTAAATAAACTATATTATTGTACAAAAATAATGTTTGACGCCAGGACAAACTCGTTAACTTACGCACGAGGCTCAACTTTGACATCTTTATTTATCAAGCTGACGGAAACAATAATTGGATAGAAAGGCCGTTCGTCAAAGCAAGAAAACAGGAAGTCAAATTTTATTTCATGACAATTAATGTTTAATATCAATCGAAATGTAAATGGTTAAAGCATCAGGTGCTTTAAATCTTTTTTTTAACTGCTCTTCACATCTTCTTTAATATGGATTAAATCTACTGGAAGGAATGGCATTAAGGATCCTTTTGTAAAATAAAACCCATCGCTCTGCTCGTTTTCCTCATTTAGGTCTCTGACTTTTACAGTAAGGGCAGTTTAATTACAGAAGCTTAACTCTGCGGCTCAGGTACTAAGGATTTTCATCCTAAAGGCTCTCGTTTCTTTATGAAATGGGAAATCGCCATGAACTCCGGATAGTGTAAAACTCGTCGTGTGGAATATTCAATTGTGCTGCTTAATTATTAACCGCCTTTGTATCCAAATTGTCACGAACTGTTCCATCAGACAATTTATTGAATATCTGATTTCTTGGTATTTTTCTTCAAATGGCGTTGTTTGACTTGAAGACACGGTGTTCGATTAAATTGAACAGCTTTCTTTGTTCTTTAATGTTTTGAGATACCTGACGACAATGGTGTTAAATTTATATTTACGTTAATTTATATTTATCCCTTCAGTGGAAATTCTGAAACCCCCATCTCCGACCTTCGTTCCAGAAACTGTTGTTTACATTACTTACGAAAATTATTACGTTTACACTTCGACATAATTGTTTTTTATACGTTACGGATTTTCTTCATCTTCAGCTGTTAGTTTGTTGACCTATGACTAAAACAGCAAGAATGCCCCGACCAAAAATGATTCGAAACGACGATGCCATGGGGAAATCTGAAAGAAAGCCCAAGGAGCCGCCGAGGAAGTTATACTAAACCTTCATGATGGTTGAGTCTTGCGTTAAGCATTCTCATATTTTAATTATTTTAAGAATAATTCTTTCTAACCTAGATTATTTATTTAACAATCCTTTGTAATACTAACAATTATAGGTCCCATTGGTTTTCTTCCACCCACGCAACGGCTCTATGTCCTTGTTAAAGGAAGAATGCGTTCAATTATTTGCTTTTATTCCAGGCAGGCAGACTTTAGTTACATAATAAAAATGAATAAAATTGCCATTTTGGGTATTTCGTGTGACGCTCGCTTTCGAGAGGTTGACATAAAATTGTCTATATACATTTTTTTGTCTTTGATTACTAATATAACGTAATATAGCTTCCAAATGGTAAAATAGCTTGGATTAAATGTCAATTCTTTATTTTCCATCTAAATCTTGTCAATATTTACTAGATATGAACTTTGTTGCAATTCGTATAAAGTAATTCAAATAAATCGGTCCTGCTTATCTATTTGTACATCTCGTTCCTCCCTTGAACTTTTTTTGATCGTCAAAAATGACATCGAGGCCGATATGCTGGCCGAGGGTTATCCGAAATATTTCATTCAGACCGTACGTTACAAATCGAAAGCCCGTTAGGAAAAATTTACATCACAGCAGAAGTGATATAAATTGCTCTGGACGAGAGGAAAAATGGACATTCCCATAACTCAGTCCGGCAACCCTTTCTATCATACAGATCAAAGCTAAAACTGTGGGTAGAATTTTTTAGAAAATAATGTAGTGTACTTCGGCTTATTCTGTTTAATGAATTGTAATCATGACTTGCGTAGAAATAAAAATTAGTAGTAGTATAGCGGTGGTTTTCGTCTTTTCCATTTAATTCCCAACGACCAAATCTGACATATTCTGTGCTTGATCATCCAACAAGTTCACACAACTTTTTTTAATAATTGTGAGATATATTTCTACATAGTCTGCGGGGTGATGAACCTGTAATTTGGTGTTTACCGACCATCTTGGTCTACCTGTGCTATGTTGGTCTATAAGATCTTTTGAAATTTTGCTATCTTCCGTCTTGATTCCGTGTGATTCCTCTGAAGTCGTCTTTTTTATTAGGTCATGAGAAGGTTGAAGAGCGTCAAAACGTGTGTCAACATTATTATTATTTTTTTATTTGTTTGGTTTATTTATTGTCTGTGTGTGCATTGTACTGTTGTGTGTTTATTAAGTGTAATAATTTATATGTTGTCCGGTCAGTACTTTTTTTTTTGTTGGTATAGTTTTGAATAGTATAAATGATATATGTGAATTGATAATTTGTATGTTAATGAGTTTTCTAGTGTTAGTTTATTTTTCCTTTTATTACGTCTTGTAATAGTTTCATGTTTGACTTTAGTGGTGAGGGTTCGTGATGGTTATTTTCAAGTTGGGTAGCCTATTTTTAATTTCTCTAAATTGGAGCGTCTCGGAAAACCGGTTATACTTGGACACGACTGGCTGGAGGGCAGCGAATGTACAGACTGTAGAAAATGCTGAAAAAAGCTGAACGGCTCACACTTCAGACCTTAATATCGCGATCCGATCCTCTGGTTCTAAACGAGCAATAAATGTTAAATAAAAGTGCAATTGAAAGTGAACTGAGTTGTCCGGGAAGCATCTAACCCAAACTAGAATAGGCCGTACGCGGTTGACCCCCCTACTTTTGGGACAAAGGTTGCTCAATGTGTCCCACTAGTTGAAGGGTGACAATACTAGCCTCGATATATAGACCGAGTACGACTGCCACCCGATATGAAAATTGTGCTTCTGTACGTCAGTGAATATTATCTTTTCGAATTTTTTGAGAAAACTGGGGTATTTCTGTATACAAACACATTTTTTATTGCAGGTAATCTTATTATTGCATTGTATACATATACCAAGTTTGGTGATAGATGTCTTAACTGTTTTGTGAGAATGTATTTATAAGTGTGAATTTGCTTCGTACAAAAGGGTCGATGGTCAATTCAATACCCCATCGACCCTAAATTGGACTAGGTAGTGTTTGTACAGTTTATAATATATATATGAGTGAAACCATTGAGTGAAAGGAAAAAAATAAGACTGAATATGTTTAAGTTAAAACTGCATGTGTTTGGTGGCTGAAATGACCTTGGTATCTATAGCTTAACTTCAGCTAATACGGCCGAGGTCTGACCCCTGACCACCAAAACATTGAAATAAGAGCAAACCGCAAGAATTCATAGGCAAACCCAAGTGAATTATGGACGGAATTAAACATACATAAATCACAGCGTCTTTTATTTTTCGTCCCGACCGTTCGAAGTATTTATCTCCACAGTACGCCATTTTAATATTTACTTTTAAATTGAAGCACCTGATCCATTGCTGGTGATTAATGTTTCTCGAAATTATAATCCAAAGGAAAGAAGAACGATGTAATAGTAGTGTAGCTTTCTGAATACCCAGTTCTTGTGGTTTTAACTATGATAGGGGAAACCCTCAACAACAGTCCATCTGATAAATGAGACCAACTTGAACAATAGGCGACGTCCCATGGCTTAGATTCAGGTTGATTAATGAAGAACATTACGCTTTGTATTATTTATGTTATATTATTTTAAAACCGTACTGCACGACGAGGTAGATAATTGAAGACACTATCGAAGCATAAACCAAATAAATTTTTAGACTTGACCTTATTAATTTATTTGCTTAATTAATTATTTAAATTTTTTAAATATTTATTACATGTTTAAGAATAACAGTGTGACTGCTTTAAAGGTAAATACCAAAGGGAGAAAAGAAAATTGAGAATCTGTGTAAGGAGGGTTCGGAGCTTTAACTAGGAAGCGGTTGATACTTGTAGGAGGGCTGTAATTTCCGGTGGCAACAACTTTCTCGAAGCGAACACAATCGTTCAGAGTTTTACAAACAACTTCTTACAGCGTCATTCCGATTTCTTAGAAGTGAAAAATTTTTGCATAACCTGTAGGGCAGAAAAATGAAAGTTATCGAAACACGCGCAAAGGCGTAATTGTTTATTTAAAATGGTGGAAGAAAGCGTATTGTCTAGTTTTTTCTTTCTTTATAATTTCATTTATAAATGTTATTCAACGGGAGTATTAATCCTTCCAAAGTTTGTTAACTTTCAAAGTCATTCGTTCCTTCTTAAAACTTGGATTGCCCTCGCGGGGATTCATTACCTGTTAGGGTCGTTGACTTTATTTAACGCCCACAAACTATTAAAGAATTTTCGCAACTCAACCCTTCATTTATGTTCAGCCCAAAGGAAAAAATATTTTTTTTAATTATTGACTTTTTATCGTTGCCTGTTTGACGTCCTGCTTAATCAGATGAAAATATTAATACTTAAAACAATTACAGAGAAACGGCTCGAACAAGTTCCTAGACGCAAAGAACATACGTTTCTGCCTTCATTAATTACAAAGCAAAGATTTTAACAAAGATGAAGTTGGAACTGACAGACGTTTTAACTAATGGCATCCCGTCAAACAGCGTGGGTACCATGTGCAAACCATGCCACTCAGCAGATCCCTTTTAATTAATTACTACGAAAGGAAAAATTTAATATTCAATGTGATTAAATTAATAAATACCGGGATAGTTTTTTCACATTGATCTGAGTTTTATGCATGCAACTAAACAGTAAGTTGGACCTATAAAACGAGAAGGTAACAAGTTTTCAACAAATTATACCAAGACAAATACTTATATTCCTGCCTAAATATTAGTAACATTTAATCATTCTATTCGCACTATTAATTACACTAGCTAACTTTTTACCTAAATTGATTTACTAATTATTTACTTATGGAAATGTGGATATAATGCAACAAACACAGTTTTATTTGTGTTAAACTCATCATGTCATTTAACATTACGATCTACGCTTATGTAAATAAACTAGTATAATTATATTTCAAATTTAACAAACAAAGTAAAAAGTTCAAACCTTCAATGATAAAATAACATGGGCGCTTACTTTTGGGCCAAAGCCTTTGAATGTGTCCAGCATGCAAAGATAGGATGCTCAATTTGTCCCACCTAATTGAAGGGTGCAACCTTTGGCTCCTTATGGAGAGCACGAAGGAATGTCACTAATACGGATCGTGCTTGAGCCTTGCAGCAAGTATCTGAGTTTCCTGTTCCAATTCTTAGAAGAAAATGCAATCAAAAAGTTCTAATTAACTATGGCCCAAATCTCAAGAGTTTCGGAGTTATTCCCCTTTTTCTGATTTTTTCACATTCCACCACCTTGCTTAAAATAAACGATTACAACTCCAAACTAACAGGTTTTGGACCAATCCGTTGATACTATTCAAAAGTATGTTAATTTTCAAATAAGATTTGATCAATACTAAACTTGTAAGCTTCAGTGAAATAAGCGTTTTAGTAGCTAGAACTTAGAAAAATAATTTTTTTCAATGTTGAAAAACCCATCGTGATTGTAAACTACTA
Organism: Cimex hemipterus; assembly: GCA_039619505.1. Lineage (NCBI taxonomy): Eukaryota > Metazoa > Arthropoda > Insecta > Hemiptera > Cimicidae > Cimex > Cimex hemipterus. Next base: position 27,482,026 of record CM077106.1, on the reverse strand, counting down.
TTTCCAAACCTAGAGATCAACAAATTTTAGAACACGTATTCCATTTAATATCCTTTTTAGTGTGTATGTAGAGAAACTTCTTTTTTAATTACTTTTTTCAAAGATGGAGAAATTGATGAAGGAAAGGTACAAACCGTAGTCGACAGATTGCTAAGATGGAAAGATTAAAAAAAATTAAAAACTAAAGGAAATTTTGCATGAATTGATTAAATGTTTGTTATTTCACGTTCTAAACTGAAATAGTGCAATTGTTTACTAATGTACTAACATGACAGCAACTTACAATTAAACGATTAAAGAATTATTATATTATTATTGACTGGAATAAAATAGTTTTATGATTTAAAACATTTTTTAGTTCATTCATTCAAAATTTCTTTAAGTTTTTTTTAATAATTATAATTAATCTTTCCACCCAACCAATCTGTCAACCAGGGTTTTTCCTTTCCTTCATCAATTTATTTGTCTTAGAAAAAAGCAATTATGACACTAAAAAAGAATATTAAATATTGTACGTTTTCTGAAATTTGCTTGTCTCTAGGTTTGGAAATCCTACTTTAGTATCATGATAGTAAGTTTTCCAACATTAAAAAAAAATTTCAACTTTTTCATTTTTCAGTATTTTCAATATATCAACAGATTTGTCCAAAACTTTTTAGTTTTGTTGTTATCATTGTTTATTTGAAGTAAGGTCGTGAAATTTTATAAAATTATAAAAAGAGGAATAACTTCAAAACTGTTGAGATATGGACCCTAGTTAATTAGAACTTTTTGGTTGCATTTTGTATGTAGAATCTACTAGCAAAGTTTTTAACATGAGTAGCCTACTACTACCTTGTGTAGTAATGATAGTTTTGTATCCCTAATACGTGTTGAGATAGATGAATATGAGCAAGATAAGCATAGATATAAAAACAGCCCTTCAGTATAGTAGATTGTCGAGTCCCACGTCTGATTTTTAAGGAAAACATGGTTATTGCCCCATGTTTAATATGGAAGTATTGTATGTATTAATTTTTTTTTAATGTGATTATACAGTTTGTGTGAATGTGGTTTTGTGTTTGTGTGTATGGGTAAGGAGAGTGAGTGCTCAAATGATTCCATTGTAGGTGGATGTGGATGGATGGATACCAGGGACTGAGCACTGCAGCTGTACAGCTTATTGTACTATACCCTGGCTCCATTTTTGGGGGAGGGGCACAACACAAAGTGAACTTGAGCCCCCGTTGTACCAGTGTTCTTCCATCGAAGAAACTCATTTTTGAAGGAGGTTGGGACCAGGTTCAGGGTCGCTGAGACCCGGTCCCGCCCCTTCCATTGATGAGTGCCGTGTCAATTTCTTCTAATTGCGGCCACCGGTCCCCTTAGGCGTCAGAAAAATTCCAGAGGTGACGGTGGGGATCGAACCCACGACCGCGGGGTCTACTAGCCGAGAGTCTGACGCCTTAACCACTCGGCTACCGCGGCCCCCTTTAACACTGAAGAGGTGAAATGCTGTAAAACAAACCTTATTAGTACAGATAGGCAGGCCAGGATGACTAAACACAAGAAATATTATTTACAACCACTTTAAATAAATGTTCAAAATGTTTATTTACAAAAACAAATAAGAACAGCTATGTTACAAAATTTAAGGTTCTATGTATCAGGAGGGACTGGTGATTTTCTTGTCAAAGGGAACTCCTCCCTCTTGTGGTAGGGATTGTACGGGTCTTCTGGATAGAACCTTGGCTTCCGCCAATACCTTGTCACCATTTTGTCCAACAAATAACTTTGTGTTGCATTTGTAAAAACATGTTGTCTCAGTCTTCTTATCCTGTTGCCCGATTTCTTATACAGCTTTTTTCCACGGCCACATTTAGTTCTTATCCAAACGCCCCTAGTAGAATAATTCCATTATTAATTGTCCTAAATGTATAAAGTCATTTATTTGCAGATGTTTTTACCAATCTAGCCTATAGAATCTTTTTAGCACTGCTTTTACAGATTTCCGTTTACCAGTCTTCAAAGAGTATTTTGTCACGTTTCTTCTACCGACTTCTAATGGCTGCTTAGGAAGTAAAAACCTAAAATGGAAATTATTTAACATGCCAAAAACTAATCACAAGATAGATTTACCATCCATTTAATTTTTATTTACATGTAAATAAATTATATTTATCTTTTTATTTTTTATTCATACCCATTTGTCATCATCGTCTGTTGAACAAGGCTGCTTATACCATAAGTCCCATGAAAATTCCTACAAGCAGCTATAGTTGGATTGTTGTGCCAAAATACCGAAGAAATTACAGGTGAAAGTTTTGTGGAAGTGGCCAGGGTAGCACAAGCCGACTGAGAATTCCTTACAAGACAGCATATTTCTGAAAAATAAATATATTTCAATTTAAGGCCATGTATTTTATTTAGGCAATTTTGATGTGAAGACTTGATTTTAAATTGGTTTGGAATACTGTAATTTGGTTTGAGAAAACTTCAATCCAATCTGGATAAGGTTGATTTTGGTTTATAAATTAGACTTAGAACATAAACTTTAAAAATGTGTAACAATTGTAAGATTATGGTGTAACAGTATAGTAGTTATAGATAATATTGAAATTTAGTTGTAACTTATAAATTTGGTCTACCTCACTGGATTGATCTGGAGAGAGAGAGAGAGAGAGAGAGAGAGAGAGAGAGAGAGAGAGAG
>CM077106.1:27455427-27478937 GCA_039619505.1 Cimex hemipterus | reverse complement strand
AGAGAGAGAGAGAGAGAGAGAGAGAGAGAGAGAGAGAGAGAGAGAGAGAGAGAGAAACTGCAACTTATCTTGAAAGAGGCTGACTTTGGACTGGAACTATTAATTTTGTTTAGGATAAAATTTAATTTGATCTATCTTACTTGCAATCGTTTGGGAAAACTTTTTATTTACACGTGGTTGAAATAAAAACCTACATGGCAGAAAAACTTCTTTATATTTGAATTCTTCTTTAAAATTTTTGGATGTTTAATGTCTCAACTAATGTTTTCACTGGTAAAGGAAAGACATACTGTTCTGAAGATTGCCAGTGATGGATGGTCAAAAACTGAGATTTGCAATTTCTTTCTCATTCAGATATGAGGAATGAGGATGCAGAAGAATGATATAAAACCTATTCTTTGGACTTTATATTTTGAGAAATGCAATTAATTTTGAAAGAGATTAATTTAGGTTTTTGGAAATATTACAATTTGGATTGTAAAAAAATTCCAATTGATTTAGAAATAATCAAATTATTCTTGAAAAGTAGTTCATTCTGAATCAAAAGAATATAACATATATTTATTTATTTAACTTTATTAATGGCCTTAAACATTTTTGCAAACAATAAACATAATTATTTTAGTGCATAATACAATATTTCATTACAATTATTTTATTACATTATTTATTTTAATGCATAGTAAATTAATAAATTTTATTTGCATTATTTATTCATTATTTTTTCATTGAACATAAATCAGCTATTACTAAACATACCTATCTGTAATTCCTTTAGTCTTCTACATGCTTTACATGTTGGTACAAAGAAGGTGTATTTATTTTTGCAGGTAGGAACATAAAAGGAATTAATATACCTAGTTTTTTACTTGGGACATTAATTTTATCTCTTCCAATAATTTAGGACAATTTACACAGTTATGTAATAGATTAAATATAAAATTTACAACATAGATAGTTCTTCTTTTTTCAAAAGAATCTAAGCGTAATTCAAAGTACGATTTTTTTCTAAAGGAATACTGGATTTAAATGGAAGATATTTAAGAAACTTATTTTGAAATGTTCTTTGGATGATAGTGAACAATGTTAATAATAATTATTATTTTTATGTAAGGTTGTGGTTGAGATAAAAAAAAAGGAAGTGGGATTCGAACCCATGACCTTTGGCTAAATATGCCACTCCTCTGCCACGAGCTATGTACTAAGAGCAGACCTAGCATAAAAAAGAACAATTAATTAAAAGAAGCAACTTGGTTAACTGACCACTAAAAGGTAAAATAGGTTATTAATAATGTTCACACATCCTGCTTGTAGTAATTTGGTAAAGATAAAAATAACTTCTTTGTGTTTGAATTGTGTTTTAAAGCTAAACTTTTCTCAAACCAAATTATACTTTTTTGGTTGATCCATGAGAATCTTTACAACATCCTCAATGAACACACATGTGCAGAACTTGGTGATCACATTTCCCACATCCAGCATACTCATTGAAAGACCCAGTACATATGTGGCAATATATATTTCTCTGTGTGTTGCAAATCTGTATCGACGTGGGATAGAAAGTGGAGATGGGGATAATGAGCAACCTTCATGTATCCTAGTGATATAACTCTCGCACAAAATCATGATGCTCTTGCTTAAGAGTGGGCTTCTTAGATAGTCCTGTGGCACTGATCGAGTCGCTAGACTAATGTCTTCAAGGGTAAAGAAACTATGTACTGTCCTGAAGATTGCCTGCGATGGGTGGTAAAACACTGTGATTCGCAATTCCTTTCTCATATATGAAGATGCATAAGAATGATACGAAAACTTTGGACTGTATATTAGTTCAGTACTTGGGAAATGCTAGAATTTCAGAATCTAGAAAAGGTCGAATTTTACTTGAAAAGGGTGCAACACTTTAAATATAATTTTTTTTTATGTAAGGTCTTGGTTGAAATTAAAAAGACAGAGTCATGAGAGGGATTCAAACTCAGGACTTTCAGCTCAATACACCGCAATTCTAACCACTTGTTCTATCATGACTTCAAACAATCGGACACCAACTCCCCATCTCAGTCGACAACCTTTAGAATTTCTCAACCAAGACCTTACACAAAAAGAATAATTAATTGAAATAATTAATATGGTTAATTAGACCACAAAACATAAATACTTTAAAAATAATTCATTCTGTCGATTCTGAACATCAAAAGAAAATAATCTTGTGTAATGTTGACGTAACCATTCTGTAGTCATTTTTAGAAGCTTTTTATTTGCATTTAAATAAATACGTGGCAGAATAAACGTCTTGACGTTTGGAAACGTGTGGGAAATTTTAAATTTTTCCAAACATTTGAAGATAGTCTGCTGCGCTATGGAAAAACCATGTTGTAGCATAAAATATGAATAAAATTAAAACTCACTCGTTAAACCGGATCTGAACATTTTTATTATTTATTGCAGCCAGTGGGAATAGATAATTATTTTCCAGTCTTGGGTTGAAAAAGAACGAACATAACCTGACAACTGTTATAAAATGTAGCATTCCGCCAGTGGCTTGTTAAGTTGTGCTAAAGTTGGTTACTTGGTTGACAGCGACCGTTTGTACAATTGCCATTCAGTGAGCTTATTTATTTTTATTTTAATAGTTTCGCGGTTATCAAAAGTCACGATTTCTTACAAGAAACTTTTCCCCCGTAAATTGTTGTAAAGAATACCAAGAGTCTGTCGAGTTTGGGTCCGTCGCGGTTAGACCTATTTTATTCACAAGGAAAAGGTAAATTGAAACGATTTGCATGGATCTGGACATTCAGTTGAGTTAAATTTGCTGGAAAAAGGCGTTACTCTTTTTGAAGAGTTGTCATTTTTGAATCGCGTTTTGTGCCGTTCGCGTTTTCCCTTCGCTATATGGATCAGCAAAAGACCAAGTTTTACCTTCGACTTGCATCGCTCATTTGTCGGTGAAAGGTAATAGCTTAAGCGTTACAGATTGTGTTTTTGATGCTTATACATCAGAAGGACGAACACTTTCAAAGGAGATGCTAATCAGAGTTTTTTTTGGGTGTTGCTCACTCAGCATTTACTCAGTCAATGGATCCTCAGAAGTCTAATGCGGAGTCCCTTCCCGGATCCGATGATGACTCGGATAGTGTGGAAAGTTATAATGCGGCGAACAGCGCCATCGCTTCGGGGATTGGACCCGAACAGGGCTATGATGCCCTCGTCGGTTCAACTCTTGACTCAATCCTCGAGCATTCAGTGTACAGTAAGATCCCGCAGTTCTTAAATGGCAGGTCCAACTTTTCCTTCGATGAGAAGGACAAAACGGGTGCAAGAGATGCTACACAAGAGCGATCGGAACGATCGGCTTGCAGTAGCCCAAAGAAGGAAGTCATAGATTCCGACTCGTTACCTTGGATCTTTGTCGAGCCTCAGGAGACAGTGCTCAACACTAGTGATATCGTGCAGGATGACATTTCCAAGAGCGATGCCCTGGAAAATGAATCCGAAGAAGCATCACAAGAAAAGGCTTTGAGCCAAAAAGATATTACGATGAAAGATTTCTATGAACTGCAGGGGAAGACACTGGCTGATGAATTGATTGAAGAAGAAATAGAGGTCAGCATCGTTCCACAAAAAGAAAACATCATTGAAACTAATTCTATTGATGACAAAACATACAATGAATTTTTTGTTGAAAAACCAACGCTAACAAAAATACAAGATGAAAAACAACCCGGATTAAGTATGCCTAGCCTTACTGACTCTGATGATGAAATTCCTGTTCTCTCTCCACAGAATATTGAAGTTATTTCTAACAAAGAGTCCATGCCTGTTTTAACAAGGAATGAAGATGATATTCCACGTAGAAAGGAAAGTAAAAAATCAAGAAATGCACCGAGTGAATGCAAAGTGAAAATTGAAGATATTGTATATGTTCCCACTAAGGCGCAATTAAAGCATTATGACTGTAGGAAAATTTTGCAAGACCATAGTATAGAGTCAAAGAATTCATTCATTAACAAAAAAGAGAGGGTTAAAGAAATACAGAGCCAAAAAGAAATTACTGCCCAAAATCAAAAAGAATTATTTAGCCAGCCTAAGCCCGGTGACAATAAGGTAGTAAATATTGACGAATTGGCTAAAGTAGTGGATGAAATTTTGATAAAACAGCCTCAAATTCCATACATGTTGGATGAAAATGTCAGAAGTGAACTTAACGATTTTACACAAGAATTTGTATTACCGTCATCCAAATCTTCAGATTTGAATGAAGAAAAGAACAGTGAAATGGAGACGGAGGATTCCAAAGCTGATGACAAAGAAATTTTAATTGAAGAAATGTACGAAGTAGAACAAGAGATAACCATCGAAGAACTTCCGTATCATTACAACATTGACAAAGTGCAATCTGATTCTACTGGTGAGGATAGAGATTCAACAGAAAACCCCGTTATAAATGATATTGAAGTCCCATCAGTTGGTTTATGCATCACAAATGCAGAATATGAAAATGGTGATCTGGTTATTGAACCTTCTTTAAATGACGAAATTGCTAAACAAGCTGAATTTTGTAAACACAAAATGCAAGAAGTATTATTTAATCAAGAAGATGCTTTTACTAAATCTTCAGCTGTCAAAGAGGTTGAAATTCAAGAAAGCAAAGAATGTAAAGGAAGTTCTATACAAGACAATCTTAACAAAGCAGCAATTCAAGAAGAAAATTTAAGTATGAAGAAACTTGTTGATAATTTGTATGAACATGAACATTCAGTATGTTCAAGCTATGAAAATACTGAAAATGAAGTGAAACAATTGAATCAACTCCAAACAGAAATTGCCAATGCAGAAGAATCTCTTATGAAAGAAAATATAATAAAAGATTCAGGCATTATTGAGATAGAAGTCGAAGCAGAAGAACACAAAGACAATTCAGCAGAAGAGATTTTATGCAAAAGTTTCACAGAAACTTCAATCATCAATCGATTTCATCCAGAAACATACGCAACAGAAGTGGATAAGGTAAAAGATGTATTTTTTGAGAAAGTGAATTTAACAGAAGCCTTTTACATCAACGAAATTGAAATTGAAGAAGAAAATGTGTGCAAAAGTAAAGAGGAAGCTCTAATTTCTGAAAAGGAAAATTCAATAGAAACTTCTTTTGAAGAAGTTGAAGGTGAAGAATTGCATGAAAATAAAATGGATGTTGAAGATGCTGAGAAAGATAATTCAGCAAAAGTTGAAGCAGAAGAATTATGTCAAAATAAAACAAATATCAATAGTACAGGAGTTGATGCTTCCAAGAAGGAATCTCCAACAAAAATTGTAGTTGAAGCAGAAAAATTATACGAAAATAAAATAGAACTCGATAGCATAGAAGACGAAGTGTTTAAAAAAGAAAATTCAACAAAAACTTCTTCTGATGAACTAGAAGGTGAAAAATTGCATGAAAATAAAATAGAAATTGAAGTTTCTGAAAAAGAGAATTCGGCAAAAGTTGAAGCAGAGGAATTATGTAAAATTAAAACAGGGATAATTAGCATGGAAGTTGTTGTTTCTGAGAAGGAAACTTCAACAGAATCTGTCATTAAAGCAGAAGAATTATATAAAAATAAAATAGAACTCAATAGCATAGATTTTGAAGCCTCTAAAAAAGAAAATACTACAGAAACTTCTTTGGATGAAGTTGAAGAGGAAGAATTACATGAAAATAAAATGAAAGTTGAAGTTTCTGAGAAAGAGAATTCAGCAAAAATTGAAGCAGAAGAATTATGTAAAAATAAAACAGATATCAATAGCATGGAAGTTAATTTTTCTGAGAAGGAAACTCCAACTGAAATTGTAGTTGAAGCAGAAGAATTATATAAAAATAAAAAAGAACTCAATTATATAGACGTCGAAGTGTCTAAAAAGGAAAATTTAACAGAAACTTCTTTTGATGAAGTTGAAGGTGAAGAATTTCATGAAAATAAAATGGGAGTCTTTGAGAAAGAGAATTTGGCAAAAGTTGAAGCAGAAGAATTATATAAAAATAAAACAGACATTGTTAGCATGGAAGTTGTTTCTGAGAAGGAAACTTCAACAGGAATCACAGTTGAAGGAGAAGAATTGTGTAAAAATAAAATAGAACTGGACAACAAAGAAGTTGAAGTGCCAAAAATTAAAAATTCAACAGAAGCTCCTTTTATTGATAAAATTGAAGTACAAGGGGAAGAATTGTGTGAAAATAAAACTGAAATTAACAACATGGAAACTGCAGTTTCTGAGAAAGAAAATTCAGTAAAATCTTCTTTTGATGTTGATACCAAAGTACAACAATTATGTAACGATAAAATAGATATTGGTACAATAGAATTTGAAGTTTATAAGACGAAGCATTGTGCGGAAATTGAAGTGGATGATGAAAAATTAGACAAAGATAAAATGGAAATAGGTAACATGGAAGTTAAAGTTTCTCAAAATGAAAATTCAACTAAAGCTCCTTTTGTGAAAGAAATTATGGTTGAAGCAGAAGAGATAAGTAAAACCAAAACAACTGATGAAGTGCAAGATAATTTATTACATAAAGAAAATCCAATAGAAGCTCCTTTTATCAATGAAACTGAAGTTGAAACAGAAGAAATAAATAAAAACAAAAGAAGCGATGAACAGAAAGATGATCTATTCCATAATAAAAATTTAATAGAACCCACTGTAATTAATAAGATTGAAGTTCAAGCAGAGTTGCCTAAAGCAGAAACAGGATTTGATAAAGAGAAAGAAACGTTTATTGACCACCCATTTAATGATAATTCATTAGAATCCATCGTCAATAAGATCAGTGCTCTAACAGTACATTTGTGTAAAAACTACGAAAAAGTAAAAAATGAATTTACTGAAAAAGAATATTCAGTAGATGGACATGTCAACAAAACAGAAACGCAGACGCAAGAGGTATGTGCAAACAAAATGCAAAAAGAAAGTTACTCAGAAATTATTGATGACATCGATGCGCAAGAAGAAGAAATGATTGTTGAAAAAGAAGAAAACAAATTTATAGGGGGACAGTTCAATATTGAAAATTCTACAGAAGCGACAGTTGATATTGGAGCACAAGAAGAAAGAATGTACAAGACCAAAATTGAGCCTGCTAAAATAAATGATACATTATTTAACAAAACAAATAATCTCAGGATTGACATAAAAAATTTGACTGGATCTTCTGATGGCAAAGTAATCATACAATCAGATCATATGTACAAAAGGAGTATTAAAAAAGACACTTCTCTTGAAAGAACCTTAAAATTTGACAAAGAAACTATGAAAGTCTCAATAATTAAAATTGAAGAATTATCAAGAGAAATTAATAAAAACCTACATGGATTATCTAAAACTAAAGATTTAATTATTGGTAATAAAAGAAATGAATCAGAAATGAGAAGTAGTGAAAGAAATAATATAAAAGAGTCTAAGGTAATGGATAAAAATGTTTTATTAGATGTTGATGCTCATTTTGATAATTTGCCACGTGCAAAAGCAGTTGAAGACTTTCGAGATGTTTGTTTGACTAAAGTTACAAACAAAAAATCAATAGATACAGCATTGCCATTCCAGATTCAAAAGGGATCTGATAATTCATCAAAACAGGAAAGTTTCCTTACTTCATCTGAAGAAGAAAATTGCAATGAAAAGACTAAAAACATAGCTTCTCAAGATATAAAAAATAAGAGTGATTCTTTAAAGCAATGTTTTCTTGAAAATCAGAAACAACATTTTCCACTATTCACGTGCAAAGATCAACATAGTATAGTCCCTGACAATGTTTTGAAATTAAATTTTTTGAACACTAATAAAGAAAACAATTCAGTCACGGCTAAACTGGAATATATGAATAAAGCTTCTGTGTCAAGTCAAAATTTAACCGATCCAAAACAAATAATATATGGGAAAAAAGGAAATGTGACATTTGATCTTTCCCAAAGTGATGGATTTGTTTTTTGTTGCTCGTTGCTACAGCAGGTATGCGATTTACACAATGATGTTCTTTTCACGAATTCCCTAAATGACAATGAATTAACCCCAATTGGTGAGAACAAATGCACCAACTTAATTAAAATATTGAATAACATTGATCATCCAAAAGGGAATCAAAAAGCCGAGGACGATAGTTTAACCGATCTCTCGAACAACTTAGAAAGTAAACTCTCAATTCAAGACTTACTTCCCAAAGATATAGAAATAATACCGGTGAACCAGTTTAACACACAGTTGCTAAATAGTACAAGCAACAGGCCATTTCAAGTTGCAAAACATAAAAAAGATTCAATCCCAGTGAAGGAAAACCCATTGCAATCAGAAGTTGATGTTATAATGGCTTCTTTGAAGAAAAAACAGAGTTTGACCACTACCAAGTTAAAGAGTTGGGTATCGCCAAATCCCCTTACTGATGCTAAAGTGCCAAGTCTTCACAAAGAAGTGGGTCGAAATAAATTAGAAGAAAGAGAAGTCAGCTTGTCCAAAAACAAGTTGAACCACAGAGAGATCATTGATACATTTAATGATGAAGAGATAATTCCCCTTGAAAACTGTGTCACCATTCTCAAGGAATGCAATGACAACTGTGAGAAACAATTTCCAGATGGTACTGGTAAATGCTTACCAATTGCTAAGATGCACAATGCTGTCGTAGACAAGAACAACAAAATCAGAACAGTTAATAACATATATAGCTGGAATAGAAATGTCATAAGAGACTCCAACTCTGAAATTAACTGGTGGAATAATCATGTAAAGTTGAAACCCAATAGGAGAAAACAGATTTCCACTGTTTCACAAAATCCAGTACAGGATGCAATATCTGTTGAGAGTTTTAATTCTGTTGTTCAAGAGCCTATTGAAATGATTCCTGTACTACACAAAAATGTTACAGCGAAGCAAAGTGCCCGAATGGACTTGTTGGCTAAAACACCTGACAAGAAAGTTGTAAAAAAATCAAGCCCTGAAAAAAGTCAAGAGGATAAAGTGAAAAACCTTGAGAAGATTGCCAAATTCATAGAGAATAGACAACAGATGTATGACCAGAATGTAGATTACTTCAAGCCTAAGAATAACACAGGACCAAAAAATAAAGTTATGCATACAGTTGAGGAAATTCTATCACTAAGTCCCAAAGATATTAAAATAAAAAAGGAGAACCCAGAATGTGCCGACAAGAAAATTGAGCCTTTAAATAAAATTCAAAATCAAGAGAAATTCACTTCTCCCATTAAAAAAAGGTTCGATAATCTGAATGAAAGGGAGTTTTCTTTCAAAGTAGAGACTTGTAATACACATGAAACTGAAGCTTCACAAGAATCAGATACAAAGATTATTGGAGAAGTTGTAAATGAAATAATTATCAAAGCTTCAGATATGGAGTGTAAGGAACAAAGCAGTCAGATTAAAAATGTCACAGAACATTATCAGAATTCAAACGAATATAATAATGTCGGTGAATTTGAAACAGTTAGAATTGATGATCCTATCGAGGCAGAAGAAGTGATAGTTGTAACAGAAGAAGTTATTGTTGAAATAGAAAACAAAATTGATGAAAGCACTGAAAAAGCACAAATGATGAACGAACAAATGAATTATTCTTTCAGTGAAAGTGAAAAACAAGAAAAATACGTTGTACAGTGTGATGCACCTGTGCAATCCGATGCAAATGTAAATCAGTCATTTAACATCACATCTTATGAAACGGACCTTCCAGGTGAAACAAATGAAAATTTTCCCTCACCAATCAAAACCCAAGAGATAGATCCAATAAACTCTCAAAAACTAGTATTAGAACAACACAAAGATTATGCTGTTGAGAAGAGTTCAGATGACATTGAAACAAATTATACAAAAGAGTCTTCAGGTGGTCACTATTCTACACAGAACCTGCTTAATACTAACACCCTGCCTGTGAAATGTTTTCAGAACGTAGAACGGAATGCTATACAACCAATTGTGCTTCCCAGCAATATTAAAGAACATGATTTCAAACATGTAAATGGTTTAATATGCCCAGACGATAATACTCAATTGTCGTATGTACTGCATAAAAAGACAAAGAAGTTTTTACCATACCCAACGAACCCACAGCAAACTCGGGACATTAATATACCTACCATTTTTACTTCTAGTGTCACTATTGACCCACAGTTAACAAGTTCAAAATGCAGAAGTGAATCAAGCTCAAAAGGTTAGTGTCATTAATATATTTATTTTCTCTCAACTAAAATGCTTTTATTTTATTTAAAAGGTTTATTATTTTATTTATTTTTATTTAAAAGGTTTTTAACTTTTTTCTTTAAGAAGTTTAATTTATAATTATTTCAAAATTATCAAATACCATTTTATAAATTAGAGTTCTAAAATTAATTGCTGTCTAACAATTTTAATTGTACTAATTTTGAAAATTATTAACATTTTCTTTTATTCTTAATTAAAATTGTTACTCTTGTGTAGAGATTAGTGACCATTAATCAAGTATTCAGATATCGTGAGATGTGGTCTGGTACTCACGATATCTAAATAATTGTTACTCTTATAATTAATAGCATATTGTACTGTTTCATTTTTGACATTTTCCAATTTGCTATTGAATTATTATGTTTTTTTTACTTCTGCCTCATTATTTATTGTAATTTTATATTACAAATTTTTAGGTAAAAAATCCAGAATAATGAAGAAAAAGGACTTTTCAAACCTACGTAAGTCGCCTCGGACAGGGATACTACCTGTCTCAAAGGACAATGAGGGGAGTGTCGACACATTAAGTAAGAACATTTCATCCTCGTGGGGCAATGTTGAAAGTGAAAAAACGGACGGAAAAGTAGATGACGATAGTTCTTCAGATTATGAGAATTATCCCTTGAGCCAAAGACTCAAAGAATTTAAAGAAAATACAGAAAAGATTAAACAGTTAAAAGTGAATGATACAAAAACACTGAGAAAAGTTCCGCAGTCTAAAAGTCAGAAAAAAACAGTAAAAAACTGTCTGTCGAAATTGCTGAAAAATGAAAGTAAAAGAGGTAGAAAGAAATTTAGTAATGCTGTAAAAAAAAATCTTATTGAAACCAAGGATGATGTTGAAGAAGTTCCAGCAGAAATATGCTCATCGCCAGTTAAAAGTGCTGGAAAAGACAATCCAACTTCTCGGGAGAAAGAACTGCAAAAAGTAATCGACTCTTTAGTACAATCTGAAGCATTTTGTGAAATAAAGCACAGGCAGAGAGCAAATAAAGGATTTGGAAAAAGTGGTAAAAATAAGAAATCAAATGATCCTGTCCATCTTTTAGAATCCAAGGACAATTGTAGACAAAATAGTGCACCTAGTTTTGTGAAAAAAATAGGTAATTTAATAAAGATGAAGGCAAAGTTAAAAGTAGGCCGAGCAGTTAATTCTAAAAACAATTCGCCTTTAATATTGAGTGATAATATTGTGCATAATGCACTGCCAAATGAAACTGTCTTTAATAAACAGGAAAAGGCAAGCCCTAATAAAAAGTACAATCTTAAAAAAATGTCTTCTCTTCCAGCTTCTGAAATTTCTCAGAATGCATTAGACAAGCCTATTTTTTCATCTAAGAAACAATTTACTAGAAAAACATCTCCAAGAAATAATTCCACCAAAAAGCCGCAAAACAAAATCGTACCTAAAAATGAGCCGAAAAAAAGAAAAGGCTTAGGTAAATATGCTAACCCAATCATATTAAAAGATGAGGAACTATCTGATAATTCTAAATCTTTGCTTGCTGGAAGACCAGAGCAAAAACAAAATCCAAGGAAAGGCAGAAGCGAATCTGCTCAAGTTCTTCCACTATCACCAACAAAGAAAAAGCAATATGAAACGGCAGCCCAGGAAATTACTGTTCCAATTTTACATAGCCCATCTACAAAATTAAAGAAATTAAATGAAAACAAAAATTTAATGAAAAAAGAAAAAGAAACAAGGTTTGAAGATTCATTTAAAGCTGTATCGAAAGAAATTAAGAACAATTTTTCATCAAGAAAATCAAATGCAATTGAAAATAAAAAGGTCAAAGAAGAGATTCCAACAATCGTGCTTTCTGATTCTTCAGACGAAGAAAAAAATTGTTCAGCAAATGAAGTTTCTGGAAACGTTTTTTCTAAAAGTCCTAATTCTGGCCGAGCCACGAGGAGTAGACATTATGGTGCAGGTGAATCCCCAAATGAAAAACCATCAGTGGCACCCGTTCAAATTCAACCTGCAATCGAAATAAATGAAAACTGCGTAACATTAACACCATTGCCCATTGTCACCAAACAAGTAAATAAACCCATTGGCTCACAGAAAAGGAAATTGCTCAAGGGTAGGCGGCGTTCTGACTGTAGTAAATTTGATGCTGTGCTTGATATTAATTTCCCTCCCAAAGAAATAAATCCGGATAATGATCCTTACATTTTTACCGATTCAGATGACCCACAAGTTAATGACATTTCATCGTCTAAAGGTTCTTTAATGTCCATTAGACAATCAAATCAACAAACTCAAAGAAATTGTCTTAGGAATTCAAAATATACATTTGAAATAGTGAAAAGTGTTGAAAATAGAGTAGAAATTATTAACTTAACACCATTATCATTGAATTCCTTGAAATCTCCAGAAAACAATACAAGTGATTCAAATTTTCAAACGCCTAGAAGTTCGAGAGTTTCTGAGCGAAAAGTAAATTCACAGAAGGTGAAACCTAATTTAATTGCCAGATTAAACATGTCAAGCATTGACTCTGATAAATGTTCAGCTCCATCAATGGAAACAAGCCTTGATTCTCACCAAGACAAGTCAAAATTATTTCAACAAAAATTAGACAATTCTAATAAATCTGAAGGAAAAACTCATTTTTCAAGTAAAAACAAATTTGATGCTGCCATTATGGATTCTGACAAAAATCCCAAACCTTCTGAAATGGCAAAAGTGAAAAGCGATGATAGAAAAATCACCTATGGTTCAACAGAGTTCCAAACACATAAAAGTCATGATGATCACAAAACCGACATTGAGGGTATAAACAAAGTTGCCAATCTTGAAATAAACAAAACTGAAAAAACTCAATTGAGGAAAAGTAATCGTGGGGAAGCAACAATTGTTCCTAAATTTGAAATTGCAACAGATGGGACACAAGCAAATCAACAAGGGTCAACATTGGAAGGATTTTCTAAAGAGTCTAACAGAAATCGAAGTAATCATTACCTCAGGAGTAAAACCTGTTTAAACAATCTAGAAATGCGCAAAAAACAAGTCTATGCAAAAAATAAATTAACTTCTTCTGCAAATGTTGCTCGTAACCAAAGGAGTGGAAAAATTAATAAAAAACTACCAAAGAAAGAAAATAGTTTTGATTTAAAAGAACAAAAACTGAGAAAAGATAAATTTGCTACAGTCTCAAACTCAGCAACTGAAATCATGTCTCATGAAGCACAGGATTCTTCAATTTCAACATGCCTTCAGGAAGACAATATGGAAACACAAAACCCAAAATGCAACATGAAGAAGTCTGTTCTTTTAAAAAAATCTAAGAACAATCAAAACAAGTTATTACATGTAAAAGCCTATCACTTGGATCGTAGTAATATGAGTAAGTTAAGAAAAAAACGTAAGCTGTTTAAATATAACCCAGAGAGTGACAAGCATTCATCCCTTTATTCTAAAGTTAACACACATTCTACCGAAGAAGTTACAATTCAGACAACATCTTTACAAAACTCAGAAGAAGGAAACTCAAACATTGAGACTAAAATCTCACCAAGCTCCGAGAATTATTCTGGACAGTCTGAAAATATAAGTGCGCACTCGGAGAAAAATGTTGTTAATTCCAATCTAACATCTAAAACAGAAGAATTTAATGTTCATGATTCTAGTGCGTTAAGTTTAGAAAACAACTGTCCAGTTACAGACACTGACAAAACAATTTCTACATCTACAGATGCAGACGTTTGCTATGATTCATTGTTTTTAATTGCTGAAGTTTCAACCCAATTGAAAGCATGTCTTGAAATTGCACAAAGTAACAAGTTTGATACATCGAATAGTGCGATAGAAGGCTCTTCCTGCCAGAACACTTCAGAAATTGATATATTTCGAAAATATTCATTGTTAACTCCTTTTGGCAAAAAACTTATCGAAAACACTCCGATCCTCCATCCGCCAGGAATTGTTCAACCCGTTGAAAGTGTGAATTCAAATCCAAATTCGATAAATACCGAAATAGTTCAAAATCCTACCAACCAAGAAGAAATACAACAAATTACACAAAATATTTATTCGGAAGTGACAAAAAACATTACCGAAGGAGTCCTTTCTGGACTGGATGCAAGTAGTTCGGAGTCTATGCATGTCCATGAAAATACACACAACCCCTTAACTGATGATACATCACAAAATATTGAAAATCAAAATTCAGAAATTGTGAAAATTACATCCGATGAAAAATGTGAAATCACTCCATTAGAGGAAGAAAATACTCAAATTGTTAAACACATTGATGTTATCTCATCAGAAGAGATTAAAAGTATGGGAGTACTACAAAACATTGCTTCATTCAAAACCACAGGGCCAGAAACAGATCAAAATTTTGAACGCGCCACATTAAAAGATGATGAAGTGAGCATAGTCGAAACTATCGAAAAATCGGAATGTGCTCCTCCACAATTAACTCAAAATGTTACACCATCTGTTCGCATTGATTTCCCAGCGGAAACTAATGACCATATTGGCATAACTTCTTTGCGCTTGGAAAAAGAAGATGAGATTGTGGTTCTTGAGAGTTCTGAAGAGCCTGATGTAAGAACTTCAGAAGTAATTAAGCATATTGACGTCCTAAAAAGTACCACAGATGAAGATACACGAACTACTGAGACCAATTTAATAGTATCAGATGATATAAGTTACTCTGAAAAGATGGACTGTGTTAAAAGTACTGATGAGATGTATGCAGAACCAGTAGGAATCAAACATGTTGATCGCAATACTTTAGAAATTAATTTGATCGATTCGGATACTTCTGATACTTCCAAAAACACACCTTTAGAAGTAAAAACTGACGATATTCTAGGTTTTAAAAATACCTGTTCAGAATTGGTAAAGAAAAATGATTCAGAAACCGTTGAAAATTGTGAAATAACACCAGAAGACCAGCATGGAATTGCGATCATTTCAGAAGTGGCAACAAGTACATCTATAAAGCATGAAAATATTCATTCAGAATTGATATCATTTAACCCAGAAGGAGTTCCTTCTTTGTTACCAAAAGAAACTAATTCATGTGCCATTCAAGAAACTAACACCTTACTTGAACAGAGTAATAAACCTTTAGAAGATATTCAATTTGACAAAAGTACAGATGTACCAGATTTTGAGGAAACAAACGAATCATGTCAAACTGTTAGTGCAGCTGAATCTTGCCAAAATGAAACAGAGGTTGTCGAGCATACTGAAAGCATACCATTAGAAATTAGTGCATATAATTCTGAAAACATTAAATCCACAAAACTGACAAGAGATGATCCCGAAATGATTCATGCTGAAAATAGTCCTTCAGATCTGAAGACAAGAAATGATGAAACTTTGGAACAAGATGGAAACACCCAGTTGGATCGCACAAATTCAGAAGATGTTAAACACAACAAAAATGAAAAAATGGAGACAACAGGGAAATTTGAAAATGTTCAATCTGATGTGAGGACAGTTCACCCTGTTGGAAGAACCTCTCCAGAACCGAAACCAAACAACATGGAAACTTTTGTGAAATATGATGATAAAAGTCTTGGGCTGGAGCAAAAAGACCAAGATGTTGAAACAACCTCATCATATTTAGAATCTATTCATCATGAGGAAAACAAACCCTTGGAAGAAGGCACAAATGACAAAGAAACTAAAAATGATGAAAGCGTTTCTCAGAAAAAAAATAATTCAGAAAATATTGAAATGTGCGAATCTAAAATGCAAGCGACAGACTCAGAAGAATCCCCTTTAAAACAACTTGATGAAAATTCTGCTGTGAAACAACCATTTGACCAGCCAACAGAGATTGCAACAGACCATGAAAAAATACCAGCTTCCCTAAATGTGAATAGAAATGATTTAGAAACTTCCAAACAAGATGTGGAAGAGGCAGTTCAGAAATCTTTCAGAGTGAAAAGAAATTACTTAGAACCTATTGAATGTAATGAGATTTTTGATTCGGAATTGAAAGAACTATCAGAAGGAATTCATCAGTTTGATGCCATCAACTCATCAAAGAAAATGAAAGTAGGTAATGTAAAGAATTTCAAACATTTTGGAATTTCAAATGTCATAAATACAAAAATTGATGATCAGGTTAGAAGCATGTTAAATGAACTAGTGAATAATGTAATCATTGCAGAAAATTCTGTACAAATACAATTAGAAAACAATAAACAAAATTATGTTAGAGACAAATGTAATATTAGTATTGATGATATAAGTCAAACTAAGGCTATTTGTGACCGAACTGCAAGGCTTTCACTAGAAACAACACAAAACATTAAATATCAAAATGAACAGATAGCAAAAAGTATTTTGGAATCTGTATTAAATAAAGTAAATGAAATAGTTAATACTCCTTTTAATAATTCAAATAAAAAGGAAAATGAAAATAATACTGAAACGCATGAAAAACAAAACGAAATCATTATTAATAAAAGTGATGCTAAAGTAAATATCTCAGAAATATTTCAAAATAAGAATGTATCAAAGTTAAAGGTTGGACAGAATTCAGAAAAATTTGAAGAACCTAAAGTATCTGAATCTAATAAAACTGAAAAGGAAATAACTTCAAATGCAAATTCCCCTCCAACCTTTGAAAATCATCTAGCCAAAAATCCATTTGATGAAATCAGTAATGATTTATCTAAAGAAAATAATTGTGTAGATGTTCATAAAAAAAGTGAAAGTTGTAGCTATAAAAATGATAACCCTGTAAAGTCAAATCTGAGCAAAAGGCAATTAGAGTCCGGAAAAGGTTTATATACAAAACATCAAAAAGGTAAAAGAAAAACTAACTTTAAAACAGTGAAGAAGTCGAATATATTGACTAATAAACAAGACTCTGAAAATAATTTGAAAGAAACAGAACTTCCTACGCTTCAGCAGTCGGAATACAAAGTTTTTAATATGGGAAATCTAACAACAGCTTGTCAGCAGTATGTTTCTATTTTGGTTCAGAATAAAAAAGAAAAACATTTATGTGACCTGACAGAGTCCCTCAAAAAGCAACTGAATATGAAACCAGTTGTATTAATTGAAAAATTATCCAACACAAAACCGACACAGAATTACACATCGAAAACTAATATTCATAAATCAAATGCTGACATTGAAACATGTGTAGATAATATTGTATCAAATTACGATAATTGTGACAAACCTGAACCCAGTGAATCTGCAAAAATGAACCAAAATGAAACGTCATCTACTAAGAAGTTTAAGATCAGGCGTAGACAGCAAATGCAGCATAATATTCAAGAATTAAAATCTGCAACTGAAGTTCGTGTTAAACTAAATGAAAGAATTACGAGACGGTATAACAAACATAATGATCCAGCCAAACCTGACAATCTGTGTAATCCTGAAAATTCAACAAATAAATTAAATCGGCATAAAAATAAGAACAAGAACATTCCTAATGAATCAGTAATGATCAACCAAAATATCAGTAATGTTCAAGAACTTCAAGACAGCTTAACTCCTTCTATGCTTTCAACAAACCTTAAATATGAACTTTTCAAATACAGAAATTGTAACATACTTAATAGACCATCTTCGCCTGTAAAACCAATTTCAATGCTTCCTGTAGATAAATACATCCAGTTGTTTAATGAAGTAAATTTCAAGCCGAACCTAGAAAAAGAAGGTTTACTCAGAGAGCAGACTCTACCCCGCTCAGAAACCGTGTTCAATGTGTTTAAAAATGTACAGCAGCCTAAATTATATGAACCAAAGAAACAGGGTTACAAGGCGCATGACAGAAGTTATAAACGGAGTAGAAGTCTACCACGATACACTAGCTGTTCTTGTAATCTGAATACAGTTTGGCCAAGAGGTAGAAGCTTCAGTACTGGTAATAGAAATCAATTTTCAGAACTAAGTGATTTTGACGAAGAACTTTTTGAGTGTGATGATACAAGAACCCAGATGTCATCACCCTACAGTACATTTAATTTTCGGGAAAACCCAAATCACAACATTCATTCGTTTACTTCATTGAATACCATACCTAGAAAAAGAGGACAGCCAAGGAAAATGGAAAGAAAAACAGATCAAAACTTCTACAGGTCAGCTTACACCAGGAAAAGATCCAAAAGTGCAGAACCTTTCGTGTTTATTCAAAACAGTTTCAATAAAGTCGCATCAAGCAGTAAATATAATTCACATGTTGAAGAGTTGAAATCACATCTAGTCCAAAATAATATAAGCAATATTGATGAAATTTTAAACAACCTACAATTACTAATTTCAAAGAACCCAGAACCCAGTGGCAAATGGCCAAGTGGAGTTTTAAGGCAAGCTCAACTGAATTGTGACAATGACAATAATTTGATAGATGCATCTAAGAACAAGGGTAAAAGGAAAAGGGGACGCCCAAGGAAAGCCATCAGCTTGAATGAAAGAAATAAACAGCAAGGACACAAAAATAACAATCCAGACATTGTTCTTCAAAGGCCCCGTACGAGGTCTGCCTCAAGGTCATCCTATAGGAAATTTTATCCTCAAAACCCTACCAATTGTAGTACTTTATCACTTCCTAGTATTGATAGTTTTTCATCGTGTAGTGAATTCGATGAAAACATAGATTCTGAAAGACAAGGTGCCATTAAAAACTCTAGACCGAGTAGATTTGTTGATTTACATTCGATTCACACAACAGAATCTGTTCCATTATCGCCCTTCAGTAATGATGAGGGTCATTATGAATCATCTGATGATTCCAGCGATTCAGATATCACTCAGAAAAATATGAATAAATTAAAACAAAACCTCTTTACACGAGGTCGACCTAGGGAAAAGGTTTTAATCCCTCAACAAAAGACCTCACCTTTATCTTGTAGAAAAAAAAGAATAAAACGCAGTGCGTCACGCAATTCGTGGCATTTCCTTTCCGATGAAAGCTTGGTCGAAAGTTCTTCAGAAAGCGATGACCAATTAATAGACAATTATAGAGAACGGGATTTATACAAATACCAAACTGGATTACCTACTGAGGACAAATTTAAAAATTACAATGCATACAATTGTAGAGAAAACCAAGTAATTACTACAGATTTAAGAAAAAGAATTTATAAATCGGTTAATGATGATTCAAATTGCAAATACATGCCAACTTCTTCAAATTTTTGTGATAACTTATCATCCTATATGGAAAACCGGGAACCTATTCTTAGTGAAACCATTGTAAAGAAGAGAGGAAGACCACGAAAACTGAAGAAAAGAGGGCGACCTAGGAAGCACAGTGAAGAAAAAACATCGGACCTCCAGTATAACAGTGTTTTTCTACCAACCAGTCATGGTAATTTTCATTCATATAATTTTCATTAATTTTGACATAATTTCATCTATATTTTTCAGATCAACAGTGCCATATGGAACTCTTTCATTCAGAAGATGTTAAAACTAATTATTCTCAGGGTCAAAGTAGCAGTCAGCGAAATAGTACAATTAGATCATCAAACCAAAGAAGTCATTCCTTAAACATTCTTATTGATTCTGATGAAAATTTCATACCAGATAGACAATATGACATACCTTTACCTCAGTGCCCTGGCAGCAGTCTTTCCACTGAGTTCGATGCGTCTTCACTTCACGCATTGAATTGCAGTCCACTGAGTCAGCAAGATTTAAACACTCAGTATCGAAATAGAACACGATTGTCTTCTACTTCAGAAGTGAGTTTGTTCTCTTCTGAGGGGGAACGACCTTCAAAAGAGGAAATTCCCTACTCAGTTGAGGCAAATAATCCTCAAAGGAAATGCAAGAAACCTAGCAGTCGAAGAGATTTGACAGAAGATGAACAAGAACCTCCGAAAGAGGAAGCTGTTCATTTTGATGTCGATCATCAAACAGCCCCATTACTCGAAGATGCAAGAAGTGAAGACAGTCAAATTTTGTACAAACTAAAACCTTCATCCTCATTTCAAGAAAAGCACCACAGTACTCCATTTTGGTACCAAAAGAGCTCAGGAAGAACAGAAGAAACAAGAAAGACTGAAGATTATCAGGAAATTTCTAGAAAGGTATTGTTTATTAAATTATTTTCCAGGAATTTTTTTGGCCATTTGTTTGATCATCGTCTTTGCAATTTACATTTGACAAGATGCATCATTTAATCACAAACTTATCTTTATTTTTCATAATTTGCTAAAAGTTTTTCTTAAATTCCTCTTTAATCATATTAAAAAAATAGCTTTTCAATTAAAAAAGTCAAACAAAATGAAGGAATAAATTTGCATGTCAAGAAAGAAGATAGAAGAAGAAAGATGAAACAACACAAAGAAAATAATGTCATTGCTTTTTTTCCTCCCAGATAAATATTAAATAATTTAGCAGAATCTAGTTTTTTTTAAATAAAAGGAGGAATTTTATAAATTGATACAAACATATACTTTGAATTTAAATTAATATTTTGTTATAAAAATAATTTTCAATAATTACACTCACCAACAAAAAGAAGAAGCAAGAAGATTTTACCATGAAGAGAAGAAGATTATTTTTGCATTTAAAGAAAATTTGTAAAAACAAAACATTACTTGCACAATTGGAGTAATTGTTTGAAGAAAGACAAAATGAAAAATTTTAATTTGTTTTACATGTCAATTTTTCTTTGTGATACCGCTCAAATCCATTCTGAGCCTTGGTAAAAGTATATAATAGTAAAAAGTACCATTTAACTAAAGCAAGTTTATCAAGAATAAAATTACAATTCATATAACTCTAAACCAAAGAAGAAACTTCAAGTTCAAAATCAATTTGATTTATTTGGACCAGATTGAAGAAAGTAAATTAAAATAGTTAACATTTTCTCTTATTTTTTATTTTTCTACAAAAATAAGAATAGCAAATGCATGAAAAACATTTTTTCAAGAAATAAAAGAAAAAAATTAAAGGTATTTTCAATGTATTAGTGACAATTTTATTTCCAAGTTGTACCTTTAATTAATATCGGAACAATTTATCTTTTCCAGGCCACAGAGTTGTGGATTTACAAAGACGATAACTATGCCGGTGCCCTCAGTCAAAGTAAGTATTTTCTTTAAAAAAAACTACGGCATATTTGTATTACATAAATTTGATTGATTTTTTTTCAGCAAAGAAAAGGAAGGTTTTATACGAAGGTTTGAATCAATATTTTTATTTTATTAAAATTTTGAGATATTCAAATTTAATTTTTTTTCTATTTTTCTAGAAAATGAATCGCAGAAAAAAAAAGTTAAGAGGTAAACAACATTAACACAATTACATTTTTAAAAGATCTCCTACCATAGGTAGAAAAAATACCAATACCAATAATATTATGTTGTAAAATTTAATTAATTATCTGTACAACTTGTTTTGTTTAAAAAATCTATATATATTGTACATTTCTGTACACATATTTTTCTCTGATTGTAAATTATATACATATGTTTGCATTTTAATAACTTATACATTGTAAATATATTTTTAAATTGTGTATGTAACACAAAGGATCTTGTATAAGCTTCTTTCAAAATTGTACAAACGAACTATATTGTAATGAAAGGCTATGCCTTTTTTACTGAATACATATTTGTATTATATATATATTAGAAGTAGTCAAGATATTTATATATGTTGCTGATGTAATTATTATATTTAAAAAAAAACATGTTTAGAGCTGTGACTAAATACAAGTTAAAATTTATTTGTTATTTTTATTTCATATTTTGTAATGTTAAAAAAAATTCTGCCTATTTTGAAATAGATAAATCCAACAAAGGAAGTTTTGATAGTTGAATGGATTTACATTTTTTTATGAAGTTTCGTCTACATGAACTGTAATTTTGTGGGTGGACAAAGCCTTGTAAAGTATTGCAGTTAAAATATTGGCAAAATTCTGGTGTTATTCAAATACATTTTCCTAAACCACCAGCACACAAATTTGGGGTCATTTCGTACCACACCACCCAATGGATAGTTGGACTTTCTTGTATGTCAAATTAATTTACTTCTCAAATTTCACGTTTTTTTTAAATATTTTTTATCAATTTTATGGCGTAAATAACTTGATAAAGATGAAAATAAATTCAATTGTTACTGCCAATCGTTTGACCTAATTTAAGGACATCATCAGCACAAAACAATTGTAAATATGTCTACAAATTGACATAATGATTTCAAATTTCTTTGAAGACCAACTCAACGTCTAACATTTGATAAAATAGACAAATCTGTGGACAGCATTGGCTGAGTGATTAGGGCATCATATTTGCCACACTTGGAATACTATGTTCATATTTTGTTGACACTCCCTACGGTTTTTTTAATTCAAAATATGAGAAAACATTATTGCTAAGTCGTTTAACCCCTTGACCGTGATACCCACGGTGAAGTTGGACGTTAACCTTTTCTGTAAGACAGTACATTAATTTTTTACTTTAACGTTCACAGTGGATGACACAACTTGCAACTTGGCATTGAGAGAATTGTTTCACCAGGTGAATGGCACCAGTTTCACACCGACCACTACATGTAACAAATATCTCAGAAAATATAACCTGGTAAAACGCCAGGAAATAGGGACAGTGTTAAAAGAGCCCAATCCCATTTAAAATTATTGCAATCAATATATTTACTTAGTAAAAAAAATACTAAAATCATTCATAATGTTCATGTTGTCATAACAAAATTGTAAAATAAAATTAAATAAGATACCAATGAACGGAAAATAGTAAATGATAGATTTGATCTGCGATGCCCTTCCAAATAAAACATAGGCATAAGATGTTTTTGGAAAAATAACACTCCAAACGTAAATTTAAAAATGAGCCCTAGTGAAGCATACACATGGAATGTGACAATTGTGGACAAGATTGAATCAAAGAAGTAGTAACAGGTAAGAAATCAAATACCAACCAATTTTGGCCTAACTATCCAAAGTAAATGATCTGTAACAATTAAATTACACATTCATCACCCTGCAGGTAAATCTCATAATTGATTGAAAGTAGTTGAAAAACTATAACATCAGGGGGAAGATAGTTGAACTCAGTACTAAGGTTTCTTACAGGAATAAAATATCAGACAAACTAGCATTAGGATCAGAACTACAACTAAATACATTTTATAGTATCCTGAAAATGTACTGCATAGAGAAAGAAAAAATATCATATTGAATATCAGGTCTGTTACAGTCAAATTTAACAGTATAGTGAGACGACTTCTTTTATCAAGAAGTCCTCATTACTGCTGCTTAACATGTATATATATATATATATATATATCTCTTATACACATATCTCCTCTA
>CM077106.1:27430087-27455027 GCA_039619505.1 Cimex hemipterus | reverse complement strand
ACCAGGACCCGAGGGGTTAAACCCGGGTCCTGGTCGGCTCACGAGTCCTGCATAAACCTATTGGACTTATTTACAAACCCCAGGATTGTGGACCATTTTATCCTGGGGAGTGTTTTAGTTATGTCCTATCCTTCGAAAGTGTCGAATCTTTCCCTGGCATACCTATCGCATTCAGCTAGGTAGTGTCGAGCCGTTTCTTCTTTTGTCTCGCAAAAGGGGTCTGGTAGGGTGCCCATTATGAAGAGGTGTCTTCTCAGGGGGCAATGACCCGTTAGGATACCTATCAGCCTCCTCCTTAGTTGGAGAGTAACCATTTCGCTTCCTTAGGTTTGATTTCCTTCAGAAACTCCTTTGATTGCCTGCATCCGGGGGACGTACTCCATTCTTTGAGGAATTGTTCCATTCCCCAGCTACTTATACTCTCTTTCGCTGTGCTTAAAGAGTGGGGTAATACTGGTTGTGGCCTGACAAACGCAGTATTTGATCCTTCCTTGGCCAGGCTGTCCGCCTCTTCATTGCCGTAGTGTCCCTTATGAGCTGGTATCCATATGAGGGTTACCCTTGTTTTCATACCTGGTAATGATCCTGTTAATGAGTTCAACTGTTTCCTCCACCAGTCTAGATGTTGATGCTGCTGCTGAAAAAGCAGAGCTTGTTCTGGCAACAGAAATCTAAGATTTATATAGTTTAAGTATGAATTTAAAGGTAGGGTGAATCCTAGTGAACAGCAGGTTCTATCTAGATTCTAGCTAACATTTTCCAGTTATGTTGCTAGAACATTTGCATAAGAAATTTATAAACAATAATGCAACGTGGTGTGAAATGAGCTAAGCTCCGAGCCAAGTACATACTGAAAAAGTTTATTATTTAAAAGTAATTTATCCGTTAGTTTGTAATACTGTCCAGTTTAAATGTCGCGGGAAAAATTTCAAAATCGAGTAAACCCAAGGCCAAGGCAGGTTTTATTTTGTAAACAAAAACGAACAGTAAACGTCCTCTTGCATTGGAAACTTACAATTCATAAGGCATGAATAAAATCTACATTCTTTTTTTTGTCGATTTCCCTGATTTCCGCCTTCACCTGTTTATGGCAGAACGGAGCCTTAGGATCATTTCGAGTTTGATTCCCGTCAGGAACAGATCTCAGCTTTCACCGTGTACTTTGCTTTATTTCCAATTTCATCCTTTTTCCCACCAAGTAAGTAAACTTTTTTTAATATAATCAATGTTTTTTATTGGTATATTATTACAATTTTGTATATTATTCCGCTCATTACATTAATTGATCGTGGGCTAAGGTTGTTTACATTCGTGTTCATTTTCCATAAGCATTTATTAACAAACAATTCGGTGTTAAAAACTTTAACGAAACTAACTTGAGTTTTAATTTTTCAAGTACATATCATACTAGTTAAATTTTCGTTAACTCTTATCCACAATTGATTTAACCATTAATAAATTTTACTGTTAACATACTTGATATGCTTTATCATTTAACATTTTGTCTTCTTCATTTTTGTCATCATTTTTTTCATTTCTTATTTTTTATTCAATATGAAAATACCCAAGACTGAAGTTTTTGTACATTTGTTGGCCATAATTCGGATGTTGTTCATTTTTTCGAACTACTTAACGTTCTTAAAATTATTACAGAAACTTTAAAATATAGCCTCTTAGACGTAATCTATTCAGCCTTATTATAATCATTTTTCTTAAAAATGTTTTATCCACAAATTTTTGATGAACTCAATTTAACAATTTTGGACAAAAAGCAAGCTAGTATAACAAATCTTAATTTTTGCTTTAAACATCAGAACTAAGCTTTCATCATTTTATTTTTAGCATATTTATTTATGCTACAAAACAGAACACTGTGCTTAATAAGCCAAAAAGTGAAATCAGCCAAGATTTTTATGTAGATTTTTTCCCTGACATACCATAATTAGTGAACTAAATTGTCAAACTTTATGCTAGAAGCTACAGAAAATTGTATTTTATTTTTAAATAATTATACTATTATATTATCATTTTCAAGGCAAATTGTTTTCCAAATTCTTTCAAATTACATGTTTTGGAAAGAAGCGTTGATTAACTAATTATTTATGGGGAATTCTAACTTGGGTTTATATGAAAATTCATTTTGCTTATAAAAAATTTTAACACATGATTATACAGTTTTTACATTATTTAAATATTCTAGAATGGACAGAAAAATAGTTTTTAACCTGTTTTGGGAACAGTCCCATTTACAAAATGTAATTTAATAAGAGAATGAAATCTAATTTTTTGAAGCATATGTTTAGTTGCATAAATCATTTGTTTTTTTCTTTTCTTTTTTTTAATAATTGCGCTGTCATACACTCAAGAAATGTTTTATTTATTTCAAATGTGAACTGACAGAGATACATTAAAAATCTAAATTTTTTCTTTTTTCTGGAATCTATCGTATTCCACAGATGGAAACAACCAAAAATTGTCTCTGTCTGAGGAATAGAGTGGGTCAAGATAATTTTTTTTTAAACTTAAACAGTAATAATTAACAATATAAGATAATAGAATTTTGAAATTCACATTTTTCATACAAGTCTTTTAGTCAATTTAATTTTTTCTCAGTGAATTTCTTTTTGCACATAAAATAAAAAAAATTCTAAATCAGATGTTTTTTCATGTACTATTTAGATTTAACTTTTTTGTAATGATTGTCACACAGACAACAACTTCATTTTTCGCAGAAAGAATTTAATTATTAACTCTTTGAACCAAGTTTTTTCTAATATACTTAAGTGAATTTATTTTTTCCCAGTAATTTACAAATTTATCTAAAACAAATTAAAAGATTTTCTAAAAACAGATGATTGAAATATTTTATTTAATAATTATCCACTCCAGTATATAGTACTGTTTTCTTTTTTCTATATAGTAATTGACAGAATAACGCATACTTTGTGCTTTTTATATTAATAAATCAAAATCATTTTTAAAAAAATTACATATTTGTTATGACAGGCTTTTTTTTCAATATGTTTAAACAAATGTATTTTCATTGAGCATATGCACTTATGAAAGTTTACAATTAATCTACATTTTCTAAATCAAATGTTATTTTATAAAAAATTAAATTTATAAAAAAATTTAAAAAATAATAATTGTCCACTACAGTATTGTGCTGTTCTATTTTTGCGGTACAGTTAGGAGAATTTAATTATTGACAGATCACATACTTTGTCAATCAATTTTTTTAAAAATTAATTTCTAATGACTTATGCTTTTTTTCAATATGCTTAAACAATTTTTCACAGTGAGCATATGCAAATATAGAAGTTTCAATTAATCTAAATTTTCTAAATCAGATGTTTTGACGCTATTTATAACTTTTTTATCCACTCCAATATTGTGCTGTTCTATTTTTCCAATACAGTTAGGAGAATTTAATTATTGACAGAACACATACTTGTGCTTATATATTAAAAAATCAAATCAATTTTTTTTTTTAATTACATATTTCTGATGACAGGCTTTTTTTCAATATACTTAAACAAATTTCTCTTTTCACAGTGAACATATGCAAATATGGAAGTTTCAATTAATTTTCTAAATCAGATGTTTGACACAATTTATAACTTTTTTAAAAATAATTGTCCACTTCAATATTGTGCTGTTTTATTTTGTCGATATAGTCAGGAGAATTTAATTATAGACAGAATAAACATATCCTTTTTTTTAATTAGTCATTTGTAATGACCCAGTGGGCTTTTTTTTAAATGTATTTGTACAAATTTATTTTCACAGTGAATTTATACTTTTATTTTATTTACATCAAATTAATCTGGTTTGCTAAATCCTTTAATTGTGCACTGTTGTGTTCTGTTTTATTTTTTGATATAGTCAAGAGAATTTAATTATTGACACTGTGAGCCAACAACTTTATTGTGCTTCTTACTTAAATTAATTTTTTTTAATTACACATTTGTGATGACTTGGTAGGCTTTTTTCAATATACTTTCACTTTTCCTATAAGGTGCAGAAAACAGATTGAAAAAATACCTTGAAATGAAGTTTTTATGACCAACCAAAGTTTTCACCTTTTTTGCTGAAAATACCCACTTTGTACTCTGACCCATTGTGAAGCCGAAACTGGGACAGACGATATTTTCCCCAAATTTCATGAAGATTGACGGAGGCTCGCGCGTACAGTGCGTCAGAGTACAAATCTACGGTCAGGCCAATAGGTGAAAAAGTTTGATTGGTCATAAAAACTTTAAACTAATTTGTCACATAGCATACAAACTTAAGTGCGTGCAATTTATTCTAATTTTCTAAATCAGATGTTTGTCACAATTTTGTATGTCACAATTTTTTAAAATTTGCTGAATTGTGATGACTCAGCAACTTTTTAAGTTAAGCACTTTTTTCACCTATGTAAATGTAAATTAAAATCTAGATTTTCTAAATCAGATGTTTGACAAATTTATATGATTTTTTCATTACTCTTCAGCAAATTTTTTTTTAACATTGAATGTATGCATTTATGCAAGTGTAAATCCAGCTATATTTTCTAAATCAGATGTTTTGACACAATTTATAAACTTTTTTCTAATAATCGTCATACAGACTCCAATAGTGTTTTATTTTTCCAATAAGAATTTATTTGCCATGCGCTTTATACATTTAAAGTGAACAGACCCATCATGTAAATGTAAATTATCTAATTTTCCAGATCAGATGTTTGACAAAATTAAAACTTTTTTCTTATAATTGGCATATAGACTCCAATAGTGTTTTATTTTTTCAATGAGTCGAGAGTATTGACATTTGTCAAAGATTCAGCAGGCTTTTTTAATAATATAGCAAAGCACATAGCACTTATATAAATTTAAATTCGAGATTTTCTTAATCAGATGTTTTTAGAAGACCATTATTTTTTAAATATTTAATGTCAGACACCAATTTTTTCAGAATGTCAGAATTTGACACTGTAAACTAATAAAAAATATCAACTTTCTGTTTTACACATTAAAAATTAAAATTACTCTTAAATTTTTTTCAATTATATTTGTGATAACTCAGGTAACCTTAATTTTGTAATATAGTTAAGCAAATTTTTTTCTTCAAAGGGAATATACCATTTAGGTAAATCAAATCAGATGTTTTCATTTGGGGGTTTTCATTTCATAAATTTTTTTACTCCGATAGTTTTATTTGGGGGATTCTTGGTTGGGCCAATTGTGAGTTAAAAGGGAACCAAGTGTAGTGTTCTTTTAGTCCTCTTATCTTTGTCCATGTTGGACAACGAAACTCTGTAATATGGTGAATGACGAGTATCATGCATTCTGTTGCACATAATTAAAAATAAATAAATTTGTAATTAACAAAAAGTGAGTTTTTTAAAACAGATGTTTGATATGGCAGTCTGATTTGTTGTTTTAAATAATTCTTGTAATACAATTCGAATGATCTTTTTTTCGATATAGTAAAATTTCATTTTTTAGACTGAAGTACACATCAGTACATAAATGTACTTTATCAAATTAAAGGTTAAAATTAACCCAGTTTTTGTATTTAGATGTTTGACTTAACTAATAGTTTGTGACTAAAAACTAATTGTGACTAAGCATAAGCTTTTGTATTTGCAGATAAACAAATTTAATATTTTTCCACAAAGACTCAAAGAAAATCAAATTATATTATCTTGATTGTTTTTTTTTTTTTTTTGTTTTTTTTTATTTTTTAAATCAGATGTTTGTCATACTTTGAATAACTTAAAAATAACTGTTCAGAATAGTTAAGTGGTTTAATGTTTTACACTTAGGAAATTTCACATTTAGGCTAGAACCTACACACTATTACACATATTTTGTTACTTTGTTTTGTATTTTAAAGAAACAAGTTGATTTTATTAATTCATAGAGTACTTTTTTTATAATGTTTATAATGCAATGTGCTCGCTCGTACAATGTATTTTAAATATATTTAGAATTTTAATTTTTTTATGCTTTGAACAAACGCATTGCTAAACCAACAACTGTTTTGTGCTATTATAAATAAATCTATACATAATTAATAATAAAAATTAAAAGTACAATAAACTAAATAAATACGTATACAGAGTTGAGCCTACCATTTGGTTTCCTTGCTGTAATGTATAAACTTCAAAGTAAAAATTTAACCCCTTTCTAAAATTTTAGATATTTCTCAAAATCTCTGGTTTAGAGTCGCTTAGAAGGGTCTTGTCAAAATCCAGTTATTTTTTTTGCCAGATGTACCTTTTAGCCTCCTTGTTTCATTTTATCTATGGATAATCATTTTCCAACTTTCTGTGTTTTGTGAAGGTGGCATTCCCTGTTCTGCTTACATTGCATTAGTTGGGCATATTTATTACAGAATTCGTAGTTTTGTTTTCCTAGGGCATATTTGAATATGTGAGAATTACAAAAAACTTGATTCAAAATTAAACAATTTTTATGATAATTCTGACATTGATGATTTTCTTTTACAGATAAATGAAAAGGTTAGAGGAACGTATTCCCAATCTTAATGACAGATTATATCCAAAGAACAACCCCAAAAAACGGTACATAAGTGAGGATTTGCCGTCTTACAAATTAAATTTGAGTAAGAAAAAAACAATATCCGGCATAAATAATCCTTACTGTAATCCGATAATTAATCAAATTAAATTGGGGTCTAATGAAGAAGTAAATCCTTACAATCAAAATTCTGTCATTAAAAAACACCAAAACAAAAAGCTTTCATGCAGTCCTGTTTCTCAAATATTAAGTGTTCAGTTACCGGCAAAAACTATCTTTCAGGAGAAACATGATGATCTCATCTCTCAACATATGACAGTTGAAGATCCTATTGATGACTGCAAGCCAAAAACTGAAAACAAGGAAAATTTACCCTATGTAAATATGAGCAACGCTCAAAAAGATAGCATCAATTATCCATTTATTCAATGGAATTTCAATAATGCAGAAAGTCAAATGAAAAAAGATACTACAGAAGCCTCCATAGCTCTTAATTCAGGAAATAGTTACGTCCAAGAAGTTATACCTACGGAATTAGATGAAACAAAACAAGTGACAAATAATAAACTGTTTCAGGAAGGGAATGAAACTATTTCGGATGTAAAGAACAACCAAGACGAAAGGCCCGTAGAGATGAACTCTGAACCTTCAATCAGTCAGTTATATGAAAACTATGATAATAAATTAATAGAAACAATAAAATTGGAAAAGACCATGGAAAACCGAACAAGAGAAAGTGAAATAGTAAATGAATGTGTAGCAATTGAGGACAGAGAGGATAGTCAAAAATCTCAGAATGAACAAAATATAAATACTCAAGATCTTGATAAAATTTGCACTCAGTATATAACTGATCTTCCACAAGGCCAGAAAGGAACCTTAAGTAATAATGGTCTAATTGAATTGATGTTACTCCAATTAAACTCTAAACCGGTAGTGTTCATCAATAAATTAAACCAAGGTAAACATTTATCTGCTCCAATCAAAGACACAATCTCATCTCCAAAAAATAGTTTTCCACAATCATCAGAGAAAGATAACAAAAAGAAAAATACTAAAGAATGTAGGGTTAGTTTTGCAGGACAATCTAGCCTGAAAAGAAAAAGCCCAAATGACCAGGATCAGCTAACTGCTAATTCTGCAAAAAAACCTTTACTTTCCATCTTAAAGAACTCCAGTAGGGAAAGAACATTCTACTCTAAACAATCATTGTGTACTCCTAAAGTTAATGTCACTCGACTCGATTTAAATGAATTATTACGACTGTCATCACATTCCAGCAATGGCCCAATAAACAACATTGGAGATGTTTACAACACTCTGAAAGAATCACAAAGTGGAAACAATGAAGCTGTGCATAGGCTTCAATCCACACAAGAACAAACAGAAAAATCGCTTTTAGATTTAGATCTAGAAAGTTCTTCCCTTCCTGTAGATAAGTATAAACAATTTTTAAATCAAACCTCAAGTACTAACAAAGAGGATAATTGTGAGCGGAGAGGACTAGTTGAAATGTGTTATTATAAAGATAATAATGCTGCTGGAAAAAGAAATAAAATAACATTCAACAAGTTTCAGCCTTCTACCAGCACAAGCAGTGAAAAAGTTCATAAGTCTCTAGATGACTCTTCAAAGCAAATTCCAGTCAGAAAAGATGGAAATCAGTCTGTGCAAGATATGATGCCGCTTTTGAACACTGATATTTGGAAAGATTTTATGGCCCATGTCAGCGGTAGATCAAGATGTGCAAGTGGGGTTTTGAAAACGTCTCCATTTTTGCAGAGAAACATTGACCATGACGATACTCATCTCCAAACAAGGCCTACAAAATTTCCATCTCCTTTAAGGAATGCCAGCATCGACCTAGATGAACCTGCAAGTGTTAAAAACAGTTCGAGTGACATTGGAGACAGTTTGAACGATGTGTTACGGTTAAACACACCCCAAGAAATTGTTATAGCACAAAAAGAACTCTCTTCTATGGATTATTCTCCTGACTGTTCAATGAACGAAAACATATCCTCCAATCTTTCTAACCCCTTTCTAGGCTCAGACCAAAACCCGTTGATGCATTTAGACTCAATTCTCAACAGCCAAACCAATGAAAACATGCAGCAGCTTTTAGAAGACGAAATGAAGAGGAAAAGTATCTTGGCACAGCTGTTAGAAGTGTGTAAACTAGATTCTCAGATAAATCCGACTCTGCAATACGTAAGTCATGTTTTTTTATTCAAATCTATTTGTACATTTACTAGGTTTCCCAACTTAAAACTTGATTAGGGTTTTTAAACAATTTCAAAATATTAGTGAATATGTATATGAAAAAATGTGTCTAAAAATTGAAATGTAATTTATTGTAATTGAAAATACTTCATAAATATTGTTTACCAAAATTTACAGAATATGAAGATATTTTCAGTATTTTATATGTAAACCTATCTAAATCAAACACTACTACTACTTTCTAAGAATATTTCATAAATTTCTGCTTTTAAGTGATCTTTTTCTTAAAATTAGTAGGCGTGAACTAGGCAAATAGCTGTATACAATTTTAAGTCAGTATTAATGTATTATTGATTTGTTGTGCATATACATTTTAGTTTCAGCATTTATGTATATACTTTAATATGGTAAACCTGCCAAAATTACTATTTAAACTAGTCACATAAGCTCTTTTAGTTGTTGTTTTAGTTGAGTATAAAAATAAGTATATATTATTAAAATTAAGCTCTCTTTAATATTGTTTTAACTAGTCTTCCAATACTGTAGTGGATCACATCTATACATATTGTGTAATATATTCAAATCTGAGTCTAGAGAAAGATTTGTCAAAAATTTAAGATACTTTCTTGTTAAATTGTTACTCTATGTATTACTATTTACTACGTACTAAGTACTAAAAGCCTAGGTAGGCCTGTACTCCATCCCAAATTGTTACTTGTGGAACAGTATGCTGTCTTAACAGGATCTGTGACTGGACAAAAAAAAATTAAGGAGTAATTGAATTGTTTTTTTGTTTAACTTGTTACGTTTATTTGGAAAATTTTGCTCAGCCGTTTTTATTTTGAACCTTATTTGTAACACATTGTGATACTTCCATTGGAAGTCTGTCAGTTATGACAGACCAAATTTATTAGAGACTAACTATGACTATTATGATATACTAACAATTATTTGTAATTTAGGAAAATCTTTTGGTTAGGAGATTATTGGTTTGTTTTATTTTTGTTAAACTTGTTACTTTTATTTGAAAAAAAATTTATATATTTACTGTAATATTATTACACAAGGTTCGTATTTTATAGGGCCATAGTATCTATTACTTTAAACATTTGTTCTTTGAGACAAACGAACTGAACCTGCAAAAAGTAGTGAATGTACTTATATGTGTATATCAAAATTAAATATATAAAATAATCTTCTATAAAACAGACAAAAATATTGCAGAAATATAACAAGTTATATTATCTTGGTTAAAGGAACATTTTGTTTCACTAACTTTCTCACATTTTACGTTTTGAGTTATAATATATTAATTTTAGCTGATTGTTTTTGGAAATTGCCCAAAACGTTTTTAATCTTAAATAATTATATTTGTGTATTCAAAAATGAATGTCAAGTAGTCTTGAAGTTAATATATGTGAATTAAACAAGCTATGGTAGAAGAAATTTAATATGAACTCAAGAAAGAAGAATAAGAAAGATGAAGAAAATAAGCAACTGATGAAGACCTAAAGAAACATTTTTGAACTGATACCTTTTTTAAATTCATTTATGCATTCATTCTGATGCCAAATAAGTAGAGAACAATTAAAAAATAAAATTTAAAATTAAATTAAAAACTAATACAAAGAGGAAATTTAATTTTTATTCAAGAAACATTAGAAGAAAGAAGAAAGAAGATTTAATGATTTAAGAAGAAGACTTAGAAAGAAGTTAAATGTTCTATTGTCATTTTCTATTGTTAAATTTCTCTTAAATAACAATTAAGTATTTATATTTAACATTTTTAAAAAACAATTATTTAATCAACCAATATTAACAAGCCTAATTTAAAAATAACAAGTATTAATCTAGAAGTTTTATTCTTTAAAGAAAGTCAACTTTTTTTCATTTATTTTTAATTAACTGCAGGGCTCTGAATCTTCAGGATCAAATTTGCAAAACCCTCTTGTAAATCTCTGGGATGACTTACAATGTGTCGACATCAAGTCTGAGCCACAGTTCGGTAAGTTAGAGACTCAAAAATAAAATTTATTTAATTTTCAATTAATTGATTGAATTAATTCGTTTCAGATACGTCATTTGAGAGCGATGACGAATAACTGACATCAAAGGAGCATCTGCAATGAGAAATTTTGGTATGCTTTTGTGAGATAGCCAGTTTTTGTATAAAATTGATTTATTTTCATTATTTCATGTATATTTTTGTTACAATATTATAAGTGCCAAATGGCATAATTAACAAACAAAACGCAAAGCACAGAAATCAAGTTTTAATAACTTTAAACTTGATAGTCATTTTTTAAGCTAAATTAATCAATATTACTTTGGTATATATAGAAATTAATTCTAAGCAATATTATATTACAAATTGATTTAACCATTTTAAGAGCAAGTCTTATTCATTAAATTATTTAATTTACTGCACATCTAAAATGTGCTCAGGGTTGAATTGTAAATTAAATTCAAGAATTCACTAATTTTTATTATAAAATTAATAGTCAATTGAAATATGACTTTAGAATAAAATCATAAATGAAGACCACTCTTTAAAAGAATTTCTTCTCTTATTTTTGTTTTTGTAATATATCACATACTTTCTTTCTGTAAGAATTAAATAAGTATTGTTAATATCAAATTTTTATCTTCTAGGCTTCAAGGCATTGTCATTCAGCTCTCAAGTCAAACTTGGAAGAAGAATGAAAAAAAAAAAAAAGGCCAAACAGGAATTTTAAACGCAGAAAGACTACAACTAATTTTTAACGTTTAAATTATTTTATTGTACAATATTTGCTATTTTAAAAAACTGGGAGTTTTTAATTTTAACGACTGAATACATATATAACGTATATTTATACATGTATATAATTACATATTTGAGTACCATCAATGGTACATACTTGTATAGATTCATGTAAAAGAAACTTTAAAATATATTTTTCTCTAGTATCATATTTTTTTGCATCAATATTAATCTTAATTGGATTGGTACGAGTTTAACAGAGGCATCAGGCTGTAGACTGTTAAGAATTTCAAAACCATAGTCATTTATATTGCAAAACTGTTAATACTTGCTACTATGAAGATCCAGTACAGTGCATAAGAAAAAAGTGTTCTCAATCCGCCAACATATAATTCAACACAGAATAGTTTTACTTTTACTGTAAAACTTTTAAAGAACACGAGCATACTCATTATTTTAATTGGGCAAAAATTGACAAAAAGTAAAATAAAAAGTAGCATTATATGTACATAACATTGTGTAAAACAGAGCCGAATTGCTGTTCGCCGAGCCCACTGAGGGAAAGGTCTGTCCATTTTGACTGGGCTTCTTTCAGTGTGGTATGAGAATCGCCGTTGTCGGCCTCTGGATCCGGCAGTTCAGCTGCAGGGACGATTATTTCGTCATGGGGAAGCTCCTCCGATCGCCATGCTCTATCCACGAGATCGAGCAACCTGCCATCTGCCTGTACTTGGCTATCCATCTGAAAAACAATTATAGAAATAGAAGTGCAACTAGAAACAAGAACATTAATATTGTGTAAAGCAGGATGACAGGAAAAAATTTGTCTTCACTGAACTAATGTTGTAAATGATAAAAATTATGCAAATAATTTCTAGAAAATTTACTGCCTGTCAGCTATTTTTGCCTGCACTTTAATTACTATTGTCAATAGAAAAATTCAAATTAAGGCCAGCACCAAACTTCTCAGCCTATTTTACAGCTCCAACACGGAAAATCCCCCCCCCCCTCTAAAAAAGAACAGTCTCAACAAGAGATGAGTTTCAAAAAGTTGATATTGATGATTTTGAAAACACTTTCTGTCTTACCACTGACTCCAGGACGAAAGACAGACTGGCAAAATGTATCAGCATTGTCATCATATATATTTATATATTGCACTGTAGCTTGGGTAGAAATTGGGATCCTATTTATGATAGATTTTATATTTCTCTAGAGAATCAATTATTTAAAACCTTCATAAAATGTTATTTTTGGAAACATATTGTGTTTGTTTTTGGTCATTTTTCACCTTGTCAGAGCCAAGTAATGAAACGATACTGGCATATATTGAAGATGTAGACTAGGGATTGGTAAAAGTTTATTTTTTATATCAATTGTTTTAATTTCCTGGATTTAATCACAAATCCAGGAATAATCTGAAACATAATGAAAAATAAGCTTAACTATCCATGCACTAATTTAACTATCTATAATATTGTTCTTTAAGAAGAGTTATGTGGTGGCTATTTTTTCATGATTTACAAAACCTTTATATATAACCTAGGTAAAAAAAAAAGAGTTAAGGTAGCACAGAAAATTGCTGTCACTGCTCAAAATTATTGACAAATCTTGGAATTTGACAATAGAATTTGTGCATTGAAATCCTTTTCTGGGCCCATTCCATCATGAGCTTCCAACCTTCTAAATAACTACAGACAAGACAATGGTAGGGGATCTTGACGAGAAACAGCCAGCAGTTTGCATTTTTATAAAGACTAATTGAAGAAAAGCCTACCAGACAATCCGACTGAAAAATTTACCACCCTAGGCTCATCTAATAAACTTCAGAGATCCTGCAGTTAACACACCACTAGCATTTTACCATTGAAACTTTGTTTTTCAACTTCATCATAAGAGAGAGCCTGCAAAGATTCCAGGGTCCAAATGATACCATCGTGTAAGCCAGCAAATATTTTCCCTATGTGAGCAATACTGGCAAATATTAAGGTTTACACTATTTTGCGATGGAACCTTGTTATATATTTTATTTAGATAAATTCAAAAATGCTTTTAGTTCCAGCAGATTTTCTTCATTTGACTTCAGACAAGAAATTTAATCAAGGATTCATAAGAAAGTTATTGTCAAATCCAATAGTTTGGCAGCCCTGCTAGACAATCTGATTAACAAATCTAACAACCTAGGCTAGCATATTTCAATTCAAACCTTTTTTCTGGGCTCTTTTCAACATAAGAGAGCGACAGGAGATTCCAAGAGTCCATACATAGTCCACATTTTCTTAAATACAGCAGTCTCTCTCCCTTTTTGTTAAAACTAGATTCCTGTACTCTAAAGTACAGCATTGAGGTGGTCAAGAAAGTCAGTTTGAACTGATTGTCAGATCTGACAGTCAAGACAGTCATTCAAACATTTTCTCCATGTGAACGATACTGGTATTAAATGACGGCTGACCAGAAATTGATAGAGGATCAGATAAATATATGTTCTTTCTGCCTTGTAAGCCTTAGAATTGAGGTTGTCCTGAAAGTTACTATTCAAAGTGATCGTCAAATTCAGGAATAAGACAGCCTACCGGAAAATCTGTTTTTCAAATTTAACACCCAGAGTTAGCATCTGACATCAGAAGTACTGACATATAAACAATTACATAAACTTCAAACAGATCCTACAGGATCAGATGTTGCTTGCATTTTTTTCCACTGAAGCTTCTTTTCCAGAACTTTTATCACATAGGAGAGCCTTTAGGCAACTCTTAAAAGTAAAGAACGGTACAGGCAA
Source organism: Cimex hemipterus (assembly GCA_039619505.1). Classification (NCBI taxonomy): domain Eukaryota; kingdom Metazoa; phylum Arthropoda; class Insecta; order Hemiptera; family Cimicidae; genus Cimex; species Cimex hemipterus. Next base: position 27,440,755 of record CM077106.1, on the reverse strand, counting down.
GTTCTAAATGGTTACCGGAGTTTGGATCAAGATACAGATGTGAAACATTTTAAGGCCCAGTTCGTATGGAGGCGGTCGGTATGAGAGACAAGTATGTAACATAATGTAACAGACCAATGTAACATAGGAATGGATATTGTCATTCAGATGATGAGACTGGCAGGTGATTGGTATGAAGGCGACTGATGGGACATTACACAGCGTTGTTCAATACAGAGTTCATACTGTATCAAGCAGATCACTCCGATTCTTGTTCATAGACCTTTGAAACACAAAATTAAACGGATATAAGTTACATTTTTGATAATGACAAATGAATTTCATTAATTCAAACATATCCAACACTTTGGAACAACAGTGACCAAGATTATGCGAATCAAATTAAGAAAGGAAATGCATGGTTAGTTACGTTTAAACCCACATTGCTCTACTTTTACTTGCTGTTTGTCTAATTACAGCCAAAGAGCTACAGCTTCTAATTTGTCTGTTATAAAAATATGACAGAATCAAACATCTTGGTCTTTAAACCGCTTGGAAGAGAATCGAGAAGAGATGGAGGGGAGGCAATTGAATCTAGTCGCCTGGATACTTTTTGTATCAGACCAGTATCACATATGTCACCTTCGTACTGATCGCCACCATGTGAACAGGGGTTTAAAGTCAGCAGTCTGCCTTCTTATCACGAATAGGTTCTAATCTGAATTACAAAATGTTGAGGTGGTCGTGAAAGACACCTTACTAAACCAATTGTAAGACCAGAAGTCAGATGGCCAACGATAATGTCAACTTTTCATATAGATAATTAACTAAATTTTCAACACCTGGATCATTCAGTCATGTGGGTCCTGCTGCACTGAATGATCATGACTGCAGAAATTAGGACTAGTTATACCTTTCAAATTTAGTATTAAAAAATGCTAATAAAATTGTTGTTTTGGGAAAAAATACGAAACCTCAAAAATTTACAAAATGTCAACATCGTGATACTCGAAAATAAAAATTCTCATTTAATTTCCGTGCAAATTTAATATTTTACAATTGTTAAAGCCAGTTTACCTTGAAATGATCAACTTGTGAGCGAACGAGACTTCAAAATAAGGAGGAACAAGTTAACAAATTAGAAATTACGCCACAATGTTATGAATGGGAACCTTCTGTGATTTCTTTCTAGAACTAATATTATTTATCAAAGATTCTCCTTTACATAATTAACACTGATTAAATAAAAATAAAATATTGTTTTAAACGAAAAGGAATTTATTTTTATTATTTCAATTTCTGTTGAATCGTTCTACTGAAATGAGCTTTAGGCGTTTCAAGGCAGCAGTGACTAGTTCATCGTGTCCTGCTGACTTCTCGCTTGCTGGCTGTGGCAGTGTCTGTTTCTTTGGTACGCTTCGTAGTCCTTCCGTAAGTACGTTTTTTTATCTGTTCTAATCGTGTTGTATTTTCGGTCGAAGCTCCTTTTGGACTTTTCAAAAAGAAAATTTGGTCACGAAAAAACTTTTATAAATTGAATAAAGTATGTTTGTCTTTTAAAATTTTAATTCTCCGAGATTCAACCAGCGGCTAACCTGATTCAGGTCGGTGTTTTTAAGACTCGTGACCCGAGCTGAGAAATCCAACAATATGTAGTAATTTCATTAACAATCGGTAATTTCGACTTTTTTGGGGTATTTTATTAATTAATTCTAACCATAAATCTATTAGGCAATTAATGGGACGTCCTTTATCAAGTTCTCGTGACTAACGAGATTCTGTAAGAAAAACTTTGAAAAACGTATAAAAGATAATTCACAAATAACTTTTAAAGTATTTATTTTATTTTATTTTTTTCTATTTGAGGACAATTCGGAACTGTTTGTGTTTATTCGATAATTCATTAGTTAATTATTGACAGATCCAAGATGGGGAAGATTATGAAAGCAAACAGAGTCGTCCTCGTCCTCAACGGAAGGTACGCAGGACGAAAGGCGATCGTACTCAAGTCCTATGATGAAGGGACTCAAGATAAACAATACGGCCATGCTTTGATCGCTGGCATCGACAGGTACCCAAGGAAGGTACACAAGAGGATGAGCAAGGCTAAGATCAAGAAGAGGTCCAAGATCAAGCCTTTCTTGAAGGTAGTTAAAAGTACTTTTCGTTTATTTTACAATATTTCTTACTATTTTTCTTTCCCAGGTCATGAACTACAATCACCTCCTTCCCACAAGGTACACAGTAGCCGATATCGTACCAGAGCAGAAGGTCACCCCTAAAGACCTAAAAGACCCCATGAAGAAAAAGAAAGCTCGCTTTTGGGTCAGGGTGAAGCTTGAAGAAAAGTAAGTTAAGGTTTATTTTCATCTGATTTCATTTTTATACAAGCATCCTTTCAAAGTCCACTGCCTTTAGTAGGCATCAGGAAACACAGCGATGCAAAAGAAATTGTCCTTGTCAGGCTTCTGCGGTTCTTTATACAGCTGAAACTTTGAAAAGAACAAACATTTTTTTGTCACTATTGTACTCAATTTATATTAATATTAGTTTTATATTTAGTTATAAAAGTTTACACACTCATTACAGCTGTCATTCTCGAACGATGCATTTCCTATATGAAGTCCTTTCAGAAGGATGCATCCCTTGTTCTGAAGCTCATAGTGTTTCGGATAATTTTTTAATCAATAGTGAAAAAATATCATGTAACATCTTATCTACCTATCATGTAGAGTAATTATTGTTTAAAAATTCACATTTTCCTATTACCAAGGAGTATCGTGATCAAGTTTGCAAGTATCACCTGCAAAAGATACGTGGCGACCTCCGACTAATATGTTTATCTTTTGTTTCAGGTATAAAGCCGGAAAAAACACATGGTTTTTCGACAAGCTGAGGTTTTAGGTCTTTGTACATTCTTTTAATAATAATATAAAAAATTATCCTTGTCGTTTTTGATAAGTTGTACCCACATGTCCCAATACTACCTTTCCCAATGAACTGGAACTAATTCTGATGGGTCTTTGGTTTTCTTAATAGGTAACACATGGCAATATTTTCTAAAAATTGAAACTAACGATGCATTAAACTTATATATATTAAAATATTATGAAATAAAATGAGCCATTATGTCCAATTATAGGAATACTTATTTACTTTGAGTCACAATTTTTTTAACATGTTGATACTTGATAAATTAGATTTGAGAAAGGGGTTCTTATAAGGTTCTCAACTCAAGAGCAAAGGAATTTGTCAAGGGAAAAAATAAATTTAAACTATTAAAAATGAAATGGTTTCAAATTATTTTTCTTATGGTAATAAAGCAATAATTATCATAGTTGCATTTTTTGTTTTTTTAATATATTTTCTTGGTCTGATTGCTGGCTGCAAGAACTCATGACACCAAAAGCATATCCTTTGAACCCATTCTCATGCATGGAAGGTAATTTGTTCACTCTCAGGCCCCTTTTCAGATTTAAACCTAAAGACAATTTTTACTTTAATAAAATCATGAATTTGTCATATGTCCTGACTCAGTAGTATCTTAGCCATTTTGTGTGTTCCATGTTCTGCATATCCATGAAATTACCAACAGGACTGGGTAAAGAAATAAAAGTCTAACGAATCCCAGTCATTAATTTTGTATATCAATGGCTCCCATATTAATTTTTTGATTGAAGTTGAAAATCTGGCCTTATTTTTAGGTACAAGCTTACACATGGCTTAAGTATTGTAGTGTAATTAAAATGATAATTAAAGCTTTCAAGTTCTATCTCCACTACTCTTTTACCTGACATACCCCAGGGCACTATTTTTAGACCTTTACTTGTTTCCATGTTTTAATTGTCTTCCATTAGTTCTTATTTTCTCCCATTTCATCTTTATGCTGTTGTCACTTAGCTTATCATTATCATTATAATATTTTAACTCTTTCCCGAGTCCCAATCTGCCCATCGCCTTCAAAGTGCTTTTAATTCCTGCATTAGATACTGTAATGTTCTTAAACCAAGTGATCCTATTTGTTTGTATATTAACATTTCACCTTAACATTCTAAGAACTTATAAACTTCAATAGTTTTAATATAAATATTTAAAAGTAAACCAGATAAATGCCCTCGTCAATATCAATCAACTCTTCCCCCAAATTCTTTATCCAAACACACCAATCATGTCCCAAGCCTTCAACACTCCTACAAACCTTAAGTCTTATCCTTCAGGGTCAAGACGAATTTATTTACCCAGGAAGTACGCTCTGGTTTTTCGTTGGCTTATTTCAGGTCTATGATGTTAAGATAAGTTTTCTTTTTTCTTGTTTCATCATTATTTTAATTTTACTATGCTTATAAAACTAAATTTATTTCTAAAATATGTACGTACAAGGGGAGTTAAATCCATATTTGTACCTTTATGAACGATTCATTTAGAGATGCTGGGCACATCGGCATATTAGGTCGGCCCACCCCCTTAGGAGCTTTCAGGCATGAAGCTTTCAACTTCAATATAACAAATTTTCTTTCTTATTTGCTGTATTAGATGTAACATTTTTGTTATTTAATTATTTTATATTTTTCTACTCGCTGTAAAGGGGCCTAGTGCTATTGTGAAAATGTGATAAAATTATTGCTTTATTTTTTAAAATATATTTCTTTAAAATAAATAAATAATAATGGAAGAGTTTGAGTTGTTTTTTGTAATTTTAAAGGTTGGTCAAAGAGTGTCGGTAGCTGCAATGGTTTAGGCGTTGACAGCACTCACCCCTCCACAGTTAAGGGTCCTGGGTTTGAATCCAGTGGCCCTTCATCCGAACCCAATGTACTTACAAATTAGCTTCAAAAGGAAAAAAAAAAGTAGTTGAAATACCTTGTTAAAAAGTTTTGTCAGTAAATTTGGACGCATTCTTGAAGGGTGCTGTGAATTAAAAACCCAGATTACAAAATATATACAAGTTTACAATTAAAATTTATAATTTGTTAAGAGCAATTGTTAAAAAAATGAAATAAACAAATAAGGAAGGAAGAAGACAAGAAAGGGAGCCTCATCTCAGCTAACAGTAAAGTTATGGCCAATCAACGATAACAAAGGCCGATAGAAAAAAATTTGGAGGAGTGGACAGAACAAACCAAACAAATTAGTCAACAACCAGTCACTTAGAAGAAAAAAATATATCAATAAATTTACAGGGATGCAACAGCAGCTCTTGAAGAGTGCTGTATATTACAAAAAAATACAGTAAACCTACAATTAAAATTTATGATTTGTCAAGTGTAATTGTTAAAAAAATAAAACAGGAAGCAATTAAGAGAGAAGAAAAGACAGGGAGCCCCGTCTATCCCTATACCAGAGTTTTGGCATATTAATAAAGGCCAAAAAAAAAAAAGTTTTGTAAGGAGTGGTCAGAACAAATCCAACAAATTATGGTACACCAAAGCAGATAATGTGTTTTTCCATGTATATTTTTTATGTAATTTTGATTTTGTTAGTGAATATTGTTACTACTAGTTTAAATTTAAAATAATGGCTTTTTCGATTTTAGTGGAAAATAAAGTGGCTTCAGGTTTGATGGTATATTTTAAGAAAAATAGGGATTGAAAAATTAAACTAAATACGTTTTGAACAGGAAAATTTTATTTTTTATATGTATTTTCCTGGTCGCCCGTCGTCACGTCGAAGAATTTCGTCAAGGATCGGGACGTTCAATTTACGGCGGCACATCTACGCCATTTCACGGATGAGTCGTCGCTTTTGATTCGTACAGTTTTATATTTTGAAACGTTGACTATTTTAAAAAGGTTTTAATTTTTCTGGATATGTTTTTTCTCTCGCTCACCCTCGTCTAAGTACGTGACGGTCTTTTCGTCTCGTTCACCGTAAGCGGATCATGGAAGCACGACCAGTGCCTTCTGCAGAGAAGTTATCCAGAGTTCATTCGTCTTAATAATTTCGTGCCCGTACCTAGTGGATATAGATAAAAAAAGAAGTTTGGTGCAATGTAAGTGTCCGATTCCGAAGGTTAAACAAAGCCGTAATTGACAGTATACCGAAGAGGAGTGGACGGGTCTAGGAGAGTTTCGACTCGAAGCTAAGAAGGCGATTCAATTGGAAAAACGATCCCGTTCTGTGCCATGTATCCAGTTTAAAAATGATGCCGAATATTTTGGCCCGGATAGGCATTTATTCGTTCGACGGCAAATACAAACGTTATCGCTGCGAGGACGGCCGTGGACGGGCCTTGTCACCCCTCCGATAACCTCGCCTCGTCTGTGGAAAATGCAGGTGCGGGCAGCGGAAAGGACGGTGAATCGCGTTTTTCATGGGTGCAGTTTTTGATTCGGGACAATTTTATTTAATCGAGTGAGATATAAAAAATGGACTCGTCTCCCGGTGTGATCCTGATGAAGAAAGGCAAAAGGGGAGCGGCGGCCTTCGTCCTACAGGACTGCCTCAACAGCAACCCCGGTCGGTGCCTGGAAGATATCCTGGACAGTGTCCTGAATCCTGCCAAAGCCATCGACGATTGGGAGACGATTGATTGGTGCAAATGGCTTATGGCAGGTGGAAACACACCGGACGAATTTTCAAGCACGGGTCAGTACGGATTAAAATACTCCATTAATACCATTTTTTCAAGTGTCAAAAACACATTTTATCTCTCATCTTGTTTTTACCCGTTTTAAACTATCCTAAGGGCTTGAAACCCGAGGGAATCTCCCATTTCCTTTACTTGGATATTTATTTTAATCGGAGGTCGTCGCGGAATGTCATTCACCCCCGAAATTAGCACAACATTGTATACGATCAATTTCAAAAAGAAAGTACGAGAATCTGCACTACAGGCAATTTACATCTATATCTAACATTGGAATTTTACTAGTTGTAATTAACACGAAATGTAGTGGAACAAAAACATGCATTTAATCATTGTTGGCCAAAAGAAGTCGCCTTACAATATCTCACCTGAAATTTTTAATCATCAGAAAAGTACACAATTCCGGCTCTTATTAACGAGAATTCTTTTATATCCGTTTATTCCAATGCCAATTATTTTTCCCCAACAACGTCTTTCAATTGGAATATTACACAATTTGAACCAATTTTACAAATTATTCTTATCAATTATTATCGTTTTTTTATGATTGTAACTTTTAATTCTAAATCAACAGCATAGTCAGATTTCCTCTTGAGCTTGCGAAGTCCAATCTATAGTTTGGTTAATCATGGCAGCCCAAAATGATCCATATATTCATATTAAACAATATTTACATTATAAAAACTGAATACTTACCATTTTTTTTCTAACTTAAAAAAAACAATAGACAAAAGTAACATCAGCCAAATAGTATTTTAAGGATAGCACAGTTGGGTAAATTGAAGTATCACAATTATCAAGCATATTATGGAAGCTCTTTAATGGTTATCACCTTCAGCCTACTGAAATGAACAAGTGTGGGACAAAATTTAAAAAAGTATTGTTTGATCCTGCAAACCAACTGGGTGTCTAACTCTTTAAGTAATATCAGTTAAATAGTAATTTAATTATAGCACAGTTGGGTAAATTTAAATATCACAATTGGCAAGCATATCATGGAAGCTCTTGAATGATTATCACCTTCATCTTACTAAAACGAACAAACCTGGGAAAAAAAACGTTTTTGACTCTGGTATTTTCTGTGAGCTAACGAGATGTCTTTAACTCTTGTCTTTATCTTGAAAAGTATGGTTTTCTTTAGGAACTAGACCATTTTGCAGTCCTGTAAGGCATTGTCAGAATTGGCTTCTGTTTCAGCTGGGTTAGAATTTTCGTCACTTGCCTGCGGAACAGAAATACACTTTCACTGTCTTCCTGTTCGAAGTCTATCTCTTACATTATATGGTGTGATGTTGATACTTTCCTTCATTTGTGTACCTTTCTTTATGAGATCCCAACTCCGTCGTGTCTGGCCGTCAATTTGATGGTCACTTTTATTATTTATCCCCAAATATATTATTTGCTTCCCAGACCAGCCAAAGGCAGAATTTTAACTCTGTCCCTTACAAACAGTTCAATTACACCCATGCAAGTATGTATGATGAGAACATTAGCTAGGATTTTAAGTTAAAGTATTGTAAATCCATTATTGCTGCTGATCTGTCTCAAAATAAATTTCCTCCTGGTTATATCTTTAACACATGGGTCTTTTGCATGAATCTCTGCTTAGAATATTGAGGCTGTATGTCCTGATGCTGTTGCTAGGCCGAAATTTTATGTTTTCCCTTTGCTTTCATTCAATTTTACATTATGGATCCACCTCTCTTATCATATTAAGGATGACATTTTAAATTTTGCAATTTTATTCTTCTGTAAAAAAATCTCTGGCTTCTAGAATTGTATGAAGAATTGTCTTAACAATCTTTGCAGTAGTGTGACTTAATTTTCTTTTTTTTACCATAAGACATTTTATAAGTGCCTGTAACACATAATCAGATTGACTGTTTTAAGTCTGTGATCTCTTTTGTGTTGTTTTTTTGAAGGCAATATCAGTTAAAAATGTGATTTGTGAACCAAAGCTGTTATCACAGCCACAAATGTTTTTTTTATGTCACTGTTTCTTTTTGATGAGTTGGTCTTTTTCAGCTGGTTCATGTGGATCTTTTATTTCATTCTTTGTAACATTTTTAAAATGTTTATGTCTTTATTAAAGTTTAGATGATAGGACACACGTCATAAGTGTCTGCTATTGTTGCTGATATTGCTTTATCCACAACTTCCTTGATTTCAGAAGTAGAAGTAATACCTGAAATTTATATAGTTCGAGTTTTTAAAATAAACATTTATTTTTGAATTTTTCAATTAAAAACAGAATCCCTAGCTGAGAATCTCTATGTTATTTTTTATACATTACATTTAGTATTCATGAATAGATTATTTCTATTTCATACCATTAGATACTTTGTAGCACTGTCCTGCTTTCTGTTTTTTTCAAAGTGTAATTTTGTTGAGTCAAAAGTGAATGTTTTGCTTACAGCACGATTTTGTTTCTGATTTCGACAAAAATGACTGATCTCTATATTTCTGTTCGTACTGCACAGAAATTTTATTTAAATATCTTTATGTTCTGGATAAGTGGCTGTGTGTGTCGCTAGAAAGGCCATTCATGAATTATTGAAAAGTACGGGATTGATCTTTGTGCAGTTTTACAAAGGATGTTTTTTTCTCAGTTAAACACAGTTGTGACACTTCAACCTTTCTTTTAGATAGTCAAAATCTCATACTGACATTTGGATAAAGGAGTTTTTTTTTTAGTTTAGTTTGTCTTCAGCCAAATGTCTGTACTACATGTTACTAATACTAAGTGCAGGTTTAAAAGTCTTTATAATAATTTTTTTTAGATGAATTTTTCAAAGTGTTCCAAAAGGTTAGATAACATAGGGGAACATATCGGCCATATGTCTGTGGTGTTAATTCACACAACTTTCAAAGATTTGGAAAAATGACCAAATCCAAGAAAAGTTCATATAAAGTAGTAAAATCCCCAAAAGATCAAACAAATTAAGGAGTTTCAATTTATACAGGAGTGTAAAATTCATACGTGTTTTATTTTACTCTCTACGTTGTACTTATAGAAGCTGTGTAGATCCCAAAATATTTTCTCTTGTTGAAAACTTTTACTCCAGTCTGAAGTCAATTTTTCTGCTTTACATCCCATGTTCGTTGATATCATTCTATTTTAGGTATTGAGAGCTCTGTCAAAATTCCTCCTTCATATGCATTCTGAAATGTATTCCCTTTCAAATCTTGGATTGCCAGATCATTCTTATTTAATCTGTCATATTTGTAACCTTATTTTCTGTTCTAAAAATGTCTTGGGGTGTATGTGTATTTCGATTCTGCAGAAGGTCATGTCCTGTTTGTTTCTTTCAATGACATCTGTTAGATAATTTTTCTTAATTCCTGTCCTGTGATCTAGTGGTAGGTGTTTGGAAATTGTATTCAAAATGTTTAAATAAATTGTATGTCTTCCAATCTCCCAGTTCAGTGTTTTGTTGTATTTCACAATCAAATTAAGCCATTTTATAAGGATAATTGTAGTCAAAGAATGCAATAAAATCCATGGATGTGATCATTATGATCATATATATTAAACGGTTTGCTAATCAAGTATTAAACAATAGAGATTAATTTTTTTTTAAAAAGTTCAACTGTTCCTATAAAATATCGATCCATTTCCTTTCCTTTGTACAAAAAGGAAGAATTATATAACATAAAACTTAAAAATTAATTCAAGAGAGTTACTGTTGTGACACCCGACTCTGTGAAATTCATTTAATAGTGACATGTGCTGTCAATTAATTTTTTTTATTGTTAAAATTTAGGCTTTGACTAGATAAAAGTTTGTGGTGCATGATAAAGAAAAAAAAGAAAAATTTCCAGTTTGACCATGATTTAAAGATTATAACTTGAGCTCTCTTCTCATACCCGGAACATGCTAAATAAAGCACGAAGTGCAGAAGTACAAGTACAGAAAAAAATTATTGCTTACATCATGCTTCTTGTCAGGCTGCCAAATAAAAAAAAAATACATTTGATAATTTTTCTGTCAATATGTGATTATACCCATTTTAATTTTAACAGTACATTAAAATATGTTGTAGACTAGGTTATATAATTATATATATATATATATATATATATATATATATATATATATATAT
>CM077106.1:27375491-27429687 GCA_039619505.1 Cimex hemipterus | reverse complement strand
TATATATATATATATATATATATATATATATATATATAAAATATAACCTAGTCTACAACATATTTTAATTTTTGCGAAAGATCAGATTGATAAAGTTCATGAATTAAAGAAATACAAGTCCTCTTGTGAAGGGGGCAATGACCCTTATACATGGCTATTTACTTTTTAGTCATTGTATCTCTAGTGAGCATTATTGACACAGTAACAGTTTTTTTTTAGTTAGTGTTTTTAAAGGCTGTTATCATTTTTTTATAATTTGTTTAAAAATTCGTGATTTATGGAAAAATTATTGAGAAATTTCTCAATGAAAAGGATAGGTAAGCAGATTTTTAAAGGTCGTTCTTGAAATTCGGTATGAACATTAATTGCCAAATTATTTATTATTGTTAATTTTTTTAAAAACAAATCAACCATCACAGATTTATCCAGATGTAGGTCAAGGTGGACTAACTGACCACTAATCCTAAGGTTTGTCATGGCCAAGCTATTTGAATAAAATTGTTCAAATCTTTTCTAAATAAATTTTATTGCTTTTTTTTTAATAATAAGATCTCATAGTTCCATAAAATGTGTTTTTGTACTTGAGAACATTACAAGATATTTTGTGCTTTTTATTGAACTAATATCAGCCCTTTTAAACCTGCTCCAATATCAAATAAATAAATATGTTAGAATAGACATTAAAAAATCATAGCAAATTACTCACAACAATGGGTCCTCATTGACCAAATGATAAAATATGTCAACAATGATTGGATAATAATCAAAATTAGATTAAATTACATTTTATTACCTATAAAAAATTATCTCACAAAAAGGTTTATTATAAAGTGTAATTGTCACATTAACTTTTCACAAAAGAGTGGTTTTAGATTAATTTTCTTTTTGTCTTAGCAGTAATCAACAATTATATGCTAACTGCATCATGTAAAAAAATTATGGTTTTCATTTTTGATTTATAGTACGAAGGTATGATAATGCAACAACATGTGGGCTGGTATGGACCGCAAATTTTGTAGCATACCGTTGTCGTACCTGTGGTATATCACCTTGCATGTCACTGTGCGCTGAATGTTTTCAAAGGGGCGACCACGACGGGCATGACTTCAACATGTTCAGGAGTCAGGCAGGAGGTGCCTGTGACTGCGGAGATACATCAGTTATGAAAGAAACAGGGTATTGACATTCGCCTATATTACAAAATGAAAAATATTCCTCGTGTATTAATGTTGGGTGTATTGTAGTTTCTGTGATCGGCATGGTCCTAAAGCGCAGGTAAACAAGATGGCAGTTCCTAATGAGTTGATGTGTGTCACGAAAAGGATAATGCCTAGGATAATACTGAGACTAATACAGCATTTAAGAGAAAGCAGGTACGAGATTTTTTTAAAAATAAATAATACTTTAGTTTAGGTGTTTTAATTGGCATAATTAATATTGGTTTAATTTTAATTTACTTTTGTCGAAATTTTTTTAAAATATAGTGTCTGTTAAATATTCACAATGCAACAACAAAATATTCTACTTGCTGGAAATGGAGTAATAATAATAATAAGTAAATAGGAGGTCCGAAGTCGTCGAATGTAATGTCCAATATGCTGCAAGTGCCTTTAATTAGTTCTCTAGTAGTAGTTGTTAGTAATGAATGAGCAAAGTATTCCTTTTTTATTTTGCCAATCATTTCTATAAATATATATCGCAATTTGATCAAAACGTATTTACAAAATAAAATTCACTCTATGGGATTTGTTTAAATAATTTAAGCCATTTAGATAAAAGACTTTTCAACAAGTAAATGGATTCAGCTGTGGTTATTTATAAACTAAGATGATGTAATAAACGGTTTCAATTGATTTTAGCAAATCCACTGTACCCGACGCTCATATTGTTGCAATTCAAGATGCGGACAGTTTTCTCACAATGCTTCATGATTTGAGTGGGCTAGGAGCAGCGATGAGAAGAATAATGACAAGCGCATTGACCAATCCGGCGGTAAATTTTACATTGTTTACAGTTGCAACAAGTTTTTTTCTAGCTTTTTTGTTTCACTATTTTAATTTTGTTTTAGATTTACAAGCAAAGGACAGATGGCAGTCTTCTTGTTAATGGTTCAGAATTTGCGAAATATATGGAAGAGAGCCAACGAATATATGAAGAGGCAGTTAAATCCCTCCCAAATCCTGCTCCAATGCCAGAGTACAAAGGTAAACAATTTATTTTTAACGCGATAATTGTTTATCATGTGGTACACTATTTAATTAAAATTACATAATTAAAAATGTCTTATTTATAAAGCAGTTAATTTAATTTCTGTCATTTAAAAGACAAATTCCAAACCTGTTTTTTTTTCATAATTTAAATATTTATAAGCTGGAGCTAAAACAGGAAAATGAAATATCTTTAGGGAAAAAATCCAGTTGATCTTTTTTTTATGCATATAAATACTTGCATATTTTTATTCATGCTGACTAATATATTTATAAGTAATGTCAATAGAATAAAAGCCATAATGTGTAAATTGAATTGAAAATAAATTAAATAAATACAATTTACAGCATCATAAAAATAAGCAAGTAGAAACATTTATTTCTATGTGGTATTAAAAGATTAATATTTTATTTATTTATATTTATTCATTTGTATATTTTAATACCCCAAGTACTTGAGCTGTAACCTTTGAACCTTTCTATACCTCGATCAAAAGGCTATAATTTTCTTACTCGCTATCCTCCCTTATGTAAAGATTCTGTCTTTTTTTCTTCTTCTTTTTACGAGGGTTCGCAATAGCGGGGTCATATAAACCCTCAGGGTGCTGGTGTTTTTGAAAAAAAGCCCATTTGTATGTATGTCGGGTTTGAATGTAGGGCTGCTGGATTCGAACCTGGGACCTTTACCTTACAGTGATGAGCACCGTGTTAAAGACGGAACCTTGCGGCCACTGACGCCCCTTGTATATTCTGTCTTTATTCTCATTTTTAAAGCTCACAACCTTCCAAATCACATATAATACTCCTACAGACATGCAATTTTCAAAATCTTCAAAAGATGGACATTCTTAATACCCATCATACTCAAAAAATCCATTATATCAATGGGTAGGGTTAAGTTACCTCCATCCAATATCCAAGAGCACAAAGACTGTTGCAAAAAGTGGAGGACGACTGAATAAAAAAAAATGTACTCAGTGTATGTTCAATATGGAAAAAAGTCTTGCCCTTCACTGTATAGCACAATTAAGAGTACCAATTTTCATTCAAGTCAAATATTTAGGACTACACCTAAACAACAGACAGATATGGAATCCCCCAAAATACCTAACAGAAGACTTGAACAACTATAATGATTTCTAGGACCGAAATCAATCTAGTCTGTCAACATTAAACTAAATTTATACAGGACTTTACTTGACCACTTTGAGCATAAGAAGTAGAACCGTGGGGTTCTGTCCAGCCATCCAACATCCACTGCATCCAATCCTTTCAATCAAAAATCTTCAGACAAATCGCCAAAACTCCTGACTACATCATTAAACTCATTTCTACAATGATTGGAATATTCCTTATTAACAAACCAAGCCCTCTCAAAAAAACATTCACATCCCAGGAACATGGCATCCCAAGACCTCTGGGACCTCCTTGCCCCTCAATCCCTCATACTGAGGGCATTGCTGGCCATAGTTGTTAGTGTTGTGTCCAAACTAACATAAAATATAAATATGACCAATAATAAAAATAAACAATCGCTATAATTGTCATTTGTATAAAAAATTTATACTATTATGGAAGATATGCAGTTTTTTCTCTTTTCAAATTTTAGATATAGCTGCCCTTCAAGAAGTATTAGTTCATCGAACATTTCTTGAAGAACTTGTCTTTTGGACTGTGAAGTTCGAATTTCCCCAAAAAGTGGTTTGTCTTTTGCTCAACATGCTGCCTGATCCAGACTACAAAGTTAGTTTGAATTGTTATTATTCATTACAATTATTGTTGCAATTCATTTGTTAAAATGTCCCTTATTTATTTTTAGGAAGCGCTTACGCAAGCATTTGTCCTTCACTACTCTAGAATCTCAATGATGCTTGAGAAATCTTCTGATCCTGACACTCTTTCAAACAGAGTTGTACATGTCAGTGTTCAACTTTTTTCAAATGAGGCCCTGGCATTACGGATGGTCGAAAAGCTCAGCTTACTTCATGTGATGGTCATCAGCCTGAAATATATGATGCTCAAAATACTAATACCAAATATATTACACGGTACTTTTTTACTATTTTCTAATAATTGTAGTATTCATAAAATAAAAAAATTAAATAACTGTTTTGTGTAGATGCTGACAAAAACTTTCATTACGTTGTTGACTGCGGCCGTCAAGTCATGAAAGAACATTGTTACTGGCCTCTTGTGTCAGATTTAAATAATGTCCTTTCTCATAGACCTGTTGCAGTCCAGTTCATGAGCGACGACAACCTTTTAGAAATGTGGTTCGCATTTCTTTCTATGTTCCAAGGTAAAATTTTTATAAATGATAATTAACAGCATCACATTAATTGTAATCATTAATAATATATAGGAATGAACGTCAATCAAAGAGAATTATCTCAACATGTGGAATTTGAACCAAATACATATTATGCAGCATTTTCTGCTGAACTGGAAGCATCGGCCTATCCAATGTGGGCATTGTTGAATCACCTCAAGGACAGTTCAAGTGTCGATTTAACCCATAGAGTTCTCACTGCCGCTCTCAATGCCCTCCAGGATTGGTTTGATGCAATTAACATGACCCAACCTAACATTGTAAGTATACTTTCAAAAGCAATACATAAATTCAAAAATAAATGCACTTACTTATTTTATTTAATTTTTACAGGTTGAGAACTACCAGGTGTCCTTTCATTTACCTCTTCACAGATATTTGGCAGTCTTCATGTGCCAAGCTGTTAACATGCAAGGGCGGGCCCTGACTGATGTTCTCCCTCCAACAAATATGCTACAGTTAATAATGATACATCCACTTCGAGTACAGGTCAGTTTTAAATTACATTATTACACACAAAAGGTGGTTTGAGAAGGGATTTTATCCCAGAACAGCACTTAGTTTTCTAATTAAGGACAGTACTAAAAAACATTGTATCTCTCCTGCAGGTCAGGAATTTTACTTACTTTTACTCATGGTTATTAGCAAACCAAATTGCTTTTGCTAACATTTTATAAGAATAAACTGGACAAAAGCTGTTCAATGCAGTTCAAACTGCAGAAGCAATTGGCTGATTATATTGGACAGTCTGCCTAACATCAGCCAGCAAAATAGTTTAATTCCAACGCACAGATGGGTTTTTTTATGGTGATCATCATCAGAATCTGATTGGTTAGTGCATGCATAGCTGCAGTGCTGCAGCTGCACTGTCTCGTGATCATGTTACATTTCTCTCTATGTTGCATCAACATCATGACAAAATAATAACTTTGTTGTTATTTGGTGCGACATTGAAAGCCATGTTTGTATTCATCTTTATTTTAATTTCAGTACAGAAGTTCTCCATCAAAACAATGATGGACGAATTTGATGTAGTTATTTATACAAGAAGTAGAAAAATATACTGAAGTAAGGAATATAATATATAAAGATGACAATTTTGTCAATTTGGTTTATAATTTTACTCTTTGTACATAAGGCGATGCCAATTTTCCGTGGTAGACATCCATCCCATTTAGCAATATTGCGCTGGTAGTATTCGAAGTATGTAGATTCATTGGCTGATGCTATGCCCTGTCCAATATAATAGGCTAATTGCTTTGGCGTTTTTGCTCAACAACTTTTGTCCAGTGGTACCAGTAATTTTACCAAAAGCTATTACTGTACATTCTAAATATGTAGAGTAACCTTTTTCAATCTTTTCAATCAGAGATTCTATTAATGAGTCAGTAATTAACATTTTTAACCAACTGACTGCCGCGAAGAATTTCCAAAATTTGAACTGTTCCTTGCTAATGTCGTTCAGCTATTTAAAAGGCCTGTAAGTCCCTCTGAGGTGAGAACAATGGTAAACCAAAAGGTGCTATCTAGTAGCTCTAGTATACTAGTGGCACCAAACAAATGGTTCAAACTCATTCATTGTTATCATTATTAGCTGTGTGATTGTTTCCTCCCTCAAACCTAAGTAGTCTTGCAGGATAGTGTATCCATACACTGAATGATTTTTTTCATGTGATTGTTTATTTCTTTTACTTACAAAAAATATCTCAACTATTTTTCCCATTTTACATTGTTACAATAAACACGAGAACTATTTTATAAAAAATAGGTTTGTGAGAAATGAACTGAAGCGTAATGTTTTCTGCAATTTGGTTTGAAATGATATTTCTCTCACTTTTGGGATATTTAGCTTGGGACAAAGAAATATAACATTGTGCTTGGACTAAATGTGTGAAAGTTACATTTTAAAGAAAAGTCAAGAGTTGGCAATTCAGAAATATTTGGACATATAGTATAAAGAGAAAGGAACAATGTGCCCGGATATGCTCTAGCATAGGGAGGTAAGAGACCACCCAAATATTGTTGTGCATACTAGGGAATCAGTTAAAGATACTAAAAATGCCAGTACTTTGTGCCAAAGAGGCTGCATAATCTGAGACTATAAAGAACATTTTTCTTAGTGTATATCCTGTATCTGGTGAGGGGCTCATCTGAGCCAGACAAATTCATTTTTTTTTTTTTTTTTTTTTTTTTTGTTATATGAAAACACAAATGTCTATATAGTTAGCTCACTTATAGCATTCTGCTACTCTTTTTCTTGTCTTTTTAGTGAGGAAAAGGACAAGTAAATTCAGACATATTTTTTAATTTTATATCCTTGACAGGCTATTAACACTTGCCTTTTTTTAAAGATATTTAATTAATTTATGTGAGTTGATTTGTTTTTATCAGTAACATAGTAGTAGTGTAGATAGCCATAAAATCTCTAATGATAGCTTTGTATGTTTAAAAAAGGCAGATTTTCTATTGTCCGTTATTTCATTACCGGACAAAGTGTCTAACTGGATAAGAGTTAATGGTAAAAAATTTTTTGTGTCAGCAAGTGACTGTGCTTAAATAAGGATTATAGATCGATAGTATTTTCTTTCAAGTTTCAAGTCAGTCTATTTATTTTTAATTTATCATCTTTTCAATCTAATCCATTGACAATCTCCTAAAGTAATTAATAATCTGTACTGTAGAAATTTTGTTCACAATTCTTACATTTTTTCAAATTTGTCATCAACATGAATTACTCAACTATCACTGATGATTTTATAGTGATATCAGTTTTTTTATGGGTCAGAGTTAGGTATTCAATTCAGAGTACAGATATAAATATCTGAAGAAGGGCGTAACTAATCAGATTACTTTACTATTATCCATATCATATATTAGGAGAACAGTTAACGGTAATAAATTCTTTATTCTAAAAGAATAAAATTTGATAATTCTTATTCTTAAAACGTTTATTTTATTACACTATACATTAAATTGGCTTTTACCAATATAAATTATTGCTTGTTGGAATGTACACTATTTGACACAAAAAAAAACCCAACTCCAAAATCAAGTGCTTTATAAATAATAAAAGTCTTTATATATATATCACAAATAAAGTAAAATAGCACTTTTTAGACAAAAAAATTTCAAATCAAACTTTTTGTTTTTATTCAATTGTTTGATTCAGCTTCATTCACTTCAGGAAAAAACTTGTGTATGTGTGAACTGTAGTCCATTGTGAATACTTTCGGAGCGATGAACCCTCCTGAGTATTTTTTCCCTTTGTGGTATATCCCTGCACCAACAAGAGGGACCGGTGGCTTTGGTGTTACAACCTGCATGTCAATGAAAGGAACAACAGTCTGACCAGCGTCGAGATCCAGATCGGAGTTTGTGAATTCAATAAACTGGTCATGCTTAGAATCAGGAAGTGTCACCCCTGAGTTTTTAATCGGGTTGTCTGGATTTTTCATTGTCAATCGTCTCCTTAAAAATGACAATACGATTGTGTAAACAACAGTTATGCATGAGAACTTAATATTAGTTGCATGATTTACCTTGGATTGTGGTGTGCACCGTCAGTATTGTCATTGCCTATCCATTTGGTTTTCTTTCCATTATTCACCAGCGTCCCGTTCTCGAAATCCATCTTGGTGACTTTAATTTCAAGATTCAAATGGCCTCCTATTCGTCTGAATTTTACGCCTGTTAAGACATATCCCTCTGGTGCGATTAAGTCATCTAAATCGATTGCTCGTTGCTCCCAAGTGAGAATGTGGTAATCTAATCCGGCCTTTATTCCGTCATCATCAGTTTTGTAATCGTCCACTGGTCGCCATGTTACTGTAGAAACATTAATTGCTCCATTTTTGAGCAATGAGCCTTGTTGAATTTGTAAATGGATAATTTTATTCTTTTTAACAAATCTCAGCCCAGTTATCACTCTTAAAAAAAGGAAGTGGTAATTAAGTTATTTTGATGTAACATTTTTGCAATAGTTACTTGTTATCTGTGGTATCACTCGAAACCTCTCGCATGTTGAAAAAACGGTGAGACCTAATATCTTTGGGGTCATCACAGAAGCAGAAACAATAAGAACAATGCCACAAAAGCCAGCGCCACCACGAATCTACCTTGGTCACCGACTTCTTACAGCTTGACTTTTGTCCGAGGCTCCGTCCATTTTCATACTCTATCCAGTCATATCTCCTCGAGCTTGAATCGGGCTGAAAGTAATTATATTAATTTGTATGCCCTTTAAAATACGAGAAGGGTAATTTACCGCTTGGCAGATCCACATATCGGAATCGACAAAGTTGCATCCAACAATATTTCCCTTACAGGTAGGTTGCTTTGCACAAAACTGATCCTGGTAACAACTATATTGTTTAGTGTATTTGTAGAAACCGCAATTCTCTTCACATGTGCTTTTTTTGTTTAGATCTACTTCATTAACTATATATCCCTTTAGAACATATTTATATTATTAATAGTTTAAGGAAATTAATTTTTTTTTTATCTTAAGCTACCTGAAGGAAACGTGTTAATTCAGTATAAGTTTCATCTTGTTTGTGTACCAAAGGATCACATTTTTTAATTTCATTTGGTGCTTTTTGCATTTCATGTACAATACTGTTTGCCTGTTGGTCCATTCTTTCTAAATATTTATGTTTAAATAGTTCTGATTCAAATTCGAAGTTTCCTAATAAAAAATAAACAAAAAAGAATGAATCAATGTTTTCTTTGTAGGAAATTTATGCAGATAGTACCTTTATCATATGCTTTCAATAGCATCCACGAGAACTGCAACATTGCGTATGCTTTCAGCTGTGTTATTTGTAAATGATTATACAAGTTAAAGAGAATTTGTTGAACCGATTGATCTTTTTCACATCTTAAGTAGTCTTCGTTCTGAAGAAAAACGTAAATACAAACAATTGCACATACAATAATAAACACACAGTGCTGTTTATTTATTATTACCGCTTCTTTCCTTGTTAACTCGAACAAATTTGCTCGAGTGTCTTCATTATAAATAAAGTCCTGAATAATTTCTAATGACTTCTGTACAGAATGTTTGTTCAGTGAATTGTTCAAGCAGCTGTGTGCGAAATCAGACCAACTGTCTTTATATATAAGCGAATCGGGTTTATTTTGGTACTTTTTAAAAGTGGAGTAAAACTTGTTTATGTTGTCCTCCTCGAGCTCTATTGTCGCAAAGGCCCAAATATTTTCAACGACCCTCATTGTCAATACAGGCTTGACATCATTGATGGCCTTGCTGATTTCTCTAAACTCAACCAACAATTCGCCATCGACTCCTTGCTTCCTCTTCGCCATATACTGCCAAGCCTCTTTGCCAGTGTTGGTTTTAATTGTGTCAATTTTGTCCAGGACAAATTGTCTCACCTTGTCAATTTGGCACAAATCTGGCTTCCTGTCCTCCCCTAAACCGCCCGACAAAGTCAACAGGAGGATAATCTGCCACATGCTGATCCCTTTGAGGAAAAAAAAGAATAATGAGATTGTTAGTTTAGTTCATTTCTAAATACAGGCTAATGAATCCTGTACTTATGGCCCCAAGAAATGTCATGAGCAGGTTATTTGAATTCATGCCAAATTTCCAAACTATGTATAATTAAATGATTTTTGTATACAAAAAGAATGAGAAAAAAACCTGGTGGATCCAATATGCAGTTAGATATGGGGCAATCAATACTCAGAACCCATGGGAAATGACACCAGTATTTTCCAAGTTGAAGATGTACCCAGTTCAATCCGAACAAAGGATGCAAAAACAAGAATATTGATGTCCAATGTTCAATGACAAAGCACTAGGTACTTCATTAGATCAAAGATAATGCTGATTCACAAAACTGAACTAAATGTATTGGGTATGCTAAATGAAGTCCTTTTCTGCCAGATCCGTGACATGTGGGCATAGAATGCTATGAGAGCAGGGACGATCGTTCAAGGAAAGAGGCAGCTATACCGCAGAAAGGTCCTGAGCCCTTTAGTTGTAACATAAGGATTCACTCTAGCAGAAAGGTCCTGAGCCCTTTAGTTGTAACATAAGGATTCACTCTATTAAGAGTAAAACAAAAGGACTAAATGAAAATGAGGAAACCATGGAATTCATTCATTGGACATTTATACACTGTAGGACTGAACGGCCATATAAAGATTTGTAGCACTTCATTGCACAATGATATTATAGATTCTGCCAAGCAGAGGAGTCACCAACACACAGCCAACTGGCAGGAGTGGGTTTCAATAACGTCAACTACAGAAGAAATCCAACTACTGAATCGACTTATTAATCATGTTCTTTGATGAAGTGGAACTCACTGGTGTGCTGTGTACAGATATGGGGGTACAATCGCACTTACAAGGTGCAATATATTACACCCCCTGAATGATACATCTACATCTAGTTCATGTTAAAAGTTTCAATTTAGTTTATTGTAAAAAAAATATGCTGTTTGCAAATTAATACTTGGAAAAGGTGTATAATTGACACCAAAAATTGCTTTTTTTTTCTTTTATAAATCACAATATTACTCACTGATAGAATCATTTGTTTGTTCAAGAAATTATTTTTCTTTTCTTTCAAAAAGCCGTTTTTAATGTTTATGGTTAGAGTTATGTTTATAATAACATCGAAATATTTGGTTGATTCATCATATTGACTAATCAGTATTAAAAAAAATATATATTGTAGCAAGCTACGTCCAATTTTATCCAGTTTATTTTTCAAGATGATATAAGCCCCTAGTACGCGAACAGTGATTTGTATAATAGGAGGAAATTGTTAATAAAGAAAACATGATTTTTTCCCACTGTTAGGGTGCTGCAACGCGAATTTTCTTTCATCGCCTTCTATTCTAGACTGAATTTTCCTGGATGTGTCCGTTTTCAAATAGTGTTTATATTCTGAAATAAGTATTAGACTAACAAAAGTGGTGAAAGGTCTTTTTGTTTGTCAATTGTGAGTAAAGAACAGTAAAATTGTAAACACAATAACGTTCTTTACCCTTTCTCCAGCAGTTCTGTGGCCAGATTTTTTTCTGGAAAAACCCGTTTTTTTTTTTTTTCTCAATCGTCGTTACTTTTTGACTTGCTTTGGTCAGTGACAACGTCGATTGTTTAGTTATCGACCGCAGGAATTAAAAAACAAAAAAAAACAAGTTTTATTATTAAAAGAAAGGATTGATTTTTGATCGTACGTTTAATTAAATAGGTAAAAACCAGACCAAGGACAACGACTCCTGTAAGTCATTTTCCGATCTAGGGTATAACGGGCTGAAAACCTAAATCAATTCAATTTGAAAAATACAGTATTAAATAAATTAACTGTTATCAAGGGAAAGAATCCTTAAAAGGATTCGTCAACCCAACGGTATTTGGAATTAATTAAAACTTACTCATCGTCACTTAACCGATTTGTAATATCGGCGTCTTCCAGGTGCGATACTTCTTCAGTGTTTAAGCAAATAAACTACTCCTATCTTCGCGCTGAAGTGTGGTAGTCGCAGTGTTCCGTTGAAATGTGTCTATATGTGTAAGTCGTACAGGACAGGAAGTTTTGTCACCTCCCACCATCACTCTTCCATCGCACTGACGTCAGGCCTGTGAACCTTAATTTCTTTGTAGAAATGCATTTGAAAAATCTTGTTCTCCGTAACCGGGTGACTCACTCACGTTAAGATTTTTATTAGCCCTATGTAGCGGAACAAGAAAAGTTCTCGAACCACTTCTAAGTTCCACTATTGTACTTAATTTTTAAAATTTATTGTTGAACACAAAAACTCGCGGTTTGTCAAATGATCGGTGAAGTTGTACAAGACACTGATAATCATCCATCATTACCTTTCTACTTTGGATGGGTGCCAAATTGTGTTTTGACTTTCAAAGGTTATTGTAAACCATTACCTATGAAAGTGGACCTATTCTAATTAAACCCATTTTCACTTTGGAAATTGATTTTATAATGAGGAGTTTCCTTTTTTTTTAAATAATGTTATCAGTTTTCTCTGCACCAGCACAGCAGAACAATATTTTCTATGGGCTTTTGAAATAGTATATTTTTTATTACTTTAACAAAAAAAAGTTAATAAAAAGCAAAAAGTTTTATAAAAATTGAGCCCTATTTACTCTGCTATTGGGAGAATCCAATTACTCTTTTGAATACAAAATCTCGTATCATAAAGAACAAGAAAGCTTAAAAATCATTATGCATTTTGTTTTCTTTGTTCTTTTGATAGTAATTTGTCAATCTGAGTTAACTTTGAGAGGTTAGCAAGTTAAGAAACAAAAGACAAAGTATGAAAGTGTACAAAAATACAGAATATTTTTCAGGATACAGAATGAAAATGTACAAATATATGAATATGCAAAATATGAAACTACAAAGATACAGGGAAAAAAAGTTTTTCGTCACATAATTAATACACACTACATAAAGACTAAAATTTATGAAACCCCCTACCAAGGGACAATCATGCTGACTTCTGTTCTCTTTGTGAAGGTGTCTTTTAAATAGTGATTTTTATCATGTGACAACACATGGCTGTCTGTGTATGTACAGATGGTACATGTTAGGTGTAGAGTTAGATGTACATTTTCAATAACTTTATGGTTTTTTTGAAATTTCGCTGAAGCTAATGTTCTTTCTTCCCAAGGTGGGCCTCCCAAACTTTTTTGTTTGTTTGTAAAAATCAAGCATCTTTTCCTTTCTTTTAAAGTCAATTTTTGTTGGGTTGGAGCCCTGTTATCATCAAAAAATTTGATAGAAGTGAAGTCATGAATTGACCCATCAGAAAGAAAATTTGTTAAGTAATTTCAAAGTTAAATCCATAACGTTTTTATCACTTTTATCAAACTTGAGGTGCAGTCCCAGGACTGATTTTGAAAATGGGTTTAAAAAAATAATTTTACCATAAAAACAGTTAAAGGTGCTTAAAATTGAAGTTATAATAATGTTTTTCTGTATGAAAAAAGTTCAAAACAATTTATTTACAAAAGTCAAAAAGACGTTTTTTCACCATGCTTGAAACCATTTACCATTGTCGTTTTACACAAAATGGTTTGTACAAAAATAAATAAATAAAAAGTTAGAAGATTATAAAACACAAAATTAGCTCTAAGTAGGAAAATGTGTGCCACGGACTGTCATTGACTTTAATTAATTCTTAGGAGAAGGATTGTACTGAACTAAGGAACTAGGAAAAGTATAATAAATCAGAAGACTGCAGTGCTTGGGAACCTAAGACCCTTTCTTTCATGATCCATTCATCATTATCATCATCATAATCATATTAAATAAACTATTTGAACATTTAGAGATTATTTATGCTACTTTCGCTACCTCAACAATGTCTTAGTTAAATTCCTTCCTCAGGTTGTATCACCATAGTGACCTACTTGGTTTGATTCCACAAGTTGCATGATTTGAAACCAGCCAAGAAAAGTCATCAAAAATCTCACTCATTTTATCTGTAATTATAAATGTATAAAGACATAGTATAGAATAAAAGATTATTATATTAAAACAATAAAAATTCAGAGGTTTTTAAGATATTGAAGGGTGATTTAGACCTCTTTCAGACCCGGCAGTTTGGTTGATTCAACTAAGCTGCCCGATTGGCTGCTGTGTGAAGACATTTCGTCGCTGGTTTCATACCAGGCATCTTGTGGAATCAACTTCTCTTCCCGATGGAGGTCAGTATGGTGACACCTGAGGAAGAAGGAAGCACTTCTTGTGCTTGCTCTTCTCGCATGAAGAGAAGCAAAAAGGAGGAGACCCAGTTGGACAAAATGTCCGATAATCCTTTGCTACAAAATCAGGAAACAGGCACTTTCTTACAACTATTGCCACTTCGCTTGAAGTTCACTCATTTTAATTTTGTAGCTATACTCTTCACACTTTATAGAAAAAGTCATTTACATGTTTGATTAGATATTGATTTTAAACACTGTGGCCGGCTGATGTAGACTTGTCTGATTTTAAATAGTTATCTCTGTAATCAATAGAGCACCAAG
The DNA here is from genome assembly GCA_039619505.1 of Cimex hemipterus. Classification (NCBI taxonomy): domain Eukaryota; kingdom Metazoa; phylum Arthropoda; class Insecta; order Hemiptera; family Cimicidae; genus Cimex; species Cimex hemipterus. The sequence goes on along the minus strand of CM077106.1, from coordinate 27,415,128 downwards.
CCTACTTTCTATGTACGCTAGGTATTAAATACATAATAATGGATTCTAGTGTCATTATTGACAAGTGGTTTATATTATTTTCTCTGTACCTGCAGTGAACAAATTTAAATTACAGTTTTCTTAACAAACTCTCAAGACCATAAAGCACAAAATGTTGGAATTAAGTAATTTATATCAGTTTTGACTCAGGAAGATGGTTTTATATTTTATGATGCACACTTTTCTGTTTAATAACAGTATCATTCTCTCTGTGATCAACAAAATCTCCAATTAACAAAAACAAAATTTTTAATGAAGAAGTACACTCCTTCCTCACATGTTGAGTTTGAAGAGTTGAATAACTGGTGATTAAGAGTAGGTCCTTTAAAAATGTTCAGCTGGGAAAATATTGAGGAAAACGCAGCAGTTCACGTTAACATCGTTAAGTTGTGCATTTGGATTGGAAAGGGTGCTTTATTATGAGCTTCTTCATTGGAGTTTTGGAGCTTAGCTTTGATGTGCATCGTCACATATTTTTAGCATCTGATATTGCCCTTTCAGATTTTTACTTATTCTGAGCCCTGTAACACTTACACTATTAACTCAATTCTTCATTTGAGAACTGCAGAAAACTCATTGGTGAGTTAATCATCCAAAAACCTGAGAAGTTCTAAGAGGACAGAATTGTTTCGTACTTTGTAGGTATTTCATACTTAAGGATGGATTCTTGTAACGGTAAGTTCAGATATTATAGCATGGCCCATGAATGTAATAAAAAAAATTGGTCAAAAATTCATTTACAGTACTTAGTAAATTTAAGCACTGATTATATTGTGCACTTCAAAATTAATACCAATTTTTGTTAAGTTCTGACAGTAGGTCATTAAATATTATGGCTATGGGGTCTTCTTCTTAATAATTGAATCCTATTTTATCTCACTTTTTTTACTTCTTCCAATGTTTAACTGTTCAAATTCCATTCACTATGCAAGGCACTGAGCATTTCAGGTGATTACCAGTATTAACTTCTGACTTCAGAAATTCACTATATGCAGAAAGCATACTCAATTTACTGTTTATAAGTGTTAAATTCAAGATCATAAGGCAAGATAAAAATTGCAATGAAAAACTTATTTATTGATAAAAATGATCATTACTTATTAAGCATTTAGGGAAAGACTGGGCATTTATTTCATACCAGTAAATTTTTAACATTTTTGTTCTGTTATTTTGTAATATACGTACTATATAAACATTCTATTTGCAACACTTACGTAATATCAGTACTATCAGGGTCATCTCCATACTAGCCCCTGATATAGTCGATCGAGATTCTTTTATTTTTAATTCTATTGTATAACATAGACAATAATTTAAGTTGCTTCAATTTGTAGGCATAATTTATTCATTCAAAACAGCAATGTATGAACACTAGTCACAAGGTAGATGTTGCTGGGTGCAAACCTAATTTAAATGTTTGTATATTGTACTGTTGAATTTCAATTCAAAATTCAATTAACCTTAATCTCTCTACAACCAATGTTTTTAATTTTGCATTTTGTGAGAGTAAAACACAAGTGACAAGCTAATAACGATAACCCTTTGCACAAATTTACAATTTGTTTTCTTGTTTTAGTTTAATAGGAAAATAAAAAGATAAATCTTAACTTGTACATTTATTACAAGTTACATAAAAAGAATATGCTATTTTCAAATTGTGCAAGGTTGAATTCTTTTGCTAAAGAAAAAAAAACAAGATACGAAAGAGCGTGACTTATCAACCAATAAAATCGGTTATTTTATTGTCACACTGTAGTTAATTAAGACATTTCTTAAAACCATGTATATGTAGAAATCAATTTAATTTCTGTTTCACACATTAATAATTTATTAAGTTTTATTGCAAGAAAAAAACAAGATACAAAAGAGCGTGACATCAACCAATAAAATCGGTTATTTTTAATTAATTAATTTAATTTCTGTTGCACACACTAATAATTTATTAAATTTTATTGTCGTAAACTTTATTTAGAATAACAAAGAAAAGATTATAGAGTTAAATTTTAGCATGCTCTATAGATAGCCATTATGGCTATCTATTATGTAAAATAATCAACACTCTGGTCATCTCTGGGAGTTTCTTTACATTAGAGTATGACAAGTTTGTTTTAAGCATAAAGAGTAAATAAAAGGAGCTGTTCAAAGATCCGTCTGATTAAAGATAAAATGTGGCTATTATTCAGTGTTGATAAAATATCTAATTATTAAAATAAAAATAATAAAAATTATAAAAGAATATTGATATAAATTGTCATGAATGTAATAGTTCAAAATTTAATAGGAACATAAGTCGCAAAGCATTTACGAGGCAAAAATACCAAGTACCATATGAGATAAACATTTAACTGTAAATTTTGTGATTTTATTTATTATTTCTTTGTCTTACTACTCAATATGTGGTTTCTATAGCCGCACCAGAATCATAAGTGCGAATTTTATCAAACCTACAATGGCTGAAAGTTGGACTATGCAACATAGCCTTAGCCTGTACAGTTGTGTAAGCTGGAATTGGCTTAATTGCAGGTTTGAAGCTCATACGTCATAACAAAGAACCCTTTTATTCCAACCAGAGCATTGTTATCAGAAGTCCTGCTTTAGTATCTTTTTTCCCACAACAATATACAATTTTGTTCATGTCAGTTACAAAATAAAATTACAACAGTATAAACAATAAATTTACAAACTTGAACTCATTAAAAACAAAATTGAAACAATAGTGGTATAAACTTCCTAGACCCAACAGTAACGAAAACTGATGGGAAAATACAATTTATCATATACATAAAACAAACATCAACTGACATTATACAAGCCATTCACAACAACTCAAAATGACATGTGAATGCAAACATGACAGATACAAGGAGCGTATCAAGCGTTTAGGGATAACTACAGGAAATTGAACTACACGACTCACCTAATAGAAATTAACCACAAACAGTTAACTATACAAAAAAGTATGAAACTATGACAAAAAGGATGAAAAATTAACTTGAAAATTTAGAAATGCATAAGCATAACATGTTCAACGCTTAAAAATTCATAAATATACAAATTAACCCTCACAAATATCATTTTCACCATTTAAAACGTTACACAAATTAAAAAAGGAAATGTATCAAAGCAAAAAGATGAACAAAAAAATAAAAATACCAATGCAGCCCCCTTCTCTAAAAAGAATTAAATTAATGTCACTCCACAGAATCACTGCTGAAAAAGGCAAAATGGCCAAACACCTGACTGACAAGAATCAGTGAAAATAGACAGACAGACCAAAATGATATGTAATTATGATATATAGGTTTATTACCTGTAAATCTCAGGAGGACATCTCAGTCTTTCCCCCCCCCCCAATTTTGTGTAGTGGTGTTCCTATATTGCATGAATACTTAAAACTTAAAAGTCAATGTTTTATTTGTTCTTATTTTTTACAGATTTTACAACATTTTTGACCAAATAACATCTAGTTCAGTATTTATGAATGTTCTAAGTTAAAACATTGGTTACCATGATAGATTTGTTTTTATGCATGTTTTTACCATAGTAAAATGTGAACACCTTTGGAGCAATGAATCCTCCAAAGTATTTTTTCCCTCTATGGTAAAGCCCTGCACCACTGAGAAGAACTGGTGGATCTGGTGCCACAATTTGTGTGTCAATAAATGGTAGCACGGTCTGAGCTGCATCCAAATCTATGTCTGAGTTGGTGAATTCAACAAACTGATTGGACACAGAATCCGGGTAAAATGCTCCTTGATTTATTTTGTCTATGTCGAGAGGTCGTTCCAGTTTAATTTGAGTCCTTTAAAAGAGAAACCCTGTGATAAAATCTCATTCATGAAGTAATAATATTTAAAGAATACAAAATTGTCTTGTGCAAATAAAGGCAAGGCCATAAAAAAAGTAATAATATTAATGTGCACCTTGGTTTGTCTCCAGCAGCATCAGTATTATCATTACTGATCCAAGTGGTTAATCGTCCCTCATCCACAAAAACACCATTTTGAAAATCTACCTTTGTGACTCTGATTTCAAGGTTTAAATGTCCTCCAATTTTTCTGAATTTCACTCCTTAAATTTGTTTAATAGTGTGTAAGACTTATTTTTCAAGTTAAAAAATATCATTCTATGAACCTGTTAAAACATAGTCTTCAGGTGCAATTAAATCATCAAGATCAATAGCTTTTTCCTGCCAAGTGATTACATGGTAATCCACTTCAGCCTTTATACCTTCATCAGAGATAGAGTAATTATCAACTGGGCGCCATGTTGCATTACCAATTTGGCCATTTTTTCCTAATTGACCTTCCTTGATTTGTAAATGAATTATTTTGTTGACTTTAGTAAATCTCAAGCCTACGATCGCTCTATGACAAAAATTAGATCAGGATAGTTCCATTATGATTTTCAATAATCAATACTTGTTATTCTTTATGTCGCTTGTGACATAACGCATGTTGAAATAACGGTGCGATTGCTGGTCCTTTGAATCATCACAAAAACAGAAGCAATAAGAGCAATGCCAGAATACCCAACGCCACCACGAATCTACTTTGGTCACTGATCTTGCACAGTTTTTTTTATAACCAAGCCTCCTTCCATTTTCATACTCAATCCAGTCATATCTTTTTGAGCTAGATAAGGGCTGAAATATACGAGTTAATAATCATTCTGCTTGATCATACTAAAATTCTTACTGCCTGGCAAATCCACATGTCAGAATCGATGAACCTGCAACCGATCACATTCCCCTTACAGGATGATTGCTTTGCACAGAACTGATTTTTGTAGCACCCGTGTTGTTTTGTATATTGATAAGTAGAGCAGTCGTATTTACAAGTTCCTTTCTTGTTTAGATCTACTTCGTTGACTATGAATCCCTAGAATTCATTAAATTTAAAAATACTTGTTCTACTTGTTTGTTGTTAATATAAATGTTAACCTGAAATAAACGAGTCAGTTCGGTGTAGGTTTTCTCTTTCTGGTGTAATTTGGGATCACACGTGATATATTCATTAGATACTTGTTGGAATAATTTTAATGTCTTTACTTGATTTTCTATTTCCATTTTATATTCTTGTCTTAGTCCCTTTAACTCCATTGTAAAATTACCTGTTAATTGCGGAAAATGTAATTGTGTTTTGACTTCTCTCAATATGAACAACCTTTGTTATATGTTTTCAAGAGTGTCCATGAAAATTGAACCATGAGAAATGCCTTTATTTGAGCCAACTGTAGTACGTTAAAAATGTTAAAAAGCATTTGTTGAACAGATTGTTGAAGTTCGCATCTCAAAGCACCATACTCCTTAAAAAATAAAAATAAATAAATTTAAAAAAAAATGGAAAGATTAATGTGGGTAAAACCACAATCAAAGGGATTTAATTCTTGACGTCATTTAAGGTTATTATATTTCTTCTTTTATGTTCTTATTGTCAAATTCATATCTACTAAAATAATTGTTAATTTGTAACTTAATTTTCCAAGTTAATAATGTTTTTAAAGTTACATATTGCACTTCACCTTATAATTATAGATAATCTCTTTGAAGAAACCTTTCTTTTTAAAAACTTGTTCAATTCTGTTGTTCTGCTCATGGAGTTTGTATAATTTGTACAATGACTTGAAAAACGATTTTGGATGGCTAGAAACTGCGAATGTTGCAAATTCTTCCAGGGTATGTTTTTCAAGTTTAAACATCATGGTTTCATTACTGGCACCAAATAAGTTATTACTGTCATAAATGTTTGCTGAAATTAAACCATGTCGTTTAAATACAATAAATAAAATTAAAAACTTACATAAATTATCAAGAGTTTTAATATGTGAATTTCAATTAATTATACCATTTTATTAATTCATATCATTTGGAGAAAACTGACAATTAATATAGTGATTATGATGAAGAAAAGGGGCTACTATACCACTGATAGGACCTGAGCCCTTCTGTGGCATAGGAATCCACACTATCAATGAACTCAGTTAGAAGGATAAAAAATGAGGGAACATTGGAATTCACTCATTGGACGCAAACAATCCAAGAAATAACTGCAAACTAAATGAGCATCTGAAGAAGATTTGTATAGCCAACACGGCAAGTGCACATGTTGCAAAGAAGCTGGGGAAACATCAACACATGTACTAACAAATTGTGGTGTTGTACTTGCCTGAAGGAGGGAGTGATTTGGTACATACAATGTATCTGTAAAAGATGTTCAATCACTAAAATATGGCAAAACGGGAGAAAAGTCAAAATGTTTTAGGTTGAGTTGAGGAATTGATGTCTGAGAGGATCGAAGACATGATAGCTCAAGTAGTTGGTTAGAGCAGTAGTGTATTGAGCCGAAGGTTGCGGGTTTGAATCATGCTCGAAACACTAGCTTTTTCATCTCAACCAAGACCTTTGATAAAAGTATAATTAACTAAAGTAATTATTACTACTAAATACATATATGAATAGAACAATATACATTGTTTGTATATATATATATAAAAAAAAAAACATACTCATAAAGTAATCAAAAGATGTTTCGATGTTTTCTATGACTTCTAATACCTCACTGTAGTGCATCTTCAAGGAGAGTTGAGTGTAGACATCTTCAATAAATTTGACAACAGCCGCTTCCTCATGGTGAAATTTTTCACCGATTGTGTCAACTTTCTTCGATAATATCATAATTTGTCTTAACACTATTTCATTAGTTTCAATGTTTATCTGAAATTTCTTATCTGAATGTTGTACAAAATCTAAAGCCACTTCAATAAGATCGGGCAAAATGTTTGTGGCTTCGGCTGATATGAGAACAGAGAGTATTATCAACTTTTGAAAGATTTCCATTTTGTAATCTAAGAGAAAATTTGGTTAGTGAAAAACAGCATCTCTATCAGATTGAAGATATGAAAGGAGAACAAACCTCAATCAAAGTCAATTTTTCTGATTAAACTAATGTAGCAGAATTGAAGGAGAGGGGTATATATAGATCCCTCCCCTTAAAAAGAAAAAAAACCTCAGCCTTATAGCCATCGCTTTTACAGATAATTTCATGATATAAATGCATTATTATTTTTTAATTGATAAAAACAAAAATAATTTTTTTATCCTTTAGATATGAAAAGGAAAAAGTCTCCTTACTATTTGTATACGTACGTATTTGATTGAACTCTGATTTCTATTGTGCATCTTTTATAACGTATGCCGTTTAGCATTTTATAAATCTACCTCATAAATTGGGGCCTGAGTTATTAGGCCAATTTGTGTTTGCCGTTAGCAGTTCTGTGTTCATATTTTGACATTGACATTGAAATAACATGAAATATGTTCTTAGACTGGATACAACAAAAATATGTATAATTTTGCATGGAGAAAAGCGTACCTGAAGCTTTTACTTTATGTACCTGGAATTAGTACAATTTTACAATGATATTAATGACCTACTGAATATAGTTTTTTAATCTTTACATTACTTACATACTTTTTAACTGTACATGTCATGATAGCATAATAATATGATTATGGATACCTGGAACCGTAGGTGTTTGAATGAACACTGCAGCTGTACAGTTATTATTATTATTTTCCTTGCTGGTTCCATTTTAGGAGCTTGTGTAAACTGAATCCCCAGTGTGCCGATGTTCTTCCATTGAAGAAACTCATTTAAATAGGGGGTCTGTCCAAATTCAGGGTCTCTTCTAGGGGATCCTGTTGGACCTTCTATTGATGAGTGCTGTGCCAATTTTCATTGTGTAAGAAAAATGAAGGAAAATGTAGAGGCTATGGTGGAAATCGAACCCACAACTGCAGATTTAAAAGCTGAGAATGTGACACTTCAACCAATTGACTACCACAGTCCCCTTATTATACAGTTAATAGGTCAATTAATTTATGTTGCGATTATTATATTTCTGTCACTATTACATTTCAAAACAAATAATAAAAAGGTTGTTAACTAATTATTATTGTTGAAGGTTGCCTTTTATGAAATTCTAAACGGTTTATGGGTAAGGAACGGATTGCAAATCAAGGGTCAGGCGATGACCTACATTCAGTGCAACTTCTGCAATTCGTTGGTCGATGCCGATCTTTACCTGCTTCAAGTATGTGCGACGATGCTTCCATCTCAGCTTTTCATCTTGACAGTCCTTCAAAGGTATTTTACCAGCATACTGCGTTGGGACTCATTTTAATATTATTTGATTTTAGGTTTCACATTATGGATTGGCTCAGTTTCTCTGGGCATTCAAGCAGAAGCACTTTGCCGGATGGTGATTCAGACACACCAATGCTCGAAAGCTGTCTCACCTTTTTAGCATCTTTGATAAGTCTACGAACTAATTTAGGTATGTATTATAGTTTTTGACTGTGAAATTCTCTTATTTAATTTGGTACAAGTGATGGACATTAAGTTCATTTTGTAATTATCTAATTGAAAAATATTTGATCGTGATTTGCAACAATCCGCTAAACATATAAAAGCAATAATTAATTTAATAATAATTATTTGTTTTATTAATTGTTCTTTCTACTATGAATATTACTGTGTTGCTGTTAAAATTGGAATTCATTGTTGCTTCATCAGTTTGTTCGTTTTCATCTATATTCATTATTACAGACTCGTCTGAGTGAAGTTGAACAGTATCAGAGTGTTGAAATTCTAAATCATTGGTAGTTAAATTTAAGTCTTCTAATTGTTCTTCCCTGAATTAGGGGTGTTTACTATAAAATTCTTCTAACAGTTTGACTCATATCATCCAAATTGTCTGTCGTTTGTTTCATTGGCATTTATTTCTACTTTAGATAGGACATCAGCTACAATATTTTCATACGGCTGTGCCAATTATGGGTAATTATTTGAGATATTCCTTTTTAAAAGTGTTTATTATGTTAAAGCCGTTGCTCTGCCAATGTACACAGAATCTCAAATAATTACTCTTGGTTCATTAAGTCACCTCAGCTTATGGGGGAGAAAAATGCAATTGTGCTTAATCAACATCTGATAAGCCAAGTGTATTTTTCTGTACTAGTAATTCTATAACTAATATTGTTTATAATGTGTGTGTGTGTGTGTGTGTTTGTTTGTTTGTTTGTGTGTGTGTGTGTGTGTGTGTGTATTTATTTATATAAAATATTTATTTATTTAGGAGCAAATCAAAGCAGATTATCACAGTTGGAAATGGTCACATTGCTTTGTATGAGTGACAAAACACACAGTCAGCTCATGGAACTAATGCCCGAGAGATGCGGTACAGTACAAAGCAGAGATTTTGAATCTGCCCTTGCTGAGGTATTGTTTTCTTTTTATTGGTATAAATATCTAATTTGAAAAAGAAATTATGAAAACGTTCTTACGTAGGTTGCAGAATATAAAGCTCCGAATTTAGAAGCGAGTGGAAACATGCAACAGGGAATGTATGTCCCCAAGGGTCATGTGTGGGAAGAAATGTATGACCCGATTCATGTATTGCTTAGGGCAGTGCATAGAAGGGAATTTCAGAATTCTATGGACAGATTCAATGAATAGTCAGTATTTCTGTAATATGTTAGAATCAAGATTCTCTATTTCAAAATTTGTCTTTCCACAGTGTTAGCCAGTCCAATCGGCTGAGAACCGGTGCTTGGCCTCCTTATCGAGAGCCGGTGCCTTGCCATGAGGCTTATTCTGATCCAAGGAAAATCCTTAAATCCAAAGTCTTCCATGCGCTTGTTTGGCTGGTCTTGTACAAAGCGATAACACAGCATAATGTTTCTGAACATGTAATATCTCTTATCATTTACCTGTTGGAAATGTCTCTGGCTGTGACTGATCCGACAGACCAACCCTCACAAGTCAGTACTGTTATTGCTCATTTATAAATAATAATGTTCAGATTATTTTCAACTGTTATTACAACAAATCAATTATAATTTTAGGTGTGTACTGTTAAGCAATCTAGCGAACGAAATGTTAACGATGGAGATCTTGAAAATTTTTACGAGTCAGATTGGCTTAGTGATAATTTGAGAACTGTGATAAGTACAATTACATTACCTTCTGAACCGGTTGTCCTCGATCCTGATAACAAAGGTAAAACTCATTTTTATAAAACATTTCCTATTAACATAGACATTTGTTTGTCCGTTTTTGCTTCTTTCGTTTAAAATAAATTAATAAATTAGCATGTTTGGGTAAATTACAAAGTTAAGTACAAATAATTCAGTGTTTGTAATGATTCAAATTGGACGCAAACCGTCCTCTCTCACGCAGGTGATGAAGTTTGGGAAGAAGTGGTCGAAGCATCTCTATTTTATGGTGAAGAAGTAGATGATCCTCTCGCTTTAGGGGGTGAACTTCCTTTAGGACTTCCTTCTGGTTTTAGTTCTCCTGCTATTGGTAAGTTTCAAAATTGAAAAAAGTAAATAAATAAATAAAATTGGTAGACTTTTAGATGAATCCTTGGCACTTGGGGCTCTAAATTTTCCAATGCTTTTCTTAGTTATTTTCATTGTCAATTGCAAAATTCAAGTGATCAAAAATTCACTTTCAATTATTCAAAACAAAATATAAATATAGTCAGACATTCAATATTTTTGTAGTTACTAAAATATTTATGAATTACTTTGAGTTTTCATTCTTTTATTGATTTCATTGACTCCTCAACCCACTTCTTTAAAAAAAAAAATTATATAAACAAATTTTTGAGGCAGGAATAATTTCCTGGTTTCTTAGAGTTTATCTTCTTCTGGTAATAAATAATGCATTTTCGTTTTGATCAGCAGATTTTTCAAACTTGTAGATAGGCCAAGCATTTTCTATGTTCTTCATCTAAAATATTCTTTATTTCTTTTTCTGGGTATTTATAATCTTTTGTATTATATTGACTACTTCTTCATCACTACCATCACAGCACTGCTTGGTTTCAATTGGATTTTTGTACTGTTTAACAAACATTTAGAAGATAAAAAATGATACCACTTTGGAGTGCAGAATGAAGCTGACAAACCAAATGTAATGAACCCTGAGGCTGAGACTATAAAAACACTAAAAAAACAAAGCAAACACATATAAAGTCAGTCTACCTTGGCTTGTACTCAAATTCTGTAGGCAACAATTCAAACTTTAGAGCAGTTTTAGAGATTATCTATGAAAATAATAAAATAAATTGAAATTCACAATTAATTGCTGAGAAAAAAGAATAAATCAATTCAATAAAACATTGAACCACCAAAGGTGGTTATATTGCTGAATATAACTTGAAATGCTGAATCATTTCCGGCAGACAAAGCATGTAAGCATAAGCAGACAAGTTTGATCATTGTTCAGACTTCTTTAAACAAATGTTAGATCATCACTGAATCAGATTTAAATTCTTAATTGTCAAAATATTTCATTTTTCAGATTACTTCAACCTTTCACAACATTTTCTCATAAACCATAAAATATTAATAATACTATAAATTTAATCACTGGAAAAAGCATTAAATTCCTATAAAATTAATTTTAATTTTTTTTTTTTTAATTGAAGTACAAAATAAGTTAAAACCTAAATTTTACCATTTTTCAAAATTTTTTCTAAAGTTTGAATAAAATTTTGTCGGCTTTGTAAATACTGACAGGTATGGCACTTAAGGTTGCCCTCACAAATGGATTTTAAACAAAGTAATTACTTTCTCAAAAGGTCAGTTATCACCAGTGTAAAATTTTTGTTACAAATCATTTAAAAACTTATTCATTAAGAAACTTCATTAAAAAATAATGAAAATAACACAAAGTAAATAGTTCTTATAACCGAATATCCCAAAATACAATTATTTCTAGTTTACCAAAGTGACTTGTTGAAAAGGTTGTATTGTAAAGAAATTCTCTAATTTTCATTCTATAATATCAAGTTTCGAATTAACAAGAGTCAGCTATATATATTTTAATTCCTACACATTGAAAGTACTTGAAATTGTCTTGTAAAATGTGCAAACATAGGTGTAGACTGTGAAAAATATTAATTTGATGCCGTGTGATTTTTTTATTTTTTATTAACAAATAATAGAGACACCTTGTTAAAAACTTGCAGCTTACTAAAAATTTCACTTATGCCAAATAACATGTATTGATTTAAAAATACCAACAATGATTTTTCAAAATTTTTTTGTTAAATATCAAAATTTACTTGTGCAAATTACTTGCATTCTCATAATATTTTTATTTAACAAAGTAAATGCATGAACCATTGGAAACTAATTCTTATATGAAGAAAACATGTGACATATTGAGTCCTCGTGTCTACAGTTCCTTTAATCAATGAAAGCGAAGAAGAATTGGCTCTGCCGTTGTCTAACCAACCACTTGCCGTCTTAGCTGGGAATGAGGTCGTGTCTTTTGTTCCAACCACTAGTCAGAACACAGGGGGAGGAAGCACAGGGCGCAACCAGACTATGGCCCTCTCATCATCACCAAGAACTTCTCCTTCTACTTCGTCTGGCGGTGGTGCCAACACCTGGAACAGCACTATCAGCAGGTCAGAAGCATACTTGGCCCATTTCCAACGGAAGATGTTTAACAAAAAGAAACACAATTCTCAAGTTCAAGTAGGTTTATTATAAAAAAGTTGATTTTTATTTTTTCAACAGATCTGTTCTTTATCTTTAAAGCAATTTTTTTTCTTCTCAGGTTGAACTCCCATCTCCTGATGCAGTGGTTGAAGCGAACGAAAGTATTATATCTTTGCTCCTTAAACTCCATTCACATTTAGTCGGTATTCCGGATTCCTTCAACCCTGATGGACCAGCACCAGATCCCAAATGCAGAATAGGGGATGGCCCATATTTTGTTGGAAATGTTCTTCATAGAATAATGGCTTTAGATGCCCTGACAAGGTTGGTGATGTGTGCTGTTATAACATGTGATTCAGTTATTTTCATCTGATAGGCCATAATATTATCAGGTCAAAATGACAGCCCAAATATGCTGGCTGAAACCAAGAAAATTTAAAAAATTTAAATTCCTATTTTCGCTTGTTCAATTTCCCTTTCAAATAAAATAATTTCAAAAGGCTTACTTATCTGTTTAAAGCTGGTAAACTTAAGGTTTTCAATAGAAAAAACAAAACATTGATTGTTACAAAAGTCCGAAAGTTTGAATTCACAGTGAATTTTTCTAGATTTATTAAAAAAAAAAAATATATATATATATATACACACACACACACACACATTTTTTTAAATGACATTTTATTTGACTATTGAAGAATATTCTAATTAGTTAATAAATTAAAAATAATTTGAAGCTAAAATTTTAAAAATTCATTAGGGAAAATGTAATCTCAGCTCGAGAGAAACTATGGCCAAGACATCCGGAAGAAGGAGAAGAGGAAAGAAGAGAAAGAGAGGAACGTGAGCGAACTGAGAGAAGAAGAAGAGCTAAAGAAAGACAGCAAAAACTAATGGAGGAGTTTGCTTCGAGGCAAAAGCAGTTTATGGCACAAGCTATGGAAACTGGTAATTATACCGGATAAGATATTCTATGTAATTTGCTAATTGGTTCTTTTAGCAGATGAGGAAGGAATGGAGTGGGATGGATCAGACAATGGCGGTACATCCGCAGGCGGTGTCGGAGCTGCTTCAAGGGGTGTGACACGTAGAAAAGAGTACGATTGTGTCATATGCAACCAGACATCTCCATCTACTGAGGAAGAACCGATGGGCCTCGCAGTGTTAATACAGGCTACTAGTGTTCTAGGACATCGTAGAAGGAGTGCTGAACCTCATGTCTTACCAACTAGTGACGAAGAACGCTTTCGCTTCAGAAGGCACGACACTCTTGCTAGTGCCTTCGATAGGAAAATGGAAGAGTTGGATCGACAGTTTAATCAAGTAATTTCTTTTGATTAATTTTTCTCTAAAATGTTGATGAATGAAATAATTTATTTTTCATGTCCGTATTTGATAATCAAACCTTCATATTGATATATTTAGTTTATTATGCTTTAAATTTAATAGACATAATTTTATTTGCAGTTATCATGGTTAGTGTCTGTAAACTTGGGTTGGGAGGGTGGTGTGCATGTTCAAACTTGCGGACACCACCTCCACCTTGACTGCCTTAAGTCATATCTACTCTCATTGAGAAATCAGCAAAGGCTTGCTGCTGAAAGGTAATTTAAGCAAGATTTGTTTCCCTCGAGTCCTTGTAATTAACCGTTTTCTGATTTAGGGGCGAGTATGCGTGTCCTTTGTGTAGGCAACTAGCAAATTCAGTGTTACCTTTACCTCCCCAACTTGGTGAAACAGCTGCGATGGTACGATCGAGGCCTGCATCTCTTTCTTCGATCATACCTGAGCTCACAAATTTCCTCAAAGAAAATTATTCATCTACTAGCCAAGTAAGAATGGACTTAATTGGAATGATTAAAAAAAAAAAAAAAATTATTTGGACATATTTTTCATGGGGGTTTTATTTTTAGCCCGGCTCTAACATGAGGGAAGCAATGAGCAAATCGATGGAAGATATGACCAACTCGACATACTTGAAGTACAAGCACAAGTTCGGAACTCGCCTTTCCCAAACCGTTTATCTTTTTGTAAGCTCAATAGCTAGGACAAATCTTGAAATTGAATTAGTTCAGAGAGGTGGTTCCTTCCATACGCCCCCGGGCTATGAACCTAATCCACTTATACCGAAGAGATCTTGCATAGGTGAGTGTAGAAACATTTATATTAAATTTTTAAAAACAAATTAATTTTCAGTTTTCATCTTGAAACATTATTTGATATAAAAATTTATTTACAGTACCATTGTTGCACGTACTTGCTGCGCATGCAAGAATGCTGGCCAATTGGCCAACTTGGGAAACGTGGCAACAGCTGGCCAGTCTTGAACCGGATGTTCCGCTTCCTTCAGCAGTAATCCCTGTTCAATTTCAAGTTCCTCTTCTCCTTCGAGATCCTACAGCACTTCTTACTCAATTTATTCTACTTCTACCTTTACATTTAGATCAAAGTACGGTTTAGTAACTTTTTTCTTAATCATGAAATCAATTTTTTTTATTCATTGTCTGTATAATTTCTATTCCAGCTTATTTCACCTGTGTAATCAAACTTCTATACAACTTGTTATACTTCCAAGTCCTGGTCCAGACGTCCTGTCAAATGACCGAGACTGAGCGAAATTTTTGGAGAAATGAACCGAGCACTAGCAGCACTGGTGCATCGACCAGTGAGGCGAAAATAGCCACCTTGGAAGAGGCCATGTCCCTCACCATCCGAGCGCTTGACCCGACCCAGCTATACATCGAAGATGAAAATCTAGCGACACCACCCGTGCCAAATCCACCTTCTGATTGTGCCGATAAATTCAACCTTGAAAATCAAGTATGTACTAATTATCACAATTTTCTTTTTACACATTGTGGAGTAACAGTAGATGCTTCGGAATCACAGTTTCATATGAAAGTTAATCACTTGCGCCAATAAATTAAAATGTTTGCAAATTAAGAAATTCATAAATAATAATTTTTAATGGTTTTATTTTTAAATATTACCCAGAATGAGAAGAATCATTGAATGTGTTGATATAATTGTAGCTTGTGGGAAGGGTAACGGAATAAAAATACAAGGGTGATGTGGGAATTGAACCTACAATCAATGGATGTACTAAATGAGTCAAGTCTATCATGCTGTTCACTTGGCTATTGAGGTCCCCAAATAAATAATATTTTTTATTAATTATTTTATTTCTTTAATGTATTAGTAGAAATTACAAGTGTGATGTGAAGATCACAAAACTTTTTTTTTACAAATGGTCACAGCATTGACAATAATGCTAGTACTGCACCTAGAAAAACACACGACTTAAGAAATTGGCCGACACTGGTATTTGGTGAGAGGAATTAAGAGCAAGGAGTTCTCAAGGCCATTATTGATTTAGGCAACATTGTGTGCTCTTGGGATGGGAACGTTTTGAAAAGGCTTGGGCAGTAAAGTTAGGTCAGTGTGAAACTTTTCAAATCGAAACAGGCTAGTTTTTTGATAGAAGGAATGATGCAGGTGGATATTGGGGTTAGTATCATAGTCAGCTTTGTCCGAGGACTTTTAAATGGCAAAACCCCATAGTCCTACTCTGTATGTCCATAGTGGTCGCAGTAATATTGTCTTATATAAGGTTAGGTTAATGTTGGCAGTCAAGACTGAGATACTTTTATATATATTTTGCCATTGGCCGAGGGGCGATGGGAGTGCTATTCCACCGATAGCCCTTCCCCATTCACTCTAATAAATACACTCACTCATACAAAACACATTTTGTCAGCTATATACAATAAAAAATTCCCAATTCCCCTACAGAGAAGAACAGGGAACCCTGAAACTTGCTCTCGTGTCCAGCGGCATGCCTACATGCTGTCTTTATCGAGCCAAGGACATGCCTCTATTAAGTGGGACACATTGAGCAACCTTTCTCTGTGTAAGGGGCTCCTGGGGGGTCCTGTTAAGCTATTCTTAGGTATTTCGTGAGCATTCCATATCAGTCTGCTGTCTAGGTCAGTCCTAAGTATTTGGCTTGAATTGAATGTTTACCTTTTTGAGGAGTATGTACCTTTTTGTTGTTGAAGTACAGAACAGAGGGAGAACGCACACAGTCATTTTTCTTCATTATATTATTACTAGGTCAGCAGTACAAATAATGGACACAATACAATACAAAGGATGGGACCAAGAATCCTTCCTTGTATAAACTACTGTTATTGCAGTTAATCACTTAATATTTAATTAATATTTTTGTGTGCTAGTGTTTCCATTAGAATAATATTGATAAAAATACACATTGCTACATATGTATGCTTCAGATAGATTTTTAAATTATGATTTTTTTTGTTATGCAGATTCAAACTTTATGCCTTCCATTTTTAAGAGTAGCAGCACTTTTAAGACATCATATGTATGACGAACCTCTCCCCGAGGTTGACTCACCTTCCTCTGAATTCGTAAGGTTAGAAAATGACAATATATTTAATGATTATAACGATAAAAAATCTTATTTTATTTATAATAAATCATCAGGTTGGTGTATTATCTCGAATTAGTCACCGAAGGAATGTCTTGGGAAAAATTTAACGCTGCAGTAGCACTTTCGTGGCCGTCCAAGACCCATGTCCTCGACTGGATGAGGCAATTGGGGGAATTCATTAATCGAAGCCAAGTAGCAGCTAGGGTTCTTCTAACTGAGCAGCACATAACTTGGCACCAGCCGTCCCTTTTAAGTCTTCCCCTTTTATATGACAGGATATTCCAGGTAAGTCCTTCATACAATTCACATGTTCAAGTAACCTGTATATCTTTTTTTTTCTCATGTGAATTTTTTTTAGTACTATCACCGTCGTCAGTGCTCTCAGTGTCAGAGTGTCCCTAGAGAGACGTCCATATGTCTTTTGTGTGGTGCTCTCGTCTGCTTGAAAGAGTCCTGCTGTAAGCTGCTGAGCACCTGTGAGGCCGTCCAGCATTCAATAGATTGTGGCGCAGGTACCGCCATGTACCTTGTTGTAACTTCGTCCTACGTTATTGTTATTCGAGGAAAGCGGGCTTGCCTTTGGGGTTCTGTTTATCTTGACAGTTTCGGCGAGGAGGACAGAGAACTAAAGTCTGTTTTTTTCTCCCTTGTTTTTTCTGGATTTGATAATTTTTTGTTTACAGGAGAGGCAAACCGTTGTATCTGAGTCCAGGAAGGTACCAGCTGCTTCAACAGCAGTGGTTAGCTCACAGGTTCGATCACACAAACAAAAAGTGGGTCTGGCACAGGGATGCTCTCTAGTCCTTATCTTCAAACGTTACAATTCATATTTAGCCTAATAAATGAATCTTGACACCAAATACATTGCTCGGCTCCTTGTAGAAAAGTTGTTTTTTGAAGTGGACGCGGAAGGGAAAAGATTACAACAGAAAAGAAATTGTATAAAGACATACTTAAAAATTTTAATTTGAGGGTTTTTCATGTAAGTCAAGGGGTAATTGAATTTTTTCTATACCTAAAAGAAAACGTATAAACTAATGTTTAAAAAAAATGTTGACGCTATATATTTTTGTGTAATATAAAACCTCCTTCCTTGATTAGTTGAAGCATTATTTTCATTTATTTTAATCATATTGAGGGGCACATTTATCAGGACTGTTTTATTTATGTTTAGAGGTCAGTTGTTTGTTTATTTGTGTTTGTCAGTTTTACATGTATCTTACTTACTTAGTGGTAGTTCTAATTGTTTCATTGATTAACAAAAATGTAAAGATGGATTATATAAAATTAAAAGAAGTTCCTTTCTAAACAGTACTCAATGTATTCAACTCCAAGCAATGTTAACAAAATCTTGAATTATGCATTATAAAATAAACTAGTCGCTCCTCATCTCTATACTTGATTTATTGGTCTTTTTCTTTATAGAAATAATAAACGAGACACTTTGCACATTGCTCAAGCTTTCAAGGATTATAATATTTTGAATATATTAATTTTTTATGATAACTTGCATACATACAGCATGTAAGCAATATTAAAATTAATTAATTGCCTCTGAAGAAAAGATTTTCACGTTGATATAACCCTCCTTAATGTTTGTTTCTTTCTTTTTATTAACTGTGATATTATTTGCCACGTGGAAAATTTTAATGTATAACAACATGTTTAGGTTTGCTGGCTGGCTACATTGTATTTTATTTTTTTGAAGTGTGAATAAGAAGAAAATTGTTTTTTTAATGTACAGTTAAAAAGACACAGTAAAAGAGCCTAACCGATTGTTAAAGGATATGATAAAGGGAGTGAAAAAAATGTATTTAATGAAATTATGTGATTTATTGTATCATCGTTTTGAGGGGTTGGTGTAATTTCTTTAAAGTCCTAATGTAAATATTCAGCAGAACACATAAAAAAAAAAATATTTTGACAACCTTAAAGTTGGTTAAATTGCTAATTTACTCTTAACAATATTATAAAACAATTTTTATAAATCGAGGGGGTAAGTTAGTATAAATTGTGTGTAAAGTATAAAAGGGCCAGAATAGCTATTTAAAAATTAATTTCTTTATAATCCAACGTATATTTTAAAATTGTACTGATTCCTTGCTTGTTGGGATGAAAATTGCTATCTTCATTGTAGACCTCGTGAGTGAGACTGACATCCAGTTTCCAGCCAAGCACTAAATATTATTTGTTTGTAAATAGAGGCTAAAAGAGGTTGTTGACTTTAATGTGTATGATTTTATTAACAATATATAATTATACATACAAATACATTAATTATTATTGAAACTTGATTTTCATTTTATTTCCACCTGAAAAATTGCTTTCAATCTACTCTTCCAATTGTTCTTCAGAATTTACTAAGGAAATTGTTTAAATACCACTCATCAGACTGTGCAAGTGTGTTGTCTACAGGTGCACATTTCAGTCTAGAAATGATGAAGGTTGAATATACAACATGAATTGTAAAAGACATGCTTGTAACTCCTGATGAGTGTTTCATGCTTGCAATATGATTTTTGCAACAGCAAAAAATTTACCTTTTAAAAAGGTTTAAATAAAAAAAAAGATCTAAATTTACAAAGGTTGTTTAGGGATTTGTTTTATTTTTTATTTTAAATGAAGTAAAATATGACATGGGCATAAAAATTTTTACATCTCTTCAGTATTGACAAATTTTAAAACATACTGGAAGTTTGTGTTTTTATTTGAGGTCTGAACCCCTCACTGGAGAAAGCAAAAAACAACATAAATCTGACAGGATAGCCAGACCAAAATGATCAGACCATAAGACAAAAAAAACGTATTTTTCCTCTTGCCAGAGCAAAAAGTATGATTGTTACAAAGGAGAATTAATTTCCATCGATGTAATAGGTGTGTAAGAAAAGTCAAACCACTTTAAGAAGCTTTTTAATTCGGTCTCTATTAAAAAAAAGATGCTCTACGAGAATTTAAACCCAAAAACTTGAGCGGACCAGAATATATTTTTCCTCTATACTACCAGTAATAGTTGCATCTGATGAATTAAAACATCCACGTAAAATGTATATTATTTTTTGTACTTTAATTGCTCGAGGGAATGTTTTAACAAATTTTCAAATATGATTAATTTAAAAGTCAAAATTGAGTCAATTGGAAAAAATTGTCTTCTTCCTTTTCTTTTTTATTCTAATTAGGAACAATGGTTTCCTCCCTTCATATTTCATCTATTGTTGCCCGCCTAGCTCCTCATTAAGCATATAACTTTTTACCAGATTCCAAAACTTTTTCAAGGAATCCCTTGAGTATCCCATTCTCTTCTTTTTCCTGACAATATCTACATAGGCTTGTATCTGCCACTGACTCCACCATTATTCTAGTCCTAACACATCCTAGGTTTATTAGTTTCTATGTATGATCAAACTTGGATGAATTTTTTCGCATGCCTCAGTCTTAAGCTACATTCCCACTGAACCGAGGACTTATTTTTGAATCCACTGTCTGATGGATCCATGTTTTTGACTTTAATTTTAATCATACATATCTTTCATGGAACAACTAAAAGCCTAAATTTTTTCAGTCCTTGTCGACTTTTTAAAATGAGGGGGAACTGTTGTTTCTCAAGTACAAACCATGCCTCCAACAACCTCTGCTGAAAGATGCTACCTTTTTAACTTTAATTTTAATGTTCGTCAAGATATAACCAATTTTCTGGGCCAATGAATGTACTTTGCTTGCTGAAGTCTGGATCAACTATTTTGGAATTGGAACCATTTTATGAGTTTATTACCCTGTATCAGACATGTTTTTTTTATATTATGTGTATTTCAATTACAAAGTTTTATTAACCCTTGGGTGTCAGTGCTTGTATAAAACAAATTACTTCAAACTTTTACCTTGCAGTCACGAATAACAACGCTTAAAATGATGCAGTCATCAACACTTCCCAACATCCATTATTTATGAATTGTGATTTATTCACTGTTTTCGTGGTCCGCTCGACCAATTAATTTATAACAATTAATTACGGTTTTCAGTTGAGATAAAAAAAAGTTAATGGCACGAGAGGGATTCGAACCCACGACCTTCGGCTAGATACGCCGCGCCGCTGCTCTACCACCTGAGCTATCGTGACCTCGATCCACTCGGACATCAACTCCCCATCTCAACCTCTTGTGATTGTGATTTATATCAAAATGAAAAAAAGTTTTTATGAATAGGGGGAAAAAAAAGGCATAAATAAATATAAAAAGGTTTAGCCGTTTATTAAGTTTAAAGGAATAAAATGATGTAATTAATGTACAAAATATGCTTAATTGTATTATACAATATAATGACTATACATTACAATATAGGAATAATATTAGAATAAGCTAAAATATGATTATTGCCATACGGTTTTGAGTCCTTGCACAAGTTAACCGAAGTTGAATAAGTTGAGGAATGGAATTATAAATTGGACGTTGTAATCAGTCGTTTTGAATAGAGATTATGTCAATTCACCTTATCGGCGGCTCTGCTCAATTGTGTTAGTTTCGACTGTCCTCGCCGTTCTACAGACCTTGAAGGCGATGGCAGCGGTCGCGATGAGAAAAAGAAATGTTATAGTAAGGCTCACGTACTGTAGACCGCTAGAGTTTACAAGTGTGACACAGGAGACAATCAGGTGGCTACCGATGACCCACAAGACGAGAGAATATTTTCCAGTGTCGACTCCATAAAAAAAGACTATGCTCCATACTGTATGCAGGAGGGTGAACATCATGGCGAATACAGAAGAGTTGAGACAGAAAAACGGTTGAGGGTCTTTCAGGCCTACCGTACCCGGCCCGGTCAGCTCAGCGAGTATGTTGCCCAACGAGAATGAAACGCTCATGACACCATAGCCCAGGCCAGCGACATACGGCACTATCTGCTTGTTACTTAAAATTTCCATATTTGTGTTTGGTACTCGGATCTTTTTCAATCCATACTCTGCTTCTTTCATTAGCCGGTAGATGCAGTATCTAAAAACCTAAACACACAAACATAAGAAATTATTTAAACACTATTTATACATTTTTATTTGAATCTTAGAAATGAGGTCAAACTGCATTTGTCACTTGCAAGACATTTAGTACAATTTTTGCATAAAAAAATACAAAAATAAATCAATGCTGACCCTTCCTCGTCTAATTTGCAAATTATTTATTTAAAAACAAATCATGCTAACTTGTGTGTTAGCCTATAACTTGTGAAATAATCAAGTTCGCCTAAATCGTTGATAATTCATGATATATGAAGAGAAATAATTTGCAGATAATCAGTAGTGATGATACTGACACGCGACACCAGCAGTTTTCACAGCTATACTTGAACGCTAAGAAAGTTTTGGCATATCATCAAAGCCTACTTGGTTAAATTAATCTTGGCCTGGCAGGAAAAAACACTTGCTGTAGTAATTCTTCACAATTAATCCGAAATATTCCAGACCCACAGCTCTCAATATTTGTCAAGGTATTTGGGAAAGAAGTTTTTCACTCTAATAGTAAATTACATTAACAGCTTTTTCTTATTTCATATAATTTTATAAATGCCTCTCTTTTTATACATGATTTTTTCATGATTTTTATTTTTATAGTATATATTTTTTTATTGTATGTAGATATTATACTTCTATGATAAAATAGTATATGAATGTGCATTTGAATGTATAATTTTATTTATCTGTACAATACAAATTTTTGTAATGGGCTCTTACTCATAAAGTAAATAAACAATACTAATGCTTGAAGAAAACAGAAATGAAAAGTAGACTAAAAATAATCGAAATGACATTCTTTTTTTCAAAGATTCACTTATAAAAATAATTGAGATTTTCTCTTGGGATCTGCAATGTGATATCTCCCATCAAGAATAACCAGAGAGCCTTTAAAAAAAGCCCTAGACACGATGAAATACTGGCCACAAAAATTCAGCAACTGCTAGCAGAGGCTAACATGAAATTAAAAAATCTCCTCAATTGATGTTTAAGAGTAGAATATTTTCTACAAGGGTGGGAAGTGCAGGACTAATTGTAGTTCCAAAATGTACGAAAGGTAAGCAAAACCTTCTATAGTAATAGGCAATGCTAAGCAAGATATACGGGGGAAAATAATAATTTTGATGACTTAAAACTGAAAGTATTACAAGTGGATGTAGAAAAGACATTGTCAGAGTTCAAATAGGAAAAGAAGGTTTTTTTTTCAGAAAGAGAGTGGTGACTTTTGAAAACTTTACACTTTAGAGAGAACTGGCTCCATGTATGAAGTACACGAGCCTATTAACAGCCCAACTACTGATTCTGAGATATGCTCGTTTTGTAACATGTGCCAACCAGAGGATCTAAAGCACTTTCTGTGCACTTGTCCTACATTGAGCGGGTCCAGAGAAATTCCTTTCACCTGCCAAATAAAAGTGGATGAAGCTATTTGACTCCTGGATGATCCTTGAAGGAATCAGATGATTCTACAAGTTGGTTACTCTTTGTACATTTGAACTAATGTCCCAGTAGAAAAATGAAATCAAATCAATTAGAGACCTCTACTTCTAGCAGTCGGTTGGAAAACCATGTTGTATTATTTATTTTACAACTTTTTTCATTTTTTTAAATCATTATTTGTAGGATTGTAAATATTTTAATACATTTTACTCTCTATATGAAAAATTAATCAAAACCAGGCTTCTGTCTTTATTAAATAAACTGATTTGTACATTTCAGTTAGGATTTGAACAAGGGCGTTCAACAATAAACCAAATAAACAATATTAATGTTTGAAGAAAACAGGAATGAAAAGCAAACTAAAAATAATGGAAATGACATTCTTTTTCTTTAAGATTTACTTATAAAAATAATTGAGATTGGGATCTGCAGTGTGAGAACTTGTATGCTTATATCTCCCTCAAGAATAACCAGAGAATAAATTATAAACGTATACAATAAATTATATAATAAATAATAATTTGACTAAGCAAACCTTATATCTCAAACAGAGAGACAGGGCATGACATGCATTGTTTAAACCAATCTAATAGAGCCCCGGGGTATCTTTTTGACCTAAAGATATTTTGATAACGGATCAAAACTCAAACTCAAACATTCACAATCTATAGAAAACTGAATCTCCAAAGAGGTATAGCAGTAAAATATCAGAGTCATCAGCAAGGGCAAAAGCCTCACATGGTTTCAACTCAAAACAACGAGGAAACATCTCACCTGTTCCCTTTTTATCCACTACAAAATAGAAAGTAGAAACTGAAGATACAAATGGGAGACTTGTATGAATCTCTCCAATAATGAGACTAGCCCTTTGGCAGTGAAATCTGGATCTTCCATCAAAACATATTAAAAAAGGGATTCAAAATAAAATATATCTGTTACCAAATTCCTAGACGTCATATTAAACCAAAAGCTTTTGATTTGCCCTGATGATGACCTTAAAATAAGTCAAAAGATTGGTAGTACCAACTGAATTTGCTTTTTTCTTCAAGGCCATATCAGATACAGAGTTCGTTTGTGAAAAAGTGTTCAATACTTCTTACACTAACAATTAAAATTTTTCTTTTCTTAATTTTGATATCAATGTATGGCTGCCTTTTGAACTTTTGATCAAATGCTTGCCGACCTCACCTAAGCATCTTATCGTAGCACCACTGAGGTGCACAGGGCCAACACAAAGAAGGAAAATCTGTTTTCCTCGGCTCTTCCAACACATTTATCACTGACTATTCTCCAGGTTACTGTTCGTCGATGACCTCTGCTTTTACCTTTTGGGATAGGGATAGGGATAAAAGGGGCGGCACCAAGGTCTACCTCGATCTGACTAGATCTATTGTGCTCCCCTATTATTTATGACTCATTGGCCAGCTTCATGTTATTAATCAGTCTCTATAGCTTTGCCAGTGGCTCCTTAGTATAGGGTCTTGCTTGAGGTTTTCCTGTCCTTGTTGCAACAATCTGAACCTACATAGGCCTTCACAGAAACATAGACTGTTTTCTAGGGTTTCCTCCTCTTCTTGGCAGTATTTTCACAGTGTTTCTTGTCTGTACTCCTATCCAGTGCCTTCTTAAGTGGCAGTGCCTGTTAAGTCCAACCAGAATCCTGGTTCGGTTGTGGTTGCCTTCCACCAATTCTTTTGTACGTTTTGCAGATGCTCTACGAATCTCTTCACCTGCCTCATACCTGTGGTGTTCTTCACCAAGCAAACATTTTAAAATGAATCCTCTTTTATGACAGGATGCTAAGCGAAAGTAGAGTCAGGGTCTTGAGATGTTGGCCATCTTTCAGGGGGGAAAAAGAGGTAAAAGGGTCCCTGAAACGAAAAAGCATGGTTGATGTAATTGTGTAATTGGTCAACGATACCATTTACTACAATCGAGAAAATTATAATTGGCCCTGTATTTGCTATTTGATGCTGAAAATTAAATTTCATTTTAACCAGGGTAGAAAAATTGCTGGGAAAGTTCGGAAAAACTGCAAACTCGATTTCACTTATGCTTTACAGTTACACTGAAGAATCTTTTTTTTTACAAGTTCAACTGGATGTCTCTTCTTCTTTCTTTCTGAACATTTTATGAGGAAAATATGTATTGGTGCAAATATTTAAAAAAAATGTAAACAGCCTTGTTTGCTCAAATTGTTTGAACGTGACTCACCTCTTGTACCAGAACAGAGAAGACGACGCTGAGAGGCAGGACGTTTCTGAACGCCACGAAATTCCAAAACAGGGACGAGACGAGAAGTGCAAGGAGCCAGAAAAAAGCGCTTATAACTAGGATTATTATCCTTATCGGGTCTTCGATTATCGTCAGGACGAAGAGCGAAAAAGCCGGCCCATACGCCGTTAAGGCGCACCCGGCAAATTCCAACATAGTCATTTTGAATTATTTTAATTTTAAAAATTAAAAAAGTCACTTCTATAAAAGTCCGAGCATAAATATCATTTCCAACTTGGAGATAAAAACTTAAAAAATACGAGCATAACCTCCCGGGCTGTTACTAACAGAACTGAAGACAGAAGGGATTCCCTAAACTCAAGTCATGATCAAAACCGTGCGATCTTTCCGAACTTGAAACTGTCATAACAAAAGATAAGACAGAGTTTTGATCAAAAGCGAAATCGGATTGTTTATCGAATAAGAAAATTACTAGGGAGAATTTTTACGTAAAAGATATATTCGAAAGTTCTAAAAGTTTATGTTAAATTTAAATCGACTCAAGATTTTACAAGTAAACACAGAAGATCTTCAGAACGATCTTTGGTTCGACGATTAATGGAAAATTCACTCAAAGCGAGAACACACGACTAAAGGAAATTCTAATTTTTAAAAAAATCCGAGCAGAAAGTCTGCTCTGATTGATTTTTACCCCGGGCCCGCGCGGAGAAGGCGTCTGCCCTGATCTTCTCATCTGGGCGCCCTTCGAAAATTCCCTCGACGGTCGGCGATCCTGCCGGCAGGGGTCAGGTCTCGGCCAATGGGCGCCCGTCTGGCGTCTGCAGAAGATCCTGGAAGAGGTCCTGAGTTGCCGCTCGGCGTTGGACGATCGACTCGCGAACTTGGAAGGGCAGCCCTTTGAATTTTTCAAAAATGACCGACACACAACCAACCCAAGTACGTCGACTCAACTGAATCGAATATGTTTTATTTTCATGTTTTATTCAACGATTTTTATTGTTTTGTTTCTTTGTTTGATACAGAAACCCGAACAGGCGACGACCGAGAAGGAAAACTCGGATTACATCAAGCTCAAAGTCGTAGGAAACGTAAGTAACAACTGTTAAACGTCCTGTTTTTTTAAAGATTTTCGATATTGTTGACCTGTGTGGGGTTTTCCCCATGTAAACAAGTGGTTGCCAATCGTCAACTTAGACGTTTTTCCTTTTTCCTACGAAACAAATTACCACTTACCACTTCTTAGAACGCTAATGTCCTGTAATACCAAAACTGCGAATGCAGGAGGTAATACAGAGTGTTTTGGGACTGCATTACGTGTCAGGCATTGCGGAAAAACAATTACTGATGTCTGGATACAGGGGCACACAGGGCAGAGGGGCAGTCTGAGAAAACGGCAAAGGAAGGTTGACACATACTGGCCCTGCACTCTCTTGTGGCCTAGCAAACTGCAAAAACAGATACATCAGACAATAGATTAAAAATATGTTGCCCATTAAAAGGGAATTTGGAACAAGACAGAGGCATGTGAAAACTTTCAAGGACTAGAATAATAGTAGCACTAATAATGATACTGCTGCGTGAAGCCACAGTAGCTGGGTGGGTAAGGCGTCAGACTCGGCCCAATTGTTTCTCATCACTGGGAAGGTCTGGGCTGTGATCGAATCTCAGCAAACCTTAAATTGGTTCCAACCCCCTTCAAAACAGAGTTGCTTCGATGGAAAGTCACTGACACACTGGTTGCTCAGTTCATGCACGTGTTCAGAATCCTCAAAAATGGATCCAGGAAGGAGTGGCTATGGGTGAAACTGACCTGTCAGACATGAAGTAATTTTACCCCTTGAAACGGTTCTGATCCCACAATAGTTGAACCTGACTTCAGGGAGCAAAGTACATCCATTGACTTCAGAAAATTAGTTTATTAAATATATATAGTATATTAGTTTCACCAATGTAATAATTACAAAGGGAATATCTTTCAGCAGTAATATTAGAACCATGGTTTGAACTTGATAAATGAGTTTCCGTGCTGTTTAAAATGCCGATCGAAGCTCGAATCATATAATGGTGGTGGTTTAGTGTGTATTAATTTCTTGCAACTATGGCACTTGGTGTTCTATGGGCAGATGTTACACAATCTCTTCCTTTGCTAATTGGATGGAAATGGTTGGTTCCTCACCTGATATTTCTTTCCTTTTAATCTTCCATTTGTTCCTTTGTATTGTTCTGAACAGTTTGGAGTCCTTTAGAAGCCTGTTACGAACATCAAGATTATTCAATACTTTCCAAAAGGACTATCCTTTTGGAAAGTATTGAACACCACACTCACCCCATCATTTAACATTTCTACTAAGATTATTCAGTCATTTCTGGATCATGGGCACACATCCAGTTTTCCACCAATTTCCAGTAAACATAAGCTTCGTCAGTGATTATATGCTTTTTTAATCTTAGTACAATTCATTCTAGAGGAATGCATTTACGACAGTGAAATCACTTAAATTGGCAAAGAGTGCAAATGGTCACCACCAAATATTGGTGCTGATGGAATTTGCTGTTTATTATTTCTCTAATTAATACAGATTATGCTAGTCCCATTTGAAGTTTTAAATTCTTTAATATAATTTGTTCTAATAATATAGATTTGTTTCTAGATAGATTGTTAGCTTAGTTAAGCTTTTGGGTACATTCATACCAAAGTTTTTAGAAGAAAAATAATACTTGTACAAATATTCTACTTTTATACACTTTATTATTATTACAGGATTCAAATGAAATACACTTCAAAGTCAAGTTAACAACACAGATGGGAAAACTGAAGAAGTCGTACAGCGAGCGAGTGGTGGGTTTCAATTCTTTTCATACCCTGTCATAGATATTTCACGATTGTTCTCTTTCTGCCAGGGCGTCCCGATTGCCTCGCTGAGATTCCTATTCGACGGCCGGAGAATCAATGACGATGAGACCCCAAAAGCGGTTGGTTCACGACCACGCATTTTATAAAATTAAGCATGCGACGATTTGTTTAAATTTTCAAAATTGTTTCAGCTTGATATGAAGAACGACGATTTGATAGAAGTGTACCAAGAACAGACAGGGGGAAGCCAATGAGCCGCTTTTCTACAGGCGACATCCAATTTGTATAAAATCCTAAACTTGTATTATAATTTTAAACGAGCATTTAAAAAAAGAAAATCATTACGGTTTTATTTGATAGCACAATTTGATCTTTTTCTTCGGGTTTTTTTAAACATGCATATTCTTTATTTGCTTTAAAGATTATGTTTTTTCTTCTCTACTTGTTAATTATTTGTATTGACTGTTTTTATTGTGTATAAATAAATATGGGGTTAAAGTAATATAATGTGAAAGGAATTTTACATGTTAAATTCACAAACTTGAAATTATTCAAACTGTCAGGCCCAGATTTATTTAATTAATGTGCTTCGATGTTGATATCCTGTGATATATACATTTATTTCAGTTAATATAAAAAGTTAATAACAGTTGAAAGCAATTTTCATATTTTTCTCTCAACATGTGCTTTTGTAAATATTAATAATTTTGAGAAAAAAGTTATTTTCATTATTATTTTTCTTCCTACATTGTTGTAAATTCACGTTTTGCCCCTGCCCCATTTAAATAGAATAATTCTAGTCCTTTTTAAAATATGAATATATATGTATTCAAAATATGTTATATTTTTTTAACTATTGATGACAGTTCTGTTTGTCATTGATATTTAAAAAATATATATATATATATTTCTTTAAGACCGAAGTGTTATGTAAAGGATATATAAATATGTTTGTTTTTTCTTATTCAATCATATTCAATGATTTATTATTTTGTATTTGGAATATTTTTTTAAATGAACCTCATTATTTTGCTGTAGAAAAATATAGTATTTTAAATATAAGATTTATAAAAAACAATCCTTTTAATTCAATTATTCGAACAAAAATGTTTTTAATAATGGCTTATTAATTGAGGAAAATAAACTTTCTATGTTAGCCATAACAGATCTCGACTATTATAGTTTAGATGAGAATGTCATGAATATTAGATGTTAATAAAATTGATTAAAAGATAAAATTAAGAAAGACGAGGAGGCATAAATAGATAGTATATTTTTTATTAATGTGAAAAATTCCAA
The DNA here is from genome assembly GCA_039619505.1 of Cimex hemipterus. NCBI lineage: Eukaryota > Metazoa > Arthropoda > Insecta > Hemiptera > Cimicidae > Cimex > Cimex hemipterus. The sequence goes on along the minus strand of CM077106.1, from coordinate 27,385,292 downwards.
GTGTTTATAATATAACATATTTGTTGTAGGGGTCGTTGTTTATTTTTTAGATCTTATCTGATTAAATTGTTCTAACTTCCTAGTTTTGTCTATACAATGCATTCTGCTGATTCCTCGAAGAAACTGTAAATGAACTATTGACAAAATAATAAAACAGGGATAATGCAAGTCAATCACCTTGTAAACGTCTGAAGATTGACTGATCCTCAAGTCACTCACATTTACAACTAAAATATTTGTTATAACTGCCAGGCACGAGGAAAAAAAAAGACAGCTTGTAAGACCAACCCAATTGAAGAATGAAATCGCTATAAAGAAAAAAAATGGACTATCAATAGATAGCCAGGGTTGACTTTGTTTAGAAGAGACAGACAACAGACCTACAATAGCTAGAAAAGTTCTGATACCTAGAAAAGCTAACCTGGGCAATATAAAACTAGATACCATATACCTAAGAAGAATACTGCACTTCATAAAAGTAATGAAAAGCTGGGAAAATCATTAGTAAAGATTGTACATATGAAAGTTAATGTGCTAAAGGGGGATCCCTATGGGACAAAAATGAAACAAATCAAATTCCCAATTCTTATGTTTTTAGTGTTTGCACTTTTGCTTTTTTCGTGGGATCTTGGGTACGAGAGTCGAGAAATGTCCTACTAGTTGCTGTACCGTAAACTGGCTGCATTACATTTGCAAAGGATAGGTGCTGGTGTCTGCTATGTTTCCACTCAGACCTGCCCATCTTCTTAAGAGGACAGTATACACTATACAGAGGCCTGTAATAATCGAAAAATCCCTGCTGAGTTCTTTCGCCTTCTCAAACCTGGAATGTTTGTTTTCCTTGCTCAATCCACTTTTCCAGTCCCAACTTAACCAGCCACATACTTTGTGCAGATGGTTTCATGATTTATAGTTTCAGATGCTTATAAATGTTTAGCTTCAGACCTGGAGTGTTTGAGTTTTTCTTTTTCAATCCATTTTTCAAGTTCCAACTTAACCACACACTCCGGCGCACCAAGTTGTGCTTCTGGTCCCATGGGTGAGAGGGTAGCCTCTTTTTGGGCTAGTTGGTCAGCTTGCTCATTTCTTTCTAGGCTTTCATGCCCAAGGACCTGCCTTAAGGAAATTTTTTTTGCTATCCCAGAGTCATTAGGCAGTTTAAACGCACCCAGACAAGTTTGTAGTTGAAAACATACGCATCTTTATGGCTCTCTGAGTGTATGTACATCTGCACACCTTTAATTTTTTCCTGTATTAACTCAAGTACATAGGGAAGGTTAGGATCGTTTTATGATTTTAGCATCTCAATTTTATTATTTACATTATTACCCTCAGTGAAGATTCCGTGTGCTTAAAGGATCCATTGAGATAATTGATTAAGTGAGGGTTTTTGTTTAATACATAATATAACTTATAACAAAATTTATGTATTACTGATGCCTGAATTAGTATGGCTCGATATACGGATGAGATCATCAGTTTTGCTTATTTGATTGATATTGATCTTCCGTTTAACCAGTATTAAAAATGAGATCGCCAATTTGAAAAAAAATAATTTCGAAAAGTTTTATCATAACCGGAGGTAGTTTATCAGTTGGCCAGGTACTGTTGTAACCTTGCAGACCAGCTGGTCTACTCGGGTGAAGGTTCGTTGATAGTTTTAACTTTTTTTTTTCTTCCTTGGAATATTTATGGGCTATGTTATTATTTGGAATTAAGTGTTATCAATTCCTAGGCGCGGATAAAATACTGACCCTGGGTCGAAATATAAGCAGGGCGAGTCCCCTGAGACACGGCGAGTACGAGTGGGAAGACCCTAAGTCCGAGAGCGAAGTTGTCAACATAGTTTACATAGATAAAGACGGAAAAAAGTGTCCGGTCAAAGGGAAAATCGGCGACAACGTGCTTTTTCTCGCCCGCAGGTAAATCGACAAATTATTTTTATACGAAAGAATTTTTAAAAACATAAATAATTTTATTTTCAAATATTTTCAGGCATGGAATAGACATGGAAGGCGCCTGTGAGGCGTCCCTTGCCTGCACGACCTGTCACGTCTATGTTGATCGGGCCTATTGCGACAAGCTGCCTACTGCCGAAGATAAGGAGGAAGATCTTCTGGACTTAGCGCCATTTCTCAAAGAGAACTCAAGGCTCGGATGTCAGATTATCTTGAAAAAGGAACTCGAAGGCATGGAACTCACCCTTCCCAAGGCAACCAGGAACTTTTATGTCGACGGCCACAAACCGAAACCTCATTGAACATTGAAACTATTTAGTGTAGTGCCTCAAGAATTGCGTGTTAAAGGTCAGTAACAGCCAAATTGTAAAAAATGTCACCTAAATTTCATGCCTAATAAACTTTTAAGTTTTTTCTTTTTTTTTTTGTAATTTTGTTATGCTTTATATGTAACTTTTGTCTCTTTAACAATGTCGCACAATTTTTACCATTTTTTGCGATGTTTTATTTTACCTTTACCACTAACTATTTGAAGCTGTATGAATTTTTAATAACAGGAATAACTACTTAGCATTTTAAATGCTTATAAACTTCTTTGTAACCAAACTGTCGCATTGAACAAAAGATGTATTTATTAGAGTGAGTTAATTTATTTATTACCTGACTATTAATACACAAATCAATATACGTCTGCTTTTAGTAATACAATAACAATTCAACTACCTGAAATGTCTCAAAAAGTTAAAAGGATCGTTTTATTATATTATTTGAACACTCTTCAGGCTCTGTCAAAAACTAATGTTGGACTGGTGATCTGTACATCAGAACATAAACGATAAATTAAAAATATATTGTTTGAAAGTTTTGTGTAATATGTAGTGACCGTTAATTAACGATTATTTGAAAATCGTGAATTGATCCAAATGTTGGCACAATAAAGAAAATGTTCTTTTAAACCTACCTCACACAAGACCGCATCTCGTGATCTCCAAATAATCATTGTTTGAAAGTTTCACCGGCAATGATAAGTAATCAGTTAACAATTTAAAAGATAAACAGAAAATTCAGCCATGGTGGTGGACCTGGGTTCAAATCATCAAAGCTTAGAGATATTTAATTGTGTCTAATCTGGTGAAAATATTGCAACGTGGTTTGACCCCTTACGGGCAGTTGGATGTTAGCCTTGGACAAGAATTATTTTACTTTTTTTTTTTTACATGCAACCTGAAATATCCAAGTTCATTTTGAACCAGTAGCTGTATTTTCTAATCTAATCTTCTAAAATTTTGGTAATCTGGCCCCGCAGATTTTGCCTGTTAATGTAAACCCTCTCGTGAAGAGGTTGAAAAGTTGAAATGAGTCTGACAGGCAAAACAGCAAGGATAAGCAGACCAAAATGATCAAATTACATAATTAAATCAATTATTCTTTTTATCTAAGGTTTTGGTTGGGATGAAAAAGTTAATGCCACAAACGGGATTTATACCCACTACCTTCAGCTTGCAAACTGGCAAAAAGAAGGAAAATTAAAAAGAAAGTAGGTTGGGATGGGAAGTGGTGTTTGAGTAGATTGAAGTCATGATAGCCCAAGTGGTTAGAGCCGTGGTATATTCAGCCAAAAATCATGGGTTCGAATCCTATTTGAGACACTAACTTTTTCATCTCAACCAAGACCTTAGATAAAAAGAATAATTTAAATAATTAATATGATCAATTAAGTTCGCTGAACATATATGGATTAATGTAATAACTGAGTGTGCTTTTCAAGGTTGCACTAGTTAACATATTAATTTAGTGTTTTAAAATTTTTACATACTGCCTTGCATTGGCTTTATTGCAATTAGTTTTGGCCTCTGTTGTTGTACTTAAAGACCTGAGATTTGTATATAAACTTGAGAGTAATTTTGAATGCTGTGTGTTGATGTCCGCAAGGTGGTGCACCAACTTCATTGACTTGGACAATCCTGGTCTGCCTATCCACGTTTTGCCTTACCGATGCATTTCAGTTGAAAGGACAGTATGTAAAATTTGAAATAACTGTATGTTGCAATCTTTTCCACTTCCTTGGAGCAGTTCTCAATTTCTATGTTATTAGCTCTTGGGCAGGCATTCCATCAATTTTAAAAAATATATAAAATATTTAAAAGAGTAGGCTTGATTTAACTTAGAATTTATGTTACAAAGTAAAATAAATGTATTCTTACAAATTTAACAGTCTCAAGATTTCGAGAAACAGTGCTAAATTATTTTTTATATGAAAATATAGAATAAACCTCTGGCATAGAATCTACTGAGGTTGTGCCTGATTTATTTTAATGTAAATAAATTGGTTGCTTCTATTTCAGTTTACTGGTATTGGTAATTCTTGTTTAGCTTCAAACTGATATATGTTGCATGCAAAATCTCACACTGAATACACAGGTTTTATATATATTTTTACCAATATTGTTGGGCAAACTCGAAATAGGTTGGTGAGCAATTTGAACATACCTCATTCTGACTGCTATAGTTTTTTAAATTTTTAATTTGTTAAATGAGTCAAGGAATATAGCAAAATTGCCAAAACAAGACATTTACAGGGAAAGTAGTAGATCAGGGTGGCTTTTAATGATGTGTAGGATGTTAGTCGATTTAAATATATTTTTAATCCTAAGTTGTTTTTTTTTTTAATTTAAATAGACAATAATACATGTTAAAACATTTTGTACCTAGTCAATCATGAAAAATCAGCTGAGCAAATTTAGATTTATTGATTGCTCAAAAATAGTAAAAAAGTTTTCATTGTACAAGTAACTACTTTTGCATTAGGGATCACAGAATCTGCCTAGCTCTTAACAATACTTTCTCTTTAGAAATTATCAAAATTAAATGAGCAATACCACTCTCAAATACTGTGGTCCCTCAGTGATAATAAATTGATTTAAATGAAACAAAGATATTAACATTGACATTATTCTAGTTATGTTAAATAATGGTAGACATTAATCCAATTACTTTTGTTGAAGATGGAAAGAGCATTTTTTTTTATGTTTGAATAGATTAAGACATCAAAACCTAAAACCACAAATAACCTTTTTATTATTTACTTGCTTTAATGAAAAAATTTAAATCTTTTCCATGTGACAAACTGTAGCAAAAACAAAGGCTAGTGTAGAGTACAATAACTTTTATCTGCTCCTGAAATCTGTTTTCAATGTTAATTCAAAACACTGTCTAGGCTTCTGTGGCCCAACAATTTTGAAATTTGACACTTTCAGCTTACTTAGCTCTGATTGATAGCTTTTGAAAATAAAATAACATTTTTTTCATGGTTTTGTTGAAAATGTAACATTTCAAAGAAAATCATAGTCCAGTATGAACTTTGATGGGAATGCTTAAATTGAGTTCATTAAAGTATAATGTAAAGCCTTAATTAAAAGCACCACATTTCCTTTGTCTGAATCACTAAAAAATATTGCTAAAATGTATGTACTTTTTAGAATATAATTTATTGATAAAAGAAAGCCATGGTAACCACACATTTTCAACATTTCCCACCATGTTTTTATAAATTAAAGAATTTAGGCATTATGCAAGAGGCTAAATTTCAAACGCCCCTCACACATTAAATTGACAGTGAACATCTCACCATACTTAGAACATGCTCTCATGGTGATTGACAGGAAGTTAATTATAGTTTTCACCAGTTTTGCACCACCACCTAGATGAATCTTGAAATCCAGAACCACAATTGGGCCACTGACCATCTCTACCTTGCAAAAATGCCTAAGAAGCTCAAACCCCCAGTAAGTCCACAGGCTTTGAAAGAGACATTCACTTTTAAATATAAATTGTGCTGAAGGGGTAAATAATCTCGGGTGAATTATCTCAACATTGTGGGGTCAAACACAGACTGTCTTTTTATCTATGCTAATTGTTTTTAAATCTATATTATATGTTGAATTGACATTTTGGTTAACTAATAAATGATATTTTTTTTCAAGTCCTTAAGATCAGGCCCAACAATGGATCTTGTCAAAGAAGCACAAGCACTGGCCAAAAAAGCAGTTGAGTATGACAAAAGCAGTTTCATTGATGCGGCAGCCTACTTTTATAACCAAGCTGCATCACTTCTTACTGAAGCAGCAGGAGACGACAACATCAACGGTCCTATATGGCTAAAAAAGGCCCATGAATACAAAAGTAGAGCTGATCTGATTTCCATTCCGAGTAAGAAACAAATTATTAATTAATTTTAAAACTATAGCTATAGAACAAATTTCTTACAAGGCCCAACTCAAAAATAGAATTGTTTCACTCTTAACCATTTACTTTTGATTACTTCATAAACTTTTAAATACTTTAATAGTTTTTTCTTGATTTTGGATAATCCTTGTAAAAATAAGTTACTTAGTTTACTTTTCGTTTTAGAAACCTACAAGCAAATGAAACATCCCGAAATGGTCTTATTAGGCCAATGCAGGTTTTTGTTCAGCCAAGCACTGACCACTGATGAGTCTGGAGATATTGAGCTTGCGCTGAAACTGTATCGGGAGGCTGTTGAAGCCACGGTCGCAGCCGTATGTTTTGCAATCTCATTAAGAAAAAAAATTGTTTTGTTTAAAATTTCTTGTAATTTAATAGCTGGGCAAAGTGACACAGCGTGGTCTGAAGGAGAAGCTTGAAATAATACTTAAGCAGGCTAAAGAAAGGGTCGAAGACATTAAAAAAAATATAAACAAGCGTCAACCCGAATCGCCAGCAGGTGAGTTAGTTTTATCTATGAAAATGACCATCACTAGAGATCGTTTGTGCTTAATTTCAGGGTCTTTAAAAAACCAAGAAGACCGAGTACCGATGCAGAGGGTGAACAGTGTGAATTTAACAGTAAGTGGTAAAAGGCAATACACGGACAGTGAAAAGCAAGTCCTCTTGTGTTCATCAAAAATCAATAACATTGAGTTTGTTCCTTTTATGGCTGTGGATTATGGTGAAACGTGAGTTTTTGTTTTCTTTTAATAACTTTCCTTGTATAGTAATTGGATCTTAAAAGGATGAAGTAGGAAAAAATTGCAAGAATTAGTTTCTTATAACGCATGTTTATTTTGTGTAGGTTTACTTATCCAATACCTTTCACTGACCGCGATGGTCTTCTGCGACTTGCACCTAAACAACTGGAAGTGTTCCACCAATGGGTAAGACCTTCACAGCTTTATGAAAATCCCTGCATGGTCCTCGGAGATCATGTCGACTGCTTCTCTATCAAGCAGACGGTAAGGATGTCCCTTCATCTCAACAAAAGGAAATTGTAATCGGAGTCGATTCATTTTAGATCATTTCCGACTGCTCGTTTGTCGCCTCCTTATCCGTCGCCGCTCTTTATGAGAGAAAGTTTGGAAAGCGATTGATCACGAATATTATTTTTCCAAGAAAGAAGAACAGGCAGCCAATTTACAATCCAAGCGGTATTAATTAACAAGAAAAAAAAATCAAATATATATTTGTTTATATATGTGGTGCATTTTTTAGGTAAATATATGGTAAAACTCATGATTAATGGGGTACAAAGGAAGGTTATCATCGATGATAGACTGCCTGTTAATAAAAAGAATCAACTCTTAAGTTCCTTTTCAACAAGAAAGGGTGAACTGTGGATATCTCTTTTAGAAAAAGCTTACATGAAGGTCATGGGAGGGTACAACTTTCCTGGATCAAACAGCGTAAGTAAATTTTATTTTAAAAAAATTACAAACTAAAGAAAAATAATTCACCATATTCTGGATATTTTAGAATATTGATTTACACGCTCTGACAGGCTGGATCCCAGAGAGAATTCTTATTCAGAATGAAGAAGAGGTGTTTAACGCTGAGGCAACTTTCCGTATGCTCAGCCAAAGGTTGAAAAGAGGAGACCTTTTGCTGACGGTTGCCACCCCAGAAATGACTCAAACTGAGGCAGATCGAGCCGGATTGGTTTCATTGCATGCCTATGCTGTTTTAGACATAAGACAGATTGATGTGATTTTATTTTTATTTTACTTTTAAAAAGTTCATCTTCTTGAATTAATTTTTTGTTTTTATAGGGTGTTAAATTATTTCAATTGAAAAATCCTTGGTCTCATGTGCGTTGGAAAGGCAACTACTCAGAGCTTGATGCAACTCATTGGGATGCTAATCTGTGTCAGACATTAGATTATGATCCAACAAAAGCCGCTTTTTTTGACAACGGAGTTTTTTGGATCGATTATAAATCAGTTTTACACTTTTTTGACGTGTTTTATCTCAACTGGAATCCAAATTTATTTTCTTACACTTTCTGCCTTCATCAGTAGGTATTTCTTTAATCACAGTTTATGTTCAGTATTTCATGCTTGTTTTTTTAGAGCGTGGTCAGCTGGAATCGGACCCGCTAAAGATTGTTACACTATTGGCGAAAACCCTCAGTTCAAATTGAAAGTAGAGCCTAAAATCAAAACAGGAGCTACTTGGATCCTTTTGACAAGGCATATCACAGATATTGAGGATTTTAGGTACAACAAAGAATACATCACTGTACTCGTTTACACAAATGGTGGAAAACGTGTCTATTATCCCTGTAAGATTTAATTTTATTAATATATTTTAAATAAACAAATAAAAAAGACATCTATTTGTGACAGATGATCCTCCACCTTTTCTTGATGGAGTTCGAATAAACAGCCCTCATTTTCTTGTTAAAATTGATTTGGATAAAACCAAAAGCAGGACGTTCACTCTTGTCGTTTCACAGTATGAAAAGACAACAACAATTTATTATACACTGAGAGCGTATTCAACTTGCCCTTTTATACTGGAACCAATCGACGATGGATTCAATTACATTAAGAAGGTAAATTGGTGGCTTTGATTAGTTGTTTGTTCATTTTTAATTTTTTTACTTTTTAGATCACCAATGGTGAATGGAAAGGAAAGACAGCTGGAGGTTGTCGCAACTATCCAACGTACGATGATAATCCAGAGTATATATTGCAGCTGAAAGAAGCCGGGAATGTATGCATGGATTTGAAGGCTCCGACTCAATTCAGAATTGGGATGGATCTCTATCCAGAAGATTCTTCTTCCATGAAGCCCAAAACAACTGGGCCTTACAGGTATGTGCAGCAAAAAAAAAAAAAAAAAAAAAACCATTTATGTGGACTTGTTAATATTTCATGATCCATTTAAAATTGCTTTTACTGCGGAACAGTATACTTAACCCTCTCAGTTTGCTCTCAGTAATCTGAACTAATTACTGCAGGGGCGTATTCACATTAATGCAAAATTTGGGATTGCCGAGGGTTTTAAAAGCAATTTTGACACAACACTATTACTTTTCCATACACTAAACCTATTAGAAGGCATAAGTACTGTCAATTCTTCTCAAAAAATCATTTTTACTTATCTAACATTTTCTTTGTTGCTTCTCCTTTTTTGCTCTTTTTTTAGTAGTGAAGGGGAGGGAGGGATCACTGAAAAAAAGATTATCTCGCAAGTTTTATATTCAAATGCTGGTTGAGGTCGTTGCTATGACTTTCTCTCTCAGTCTCTCACTCCCTTTCTTTCTCTTATCTTTACTCTTCTCATTTGCTCATTCTCCCCCTTTTTCTTTTTCTCACTCTCTCTCTCTCTTCTCATATCTCACTCACTTATTTTCACTTGCTCTTCTCTCACTCTCACTCACTTCTATCATCACTTTTCTCCTCCTTTCACTCTCTATCACTCCCTTCCTCTTTCACCCAATCTCTTTCTCTCTCTCTCACTCTCTTTATCACTTACTCACTCTATCTCTTCTCTTCTTCCACATCCTCTCTCTCTCTCTCTCTCTCTCTCTCTCTCTCTCTCTCTC
>CM077106.1:27361155-27375091 GCA_039619505.1 Cimex hemipterus | reverse complement strand
CTCTCTCTCTCTCTCTCTCTCTCTCTCTCTCTCTCTCTCTCTCTCTCTCTCCTTTTTCTCTCACATGCTCTCCGTTATTCACTTTCCATCATCCCCCAATATTATATTATTACTATTAAAATTTCAACTTCCTCAATTTTTTTTCCTTAGGATTAATGAAATATTTGTAGTACCAAATTTAGGTTAAGGGGGGTGTACTGTCATTTAATAAGTTCAAGCGGTTTTAATTTTTCATTTGTGTGAACTATTTGAGATTATTTTTAGTGATTGTTGATAAAAATTCTAATAAGTGCTTTTTCTTTTTTTTTTTTTTTTTTCAACAGGTTAGGGTTTGTTGTTTTAGAGCTTGAAAAAATGCCAGCTGGCCGCTATATTTTAGTGCCCTCCACGTACAAACCAAAAGAAGAGGCCAGATTTTTCTTAACAGTCAAGTCGACATCACCAATTGAACTGAACCTAAGAATCCCATGAGTTCAATTCAGTTCAAAATCAAATAGTATATTTTCGATAACAAGATTTTCAGTTTGTTACAAAAATTGTTATATTTTAATGATTATAGTCTGTTATAACTTTTAAATTTGTATTTGTGTCAATTCATTTCTAGGATAAAGCACCAAAATAAACATGAAATTTTATTATAATTGTTTTTAATTAAAATTTATAATTCTAATTTAAATTTAACAATTTATTCATTAACTATAGTTGTTAAGATTTGTAATTAAAAATATATATATTTGTTCATAATGTTTGTTCTTTACAATAAAACACTTTTAAAGCACTAAAAATGGTTTCTTTTTTTTAAATCTGTAAATTGGCATATCATGCAGGACACCTCCAAGCATTTTTATTTTGTAAACAATACTCTCCAATAAAATTATTCAGCTGTTGATAAAACTTACAACTTTGATCATAAATTTCTTGAACTGAAGAACCTCCTAATGGATAATGCGGATTTAAACAGTGGTCAGTAAGATAGAATTAGAAACGTTTATACGTGTATAGCAATATTTTCATGGTTATACAGTAATGATTATGAAAAATGTAATTCCTCTTTAAGCCTTCTAATATTTTATTTGATAAAAATGTGTGCAAAAAAATGGAAGCAAAATTATTTGTAGTTTAGTGTGTACAGAAATTATTTTGCACACATTTTAACCTGCAATAAAAATAGAATAGGGTCTTTGTTTTTCTTGTTTTTACTTGCCATTGTGTAACCTGAATATTTTCAACCATATGTTTAGCCATGTGTAAAAAGAGTATAATATTAGTGTTAATTTAGGTATAATCTACTAAAAATTACGTACAATAAATATAAAGGAGTGTTATGGTTTGGATATAACAATCAATTAAAATTGTGTTTATTGTTTTTCTATAGTGTCAGTGTTTTGAATTTTCTGTTAATTACTAAGGATATGATGTATTTTAGTAGAAAAACTTCCCCTGCAGGTGTAAGTGCTGCAGCAGATAAGGCTCGAGTCGCAGCGGCTCTTCCTGTTCATAGCCCGCAAAAGTTGACAAAAATAAGACAACCTTTGGTCAAGACTAACACAAGGAGTTCAGAGCAACAACATTCAGTTTCTGGTTCATCAATGTCTTCTTCGGTGACATCAAGCAGCAGTTCAGATGAAGACGAGGTCAGCCCAAGACAGCATGTTCAACACACTTCAAAAGGCTTCTCAGATTTTCGCATAAGGAACATTAAAGCGCATTCTTTCGGGCGAAGAGAAATTGAACTTACTGAACAGGAGCTTCCAGGAATCATAGCTTTACGAAGCAGGATTTCAGATAGGCCTCTGATTGGAGCTAAGATAATCGGCTGCACTCATATTAACTGCCAGACTGCTGTGTTGATCGAAACTTTGGTGTACCTAGGTGCTGAGGTAAGGTGGTGTGCCTGTAATGTCAACTCTACACAAAACGACATCGCTGCTGCTTTGGCTGAGGCAAATGTACCTGTATTCGCATGGAGAGGTGAAACCGTGGATGATTATTGGTGGTGTATCGATCAGTGTATCAGTGCTCCTGGCTGGCAACCCAATCTAATATTGGACAACGGAGGTGATGCCACTCACAGGGTTTACAAGAAGTTTCCTGATTTATTCAAATCCCTCACAGGCATTGTCGAAGAAATGGCCACAGGAGTCCATCGGTTGTTCAATCTCTCCGAAAGAGGTGAACTGTTTGCACCAGCGATCAATTTAAGCGATTCCGTGCCAAAAAACAAATTTGATACACTTTATAACTGCAGGGAAACGATGTTAGATTGTCTCAAACGCTGTACAGACTTAATGTTTGGTGGAAAACAAGTTGTTGTGTGCGGTTATGGAGAAGTTGGAAAAGGCTGTTGCCAAGCCTTGAAAGGAATGGGTTGTATCATATATATCACAGAAATTGACCCAATTTGTGCACTTCAAGCTTGCATGGATGGCTTTAGAGTTGTAAAGTTAAATGAAGTTGTAAGAGATGTTGATATAGTTATTACAGCAACTGGAAACAAACATGTCGTGACAAGGGAGCACATGGAAAAAATGAAAAACGGCTGTATCGTCTGCAACATGGGACATTCAGACATTGAAATTGATGTAGCCGATCTTCAAACACCTGAGCTCATATGGGAAAAAGTCCGTTCCAAAGTCGACAACATCATTTGGCCCAATGGGAAAAGAATTGTACTCTTGGCAGAAGGAAGAATGGTCAACATGTCTTGTGCAGGAATACCTTCTTTCATGGCATCCATAACATCCACGACACAGGCATTAGCCATCATAGAACTTTTCAAGCAACCGGCCAACAAATACCATGCAGAAGTTTATGTCCTGCCGAAAAAAATCGATGAACTTGTCGCCAATCTCCACTTAGGCACTTTTGGAGCCAATCTGACCGTCCTCACTGATCAACAAGCCAAATACATGGGCCTTTGCAAAACAGGACCCTTCAAACCAGAACACTACCGTTATTAAATGTTTTTCAAATTTAAAAGCAAATGGACAGTTTGAACATATTTTTTTAATATGATACATTTTAATTTCTTTGTTTTTCATATTTTTAACAAGTGTTTGAAAAAAATATCCTGCATCATCATAATTCTTATAAATAGATTTTTTTTTTTCAAATTCTTATACGTATTGCTATTTTGATTTTACATTGTAAGGAACTCACACTCAATAGGCTGTCTAAGTTTTTCCAAAACATTCAGTTTTCCTCCTTTTTTAAATGCAACTAATTTTCGTGATGATGCATTCTTAATTGACACATCTTGGCTACCTTCAGATTCGTCAAAATCCTTTCGATATAATAATCGTATGTTAGTTCTATTTCCATATTTTACATACTTATGGTTATTGTAAAGAGGACAGCATGTGTTTTTTTAATATCTGGCTGAAGCTTTTATCCAAGAGGAAAATATAGATCATAATTGATATTTTATGGAACTTATGATGCTAAAGATAAATATAATCTATTTTTGAACAAACTTGAATGCTTTATCATATAAGTTGTAAAAATATGTGTTTAATATATCAATTTTTTTATGGGAGTATCTACATTCCATTAGAAGTTGACGTTTAAAATGAAAGAAAAAAATGTTTTCATCCAATTTAAGAATGGCACAGCGAATTATAATGATGTTTTTGATTTCTAAATTAAAATCATAATCCTGAAATTAAATTATAAATGAAAATACATAAAAGACATCACAAGTGTTTTTTTTTTTTTTTTTTTTTTTTTTTTTTTTTTTTTTTTAGTAATTGCTTGCTTTATTTGCAGTGGTGTTTATATTTAAATATTGAGCACATACATTTCAAGAAATAAAATTTAGAATAAATAATGAGGTATGGTTGTCACAAGACATTAAAATCATGTTAAGTGTCGGGTAAGCAAAATGGAATAAATTTAAATCATTATCCTCTATCATTTTGTTACATTGCTCCCTTTAATAATTTCATTTAAATCCATAACCAATTCTTTTTTTTTACAATTGTTTGTACCCTGGTATATTTTTTATTACGTGCATTAAAAAAAAAAAAGAAAAATTAATGAGAAGTCCAATTTCTATGACTAAACATTGAAAAACATATCTATGGTATATATACATATTTATAAGGATTTGTCATAACAGTTATTCTAAAGCGACTAATAACTTAGAAAAATGGACATATTTTTTAAACAACAAAGCAATGGCCTCTTTTTTAAAAAAATAATATATATATATTGATTATTATAAAGTGATAAAAATATATTTGATTTACAAAGTGAATCTATGACTCATTGTTTTTAAATAAAAAGCTCATTTATTAAATATTAGCTATACAAGTTTTATAATTAATATTTGTATCTAGTTATAATGACTAGGACAGTCATTTTTCTATCCTAGTGATGAGTGATCTATACTTTTTGTTTTAAGAATAGAAAATTGGTTATGATAGTCAAAATGGCAGTTAAATTGGAATTGATGGCCAGCTCTTGAGATTGGAGTGAATTCACACTTTCTTCGAGTTTAAGGGCTTTCAGGATAAATCTCGACACTCCACATGAGGTTCACTCATTCGTCTATTACTTCCCAGAGCATCAGAGAGGCGTCTGTACCACCGACCGTAGCGACGTTCCTATCGTTGAAAAGAAACCGAGCAGTGGCGATGGCCAAACTGTACACTTTCTCTTCGTTATACTCTGCTTTCGTGCTGATGCATGGATACCTAAAAAGTATTTTTGAAGTTAATTCTTTTTATTAAAGGCAAGGCCGCCTTTCAATGTTTGATTTTAGGTAAAATTTCTTAAAAATTCGACAATTCACAAGTTTGAATGAAATTAATTTTTAAATTTCAATGCTTTTTTTTGTGTGTAAAACCTTTACATTCTGGAATTCTGGAACATCACTTTCATAAATACTAAAATATAATACATACATGTTTCTATAAATAGTTTAAAAAAATAAAATAAAAGTAAAAAAAAAAATTTAAGCCTAATTTTATTCAATTAATTTGTATAACATTTCAGGAATGGTACTGATGATACATACCATTAATTTATTTTTAAATAAACAACTATAATAAAATAACTTTGTCCATTTTTTTTTAATTTTGAAAACTTCCAAATAAAAGTCATATGTTACACTTTTAATCAGGGCCTAATTTTTATTATGGATTTGGTGATAGTTTTGCTTGTTCTTTTAGCTTTATGGTGTGGAATATGCTTCTGGTTCGGATCAAACGTTTTAGTACTGGTAAAACATGAAATACACACAGTTTAAAAACTAATTCAATACCTGAATAATCTCAAATATCCCTCTGTATCTCCTGCTACGAGGAGGTCATGAGCAGCTGAGCGGTTTACGGTTGAGATTATAGATGTCATTGGATAGTATCTGTTGTTCCAAATTCCTGATGGAGATTTTTTATTAACATGACATTTATTACATTGTGATAAAGATATTATTACCAGAAACCAAGAAGCCGACTGTTGAATTATGCGTATACCATTTAACATCTTTCATAGTGATTGGACTCTTTTCAGATGTAAGTGTCTTCACATCCCCTAAAATTCACATTAAATTGTAACTTAAATAAAAAAGCTGCTTGTTGTCAAACTTACAGAAAGTCAAGTCATAATCGGCAGTGACAGTCTGAATAAAGTTGCTGTCTGTGCTCCAATCCATCTGCGTAAGAGGTTGGGACCCTCTTATTTTGTTAATTTTTTTATAAGAATATCCATCGCGGCTTACTCTGAACAGGTAAATGCTGCCATTTTGGGAACCAATCGCCACCATATCACCAGCTGATAATTTTAGTAAAAGTTACAATTTATTTCCTGTCTATTAATGACGACATTTTTACCTGGGTTATAGCCGAGGCAATTGAGCGGGGAGCCGCATACTCTTACTGTCGCAACAATATTTCCAGCTTCAGCGTTCAAAACTACCAGGTGACCGTCCGTCGAGCCTGCAGCAAGGGCAACACCAAACGGATGAAAGCTTATTGAAATACATTCATGCGTGACCTGAAATAAACAATTTATTAGGCACAAGAAGAATGAAATATACTTAATATGATATTACAGTTGACGTCCAGACTAGTTTATGTTTCTTCCAAAGCGCAATGTTCTTATCATGTCCTGCAGTGGCAAACATCTCATCATCAGGGTGTACTGCAAGACCCCATAACTGTCTTCCATGCCCAAAAACAATCTGTCAAATAATTATAAAAAAATTATTATTGAATTTGTCTCAATAAAATTCAAACGCTTTGGTTTACCTGGTTAAATCTTCTTTGTAATGACCCTTCCATTATATTATTTTTAGTTGTGCCGACATAAATATTTCCATCATTTCTGCCTGGCCTTTGGGGGTATATGCTTCTAATACCTCCTGCCACTTCAGGTAACTGAAATGTGTTTGTTATTATCAAATTTACATTTTTTTTTAAATATTAAAAACATACTTTAGTTTCTGTTATTTTCTTGTAGTTTTGCAAGGAATCCCATGCGACAATTTTTCTGTCTTTTTCACCGCCAGATAACAAAGTGCCTTCTGACAGCATCATGAGTGAACTTATTCCTTTGTTGTGAGCCTGCAAACATAAAATAATATAGCAATAGAAATTATTTTTCATGCGTAATATTTACTTCGAATTCCATTCTAACGAAATAAGCTCCTTCACTATCAACAGAATATATTGTGACAAAGCCATCACCGTCAGCTGTCACAACATCACCGTCTTGTTCAAACTGAAGGCATGTTATATGCGTTCTTGAAGGCTGATAATAATACAATCAATTAATTTTATTAAATAAAAATTTGATAAAAAATTAATAATTAAAATTGAAAATTACAGGTTTTATAATGTCCGTTTTTTCAAAATATCCATCTTTTCTTCTTGTCCAAAATGTTAAATGGCCTTTGCCATGTGTTATCAATAAATTATCATCCAATGGATGGAATGCTGCACCTGTCAATTCTTCTTGCAGTGTCTGCATCAAAAGTACATTAGAATAAAAGAAAGTTATTAATAGCCAATATAAACTGTGATACATAGGAAAAATAAAACTTTGCGGTTTAAATTTCACACATTATAAATAAACAAAGTAACTATATAATTTATATACAAGAGAGAAACAGTAGTTTTGCATGTTCAAATATGTAAATTTATTGATTTTGGGGGAGAATAAGAGAAACAAGAAATGAAAATGAATAATGGAAATTAGGCGATTATCATTGGGCATGTAAAATGCCATGATACGGCCGATCGTTAACATAAGTAAAGATTAATTGGTGATATGACTCACTGCAACTTTCCCCAGCAAATGGCCCCACTGCCATTGCCAGACAGACAGTATACTTTCCCTTCCGCCGTCAACTGCAAGCACATAACTGCCTCCATTCTGTAAACAATTAACCAATAAAGCGTGAAAAACTACAATAAAAGTTGAAGTTTGAACAAAATACTTAGTATGATTAAATTAAACTGGATTATTGCACCAAAAACAGTTAAAACAAATCGTTTCTACTGAAACAACTAAAATATTGTGATGTGAAAACTAGAAGCAAGCTCATTTACTCATTGATTAAATAAATAATACATAGAATAATTCCGACTTGTACTTTTAATCCTGCAGATATTTACTTGATCAAGGGATCAGAACAAATTTTACAATTAAAATATGAATATTTGAACCAGATAAAATAGGATAAAATGATATTTAAATCTCATCCTTATTTTATTTATTTTTGCTTTTTAAGCTTTTATTTTTGAGAAAAACAAATGTAACAAAATTATTATCACATAAAACAAAATTTGTAAAAGAGTAATAGTTTGTTTATAAAAATTGACTTTTTAAAAATTTATTTTCTTTCTTACACGATAAGGGGCCATGTAGCCATTTTTTCCAGTTTAAACGTTGAAAGGGGAAAAGAAATGTAATTAAGTTGTTCATATTTCTACCCCAAGGTGATTGTGAAGTCTGGAGAGTAAAAGAAAGTTATTAGGGAAATGGAGTGGGTTCAACCCACCCCGAGGAATATAGCGTTCTGGAGGAGGGAATATGACCTGATGTCTATGTTTGTAGTTATATGTTGTATATATATGTAAGTTTTATTCTTTTGTTGATAACCTGAGATACATAGTTTTCACATAAAAGCAGAGTGTAATAGATTGAGACACTCAAACGATTGTAGGAAAAATACATGCGAACAACAGAAAGAGATGTAAAAACAAATGTCACAGAGCCTCAGTTATTATCCCTTAGCATGATTAATGGTTTGTAGAAGATTAAAAAAAAAATCAGTCTATTATGTTTGTGTTCTAAACTTTAAAAGTATAAGCAAGTTTTAAATGAAAATAAAGTACCAATTGAGAGAATGCCACAGCTGATACGCCAATTTCAAACTCTCCCATTCCAAATACATAGAGTGTCAGGAGTGTCTCCGTGCTCCAGATCCTGATGTGGGCTTGAGTCTTCCGGTTCCTGCCAGCACGTTGACCCGAGGCGACTAACTCTCTGCTCGGGTGGAGGTCCATGCTGTAAAACAGACAAATATTAACAAATGGTAGTTTTAGAGTAGGGATTTTTCACCATGCATTGATCATTGCTAGAATACTTAATTTTATATTTTTATATTTTGGCTTTTCATGAGTTCTGCAATGCGCAATAGTCACTAAATTTTCCCAGGCTCTTATTCGAGCATGAACGCTGAAAGGTTTTTTACCATTGTATGTCTTCCGTATGGCCCGTGTAGTGCCTCTGGGCTTCTTCGTCTCTGTCAAAAAGGACAGCAACTGCAGCAACGAAATATAGAAGCTCTCCAGTTGGCAGGACCCAAAGGTTCCTTCTTGAATCGGTACCTCTGTACCCATATCTAAGTATAAAGTCAAGGATACATAGCGTCTTTTGAATTAATGTATTTCTGATATATTTAATTTAAATATGTATTAAATTAAATACGATTCACAAACATTTTGAGCACTCTTATGAGGGTTGTAACTTGATTTTCCAATCAAACTCAGTTCATTTTTCATTGCTGTTTTGGACTATTAAGACTGTTTCGGCATTTTGCCATCTTCAGTGTTGGGTGCAGGCAAATCAGCATGAATAGGCGGACCGAGATGATTAGAAAGAACCAAACGTCCCATTGCAAACCTTCACCGGAATCTCTCAAAGCAGGAATCATACAGGAGGAGTTTACGTCCAAATTATTGCTTGATGAACGCATTAATCAGTTAAAAGGATACACCCAATCGAGCACCAGACGTTTTTCAGGTGGAGAATTATCCTGAGGAGCGTGGTGAAGAGGAGGGTAGAAAGTTCTTCTCATCCCTTTGATGGTCAGCCGGACGGGCTCCTCCTTCAGCACTTCCAAGAGCGTATAATCTTCATCGTAATCAATAAATACAAAATATAAATTAGTTATAAAAAGTGGACCCCGGCTGGCCTGGCCACCAGTATCATTTACATGGATTGATACCTGAGTTGCCCCTGATGACTTCTTGCTCCATGTAGAGGTTCCTCGGCCTAGATTTGCTCCTGGCCCGCCTCCTGATAGGGCCGTTGATCGCGACGGGTTCAACGACGACCGGACCGGATGCGATAGCCCCTCGAGACCTGCTCCTTCGCACCGGGGACATGAGAGCTCCAGAACCGAGGTAAAAGGTGTCAACGTCAGCGAACTCGTTTCTCAGTTGAGAAAAACTCCTCACCTGGATTTAAATCACGATTAGATTTAAAAAGGTACATCATATTGAGCAATTGAGGTCATATAATGACAAAAACTATGGGCGATTGTACTAAGCTATAAAAGAATGTCCAATGAGCTAACAATTCTTAATTCTTAATTAATTTATATTTTTTACGTAAAATTAATGTTATGACTGGACTAACAAAGGGTTCGACCAGGCTGGTGGGTCACAGATTTGGTACAAACTTTTTTTTAGTGGTGCTACATTGTTTCGCATTTTGTATGCAGATTGCAATAAAAAAGCTATCAAAGTTTATCAATAACCCCAAAAAATTAAAAATATAATGATATTTGAATAATATGAAATTTCGTTTCAGCACCTAGATTCCCCTAAATTTAAATTTTTGTTTGAATTTAAATGTATCGATTTTTTGTCCCCTAAGATTTTTCCGATTTATGGTACGAGTCAAAGCTATCGATGCAAAACACACTTAGAATCTAAAAAACGATAGTAAGTCTATTTAGATGTACGGTATAGAACTGTGCGGGACCACTAAACGTCCCAATACACAATATCTCAAAAATCCTTTCCTTTTCTTCCCATGCCTTAAGATATGGCCGTACGACACCTGATTCAGACGAATCGTTATAAACTAGTGCATAACAATTCATAGGTAAATTATAATCCTCTCATTATGATTACAGGTTACCGAGAAAATGCCCTTGGACACGTCCAGGTTAACACCAATGGGGTATGCCATTTTCTTTATTTTATAGGCGGTAGTTTAAGGAATGATTTTGCTCCTTCTTGTAGGGTATGATTATCCCCCTGGAGGCCGGTGATCAGTCTAAAAATCAAAGGAATTTCGCTTGGAACAAATTAAGAACACAATTGTAGACGGACAGCTCTCTTTGTATCTTGGAACAAAATGTATATTCTGATGAAACCGAATACGTTATAAACGATTATATATAAAATCAACTGAACATGAATCTTTGCTTAGAAACTAATAATTATATACAATGGAAACAATACGGGCCTGAAGGGCAAAATGAACGTATCAATCTTTAAAAAATAATGTAAAAAAAGGCCAAACAAAACCGTAATTCAAAGCGTGCCTCACAACAGAAATAAATAGTATAAATGAGGAAATAAAGGCGATACAAATCTGGTTTGATGGGGTACCAGCTGGATTTTCTTTGTTATAGTTTTAGTTCCAATGCCTAGGCTAGATTGAACTCGTCTAGTCCTCGTATTCCTGCCTCTATCACGGAAGGGAGAGTCAGGGCATAAGTTGTCATAATTTCAATAAATGTTTTCAATTCATGACACTTGCAAGCTTTTATATACTGATGGATCAAAGAACATAGAATAAGTGTAGGGTTAAAGGAGCCGAATGCACATAAGCAAAACACCTCTTCTTACATCCTTTCGGGTCGTAGGAGCTATAAAGTCACTAAATGAGTATGCTTTTTAGCTCGAAACTAGTATGAGAATGCCTAAAATGTCTAATGGCTCCAGGAAAACACAACAACGTTATTTAGAGATGGGTTTCGTGGCTTGAAGGTCTGTAATAAAAAGAACAGGCTGACAAACCAACCAGAAAAGGGTAAAGGGACCGGAACCTCAAATACGCGCACGGGAAGCGTTAATGTTAGAGCTGGAAAAATGACTTGAGAAATAAAAAACTCAAGCATTACACTAAAGTTTAAGGTATGAGAACAGTAAAAAGATTTATTAATTTCTCAACTCGGAAGTACTCTCTCATAGCAGCGAGATGTGAGGAAAATTATAGTCCTCTTTTCGGCAACAATCAACCGAAAAAATTATTTTTTATTACAGGCTCCCCACGCTATACTGGATTATCTCTTCCCATATTAACCAAAACGAAGTATGAAAAAGATCGGATACTGAAGACAAGCGAAAGGTTTTTGATAATCGAACTTAGAGATCATGTGCTCTGGAGTGTCATATGAGACGTACATAGTTATTATAAGCAAAGAATTGGGGTTTTTGATTTTTTGATGATTTAAAAGATTGAATTAGGATTATTAGTTTTCCCTTTGTTTAACTTGTTATACTAGGAAAGGCTATAGCATAAGCTGAAATTCCTTGTAAACTTGGTAACAAATTTATTAAAATATGCCAAACATGCCAAACTTGAATTTTGATACAAAGTTATTCATCTGCCGGAGCCAATTAAGTTTTATATTATAGTTTATTTATTTCGTAGCAATGAAAGCATTGAAAACTGTACGTAAAATGTATTGAACGATAAAGTTGAAGTATAGGGTGATTCTTGCTGAGCCCGTGACCTTCAGTCGAGACGTGGCCACGTAACATCTGAATTTCATGAATGCCGAATAAGGGTAACCCGCCGATACTAATTATTAATTATATAGCATGCAGCAGTTATATAAATAAAGGGGTGCGAATCTACAATCGGCTTATCTGCTTCACCTCTTGCCCGGAGACGGTGAACATTCTCCTTGCTCCGTTCATTTTCAGAACTTGTCCCAAATCTTCGACGACCTCTTCGAAAGGCTGGGTCGTCCTGAGGTTCAGCAGCACTCGACACTGAAAACGGAGTCGGTTTAAAAAAAGGAAATGTATAAAACAGCCTATAAATTCTGCCTACTTGGACAGTGTGGTCGAGGTTGTTGATGATTCTGATGACTCTACCGGAATTCGGTTTGTTTCCACCGCCGCCCCCAGGAGGCGGCAGATCTCCGTCGACCAGCGACTGCTTTCTGCTCATCGGCGGCTTGCTCCAGCCGGAGTTCGGGGGCGGCGGGCCATACCATATTCCATTCTTCTTGCCGCCGTAACTGGCATTCTGAAACAAAAGAACACAATTTTGGCTTTGGATTTCTAACAAATTTAGTCTATATTCAACTGCTCACAAACTATGTGCCGTGATAAAAGGAATACATCATATAGAAAAAAAATTAACTCAGCAAAGTCAGGTAACGTCTTAACCCAATCTTAATACAGAATAATTTAAATACACTGACAGGGAAATTTTTTTCATTTTCTAGATAAAATAAATTCTGCTCTTAATTTGTCCCATTCTTTTTACCATTAAATGCATGTTTATGCTGTTTTAAATTGGGTGTATCAATTAGACGTAAACTACTTAATCTTTAATCCAAAATAAGGATAAAGGTTTTTTTCAATGTCTACTTTTACGGAATTTAAAATGTTTGTTCACTCTCATTTGAATTCTATCATAGAAGACCCAGTTCTGGACATCCTAGAGTAACAGAACAACATGATGACGGTTTTTTGACTTCGAGAATTTTGTGAAACCGGCACCTTACCCCGTTAAAACGATTCGTTAGTTCCGGGAAAGTGAGGTGTCCAAATTTCTGGAGTCCAAGATTAAATCAGTATGGATTGATCGCTTTTCGCCACGTAAGACGGACCAGAATTGTCTAGAACGGCTCCATTTGCTCGAGAACAGCCATTGGTCTTTGGACGATTGGTCTATTGTACATTTTACAGATGACTGTAGATTTGCCTTACGATCTTCAGATGGGCGTAAAAGAGTGGAGAAATCGAAATGAAAGGTAAATAACTTATAATTTTTCCCAGAGCCAACCTTTTCAATGTTGTTCAGTGATGGTGCGAGTGGGAATTTCAAAGGGGTCGGACAGAGTTGGTTGTCGTTCGTAGGGGGTCTTTGACGGCCACTCGCCATATGAATGAAATTTTGGAATATCATGCGCTGCCTATCCTCGATGAAATCGGCGACAATTCTAACAATTCTAACAACAATTCTAATGCATAATACCTGTCCATGTCGTTCGCATAATACAAACCTGCTTTCAACAACACAACATCAGGGTCTTATCTTCTATTTAAGGGATAACCTCAAATGCAAATAAGAGCACGTCCATCATTTCCTGATATACTCCACGATCTTGAAAGGACTTTTGGCGCAAAGTGGGCTAACCTCCAGCAAAAGACATATCCCGATAGTAGAAAGTACGCTGAGGCGTCTTTGAGATGTAATTAAGGTAACAGGAGGAAATATGCGATGAATCTCGAACGCAGATAAAACATTTTGAAATTTCAAATTCAATACTTTTAAATCCTCGTGCCGGATTTAGTTAATAATTACAAGAAAGTAAAAAATCAAAGGGATTAAAAATCACAACGGAACAGGAGATTTTCCATTTTTATTTCTCTACTTTTTCATATTGACACCTTTTCAGGTTAAATTGCTTTATAAGAATTGACACTTATACCAGAATATTTATAAAATAGTA
>CM077106.1:27252226-27342429 GCA_039619505.1 Cimex hemipterus | reverse complement strand
GAGAGAGAGAGAGAGAGAGAGAGAGAGAGAGCGAGAGAGAGAGAGAGAGAGAGAGAAGAAAGAATGCTTCACACTTGTAATTATATCCATCATTGGGAGAATAAAAGAGTTTATACTTTATTTTATATGGTATTTTGCATGTTTATTATTATCTAAATTCAATTTTCTCAACTTATTATTATACTATGAATTTCAAACCCAAAACATTAAAAATTTACTTTGTTTTATTACAATTTTTACGAGTGCATACCCTTCATTATAATCTTTGTTAATCATATCCTACCTTAAAGCCTGTAAAACAAATTTGTGAAAAAACCCAGCAATAATAATATATGGTATAATATCAGCTAGGATATACTGAATGATGGTAGCGATACATAATAAATTAAATTATGGCATATAGTATAAAATTATAATTTAAACTGTTCCTTCTCTCAGCACTAGCAGGTCTCGAAAATGAACCACCCAAGGTTGGGCTTCAGGGACTATCAACATCTTGGATATTTCAGCTCTCTAGGCCATCAGTCACCTATTCACATTTTCACTTGCTCTTAAATAAATTCTTTCTTATTTACATACCGTTCACTTTGTTAGGATGGTGGATAATTCGATATTCCTTCAACACCGTTAACACCTATTATATGATTAAACTAATGACGATACTCACAATTCCGTCATCGTTTCTCTCACACTATATATCACGCCAATAAATACATTCCCTCTGAACAATGACTATGGAACAAAAAAACTATCTCTACTGTGTAAAATAAAACGGCCATGTTTCTGTATGAATCGAAATAGGCAACTTACTATTGTCGTCACTACCGTCCACAAACAAATAATCAGGTGAGCATGATCCCTCCTCCGAGGTCCACCTATCAGCAGTGCTCTTGATAGCTTTTTGACCGAATTCGACCTTTTTCCTCAGTACCTCATTAAAAACGGCCATTATATTTAAGACACAAGGATTGGATTACATTGTAAATCTTTTGTTTACAATTACTGCTATCTGAGTACCCTGATACTGTGAAGATTCAACTGAACTGTCTCAAACAATTGATCGGAAAGTTTTGTTTAATGTTTCAAGAAATAAATCTTGTACAATAAAAGATGTTTGACACGAGAGTTAGATTATTAATTTTTTTTAAATAAATAAACGGATTAAAGATTGGTTATGGGTTATCATTCTATGGATTATGGAGTATTAAAAGGCAATCGGCTATACCCTTTATAAAAGCTTTGAAATTGTATGCTTTTTTAGCGGGTGTGAAAGAATTGGTTCACTTACCATTTCAGGTATCATAAATTATACCTGGACAGAAGAAGTCGAATAATATTAACAAAAATGAATTTTACTATCCCGTTATGTGGCTGGGTCGCTGGTAACCCGTTTAAACCAGATATCAAGGAGATCGTAGCTTCCCTACAAAGGAGGTTGGACTGGAGTCGGTCAATCAGTACACCTCTTTTTTTCAGGCAGAAATCTGGGCCATTAATGGGTGCTGTAGAAGATTTATGGAAAATAAAATTAAAGGAAATGATATTTTTACAGTCAGACTAAACTTAGGTCATTACAAAAAGATTTGGCAATATTGGTGAATTTTATCAATAGGATCTCTTCCAGATTTGAGAACGAAGTAACCCTTATTTGGATAGCAGCTCATTAAAAACACTATGGCACTAAAATAAGGACAGCAAAAAAAAAAAAATTTGGTTTGTCTGGCCACAACCGGTATTATCTCACTCTATGAGCACAGCGAAAGAGAGTATTAAAAACTGGAGTATGAAGCAATTCCTTAAGGACTGAAATCTATCCCTCGGACAAAAACAATCGAAAGAGTTTGTTAAGGTGATTAAACCAGCAGAATCGAACCGGCTGCTCTCTAAATAACGAAGGGAGTTAGGAGGCTGATAGGTATTCTGACGGACCACTGACCACTGACCACTGAGAAGACACCTCCCCGTAATGGGTATTATATCGGATACCTTTTGCCATTTTTGTGAAATAAAAGAAGAAAGGTACTACCTCGCAGAGTGTGATGATAGGTATACTAGGTCTAGAAAATCTTTGAAGGAGAGGACATCACCAAAAAACTCTCCGAGATAAAATGGTTCCGAATCTTGGGGTTTGCGAACAAAACCAAGAGATTTGTGCAGGAAACGTGAGCCGACCAAGTCCCGGACCTTTTAGGGATGGGGTACGAGTTTACCAGACATTAAACCTCTCGGGGTCTTGGTCGCCCACCCTGCATAATACATAACATATAAGTCGTTCAATATCAGACGATACAAACTTAAACTAACGTAATTCTAAGTAAATATGATTTAGTCGCACGAAATGTCACCATTAATTTTTACATTTCTTCTGTTCTTGTGACCCTTGCCAACTAACTCAAGTTTTTGATTTAATGAAGCTAAGAATTTTTTATTTATAGTTAAACTTTCCTTATTTATCTATTATAATATGGTTTCCTTCCTCAAGAATATGAATAAAATATTTGCTTTTTTAATCTATTCTTTACAACCGGTAATCGTCAAAATATTTCAATGCTAAATTTTTCAAAAGTTTGGATAACATTTTTATTTTGAAGTGGGTAAAAGGAAATACGCAAAAGATGGAAATATATTGCTATTGTTTCAATATAGACTGAATTGCAATGTTGAAAATAGCGAATGGTTATTAATTTTTTTAAATATAATAAAAATTTATTGATGACTAAAGAGGAAAAACTGAAATCATTGCATTACATAGCAGCACAGAAAAAAATTGACGAGGTTTGTTAATTAATGCATTTCAATTGCTGGTTATATCCCTCCTTCACGACAGAACAGTCTTGCGGGTTTAGAGGTTTGTCGCCCCGTGAAACAAAGTAATCACTTGTCAATTAAATTCTTAATTAAATTCTTCACTTGGACATAAAACATATACAAATATGAATTATTTTATATAAAGCTACTAACTAAAAATGTTCGAAAATTAAAATAAATATATATTATTGTGTCAACAAACTTTTGAATGTTGGTATAAATTATTTACTTTCCTAGTTATTTAATCAGAAGTAAATGTTTTAGTAATAATGAAGATCAGATTTTTCCAAAGAACATTGTTTAAATTGTTACTTTAGTGCTGAATATGATTTGAAAGCTTTGAAATGGCATGATTTAGAATTGGTTCACTTATCGTTTCACGCATATCACAATAATGGAAAGAAGACAGTATTAACAATAATAATCTGCAACGTTTATTTCAAAGTTAAAAATTCTGAAACGAAAGATATTTTTGTTAAGCATAACTCATAATGCCAATGCTAGTTAGATAGTAAGAATTATAAATAAAGTCAAATCAAAATGTAAAAACAAACAAGTGCAAAAAACGTAAAAGAACTACTTTAACAGACACATTTTTAAGGGGTTTTAAAACAAGACACAAAATGTAACGAAATATCTTTGCTTTTGTCTACACATAAATTGACTTGAAATAAATGAAAATAGTTTTTCTCAGGGTATTTATTGAGTTTTATAAATATAATTAAAACTTCTATACAACTAACGATATAAGATAACTAATCTTGTCTTATTTTGTTGATTAATCCACTTTTAGATTAGTCAATCATGTTGTTAAAGTATAATATTTAACTTATTTTAGTTTTTTAAAGTAATAATGGTAAAGGCCAACCTAAATTAGAAAAAATAATCATTTACAATACCAATCTTTACTGTAAATATTTGGAATTAATTTAGAGATATGGAAAGTCCTAATTTGACTAACCATCTCAGCCACAAAATAATAGTATTTCAAATGAATTGCAAATCATATAGTAGTCATATATTCAAGTCATGTTAGCATGCCAAAAGTTTGTATTTTTATTAGCAATTCAAAACGTTCTGGCCTGATTGAATCGCTCCTAAACGCCGTTTATTATTACCTAAGTTGTATGTAATTATTTAAATTTACAACTATAACATTTTTAAGTTTCCTCTCTCTCTCATCCTCCCGCCCACCCTATCCTCCTCACTCTCTATTGCTCTATCTCCTTTTCTCCCTCTCTGTAAATATTCTATGAAGACGTATGGGAAATTTTATGCTGAACAAAAGTTGTTTTACTTTTCTATTTCTTTCACCCAGACACAAATTATACAGTTATAATAAATAATTAACTTGAAAAAGACTATGTTATAATTATAATTAGTAATAAAAATAATATTATGAAATTATATTATATGCAATAGTATTTTATAGATTATATATTAATAATATTAGTTAATTTAAAAATGCGCTGTAATCATAACGAGAACTGGCAGAAACAAATTCATTGACTTAAGGGTTACTTTAGCTAGGGAAAACAGATATTTAAAAAGAAAACACAAGGATGAGGCTGTTTGAAAGAAGAGGTAATTTTTAAAAAAATCATATTTTTTTTATCGAACTTTTAAGAAAAATGTAACGTTCATGACCATGACACTATAATTAGTAAATTTAAAATTTAACAAATATATACCATCCATAAACCCATGCTTTTTAAAGGAAATTAAAATTAAAATCGATCATTTAAACTATTATTTATAGTATAGTATTTTTTACGTTGGCGGGATAAAGCATTTCAGTTGGCGTTATTTTTTATTTATATTTTCTACCAATGTACCCGTGAGATGTATTAAAGAAATTAAACACCCCAGTAAAAATAATATTTATATCTTCACAGTCCTGATGAAGAGGACATTCCATGGATAACTCGACAGAGGAACTGAATATTTCCTTTCAAAAATGATTTCATTTCTGCTAAATTTTATAAATATAAATAATGTTTAAGGTTTATCACTGATTATTTATATTAAAAGCAAGATTTTTCTAAGATTTTTAAAAAAATTTAACAGTATAAGAAAAATCACGAAGAATTAATATGACTAGGTAAGTGTAATAAATGTAAATGTTATGATGTCGTTTATACAGTATACACGAAAAATTTTTCGTTTATATTTGAGCAATTCTTTTAATTGCTTGTTTTTTTCAAATAGTGATTTAAAGCTCAAATAAACATTTTCCCTAGCGCATAACTCTACAAGAATCATAGAGAAGTGTATAACATAAAATTAGATTCTTTTCTCATAAAATGAAAAAAAAAGAAATAAAAAATAAGTGATGCTACTGAGAATATCATTGTCAATGCCTACCATTGTCTGAATTTTAAAAGAAGAAATAGTTTACTGTTTTAGAAATAAAAATGTAGTAAAAATATTATTGCTGTAAATGTGTATATCAACGGGTGTTTTTAAATGAACAAGTTGAGTCCGAAATTTTACAAAAAGGAAAATAAGATAAAAGTTGAAAACAGTGAAATTTAATTTTTTTACGAATCCTCGCCTTCATATTCTGTCAATATAGATTGATTGAACTTCGAAATAAACTTTCTCACCTTGAATGTTTTGTATGAGGACACGACGTAGTACATGCCGTCCTCGAGTTCTTCCAAAAGGTGTTTCCTTTCGCCGTCGAGGCCGAATATGAACCTGGCTCCCCTGGGCAAGTCCATCCTGAGAGATAGCTTGTCGAGGAGAGCCTCCAAAGTGCCCACGTCGCGCCCAGGCCGAAATCTGAACTCAAGCCCCGGGAAGTACGGATCCCCATTTTTGTAGAAGGTGACCTGAAGGGGTAAAATTACATCGATTAGTTTATGGAGAAGTTGGTAATTTAACAATAATAATAGGCGTAATACAAAAATAAAAAACTACATTAGTCAAGTTGGTATTGTCAAAAAAAGAGCTTAAGATTCTCGTTAATAACATTGAGAAATAAAACAATGCAGACAAAACAAAAATCTGACACATGTTTCTATGTACATTATGTGTTCTATGTACATGAAACACTATGACAACTTCTTATCAACAACCCAAATTAGCAGAAAGGCTCAAACTAGGATATAAATAAATTAGTGGAATTTATTGACAGAGTGATTAAATGCCAAAGAAACTCTCCAACGAAAGTACAA
This sequence comes from Cimex hemipterus, assembly GCA_039619505.1. Classification (NCBI taxonomy): domain Eukaryota; kingdom Metazoa; phylum Arthropoda; class Insecta; order Hemiptera; family Cimicidae; genus Cimex; species Cimex hemipterus. The sequence continues at coordinate 27,336,442 of CM077106.1, read as the reverse complement.
ACAATACATAGATAATTACCAAACTGATCATTGCATACAACGTACGGTCAAAAACGAACATAAATTTAAAGGAAACGTGAACAGTTTTTTGGGTGTGTTTATGTTTTTAATGAATGTATTAGAATGAATGTAATTTACTAGCGTGAAAGCAAGTGTTATACTCGGTCAAAGGCCTAGTACACACCCGGGCTATATTGTTTATTTTAAGGGGTGTAGAAATTACGTCGATTGTTCGATTTGCTTTGTATAGTCGAGTAACAACTCCAAAAGTTGGTGTAGGGGAATTGCGTTTGGAGGAATTTCCTTGAACAAGCGGATCAATAGGAGCTTTCCCAGAATTTTCACATAAGGTTTCTGATACCTGATAGAAAATTTCCAAAATGTGGGCAAAGAGGTTGTGCCTAGGAAGGCGTCCAATAGGTAGGTTATGAAACTGATGGTTAAGAGGATGATATGAGTGATTAGGTCGTAACCTAGGCTTTTATTTTTTGAAAGGTTTCGGACTGCATCAAGAGAGAATGCTTTTGGCGGGACGTAGAGAGGCAATAGTTCGTCAAGTTGAAATACTTTTCCTCGTTGCATCTCAATTATTCCCGAGCTGACGTCAATAACGCTTCTAATGAGTTGCGCGGAATGCAAATTTTGTACGAATTTGTCTCCTGAATTGGCACGAAATCTGAACATTTAGGGAAGCTTTAGACAACACAGCCTTACAGCGCAAGATCATACACGCAACTGTGGATATTATTTAACATTGTCATGTAAGGTTTTGGTTTAAATGAAAAAGCTGGTGCTACTAGCGGGTTTCGAACCCACAACCTTCTGCCACTTGAGTTATAGAGTATTTGGTAGATCAGCGGCGTATTTAGCCGAGGGTCGTGAGTTCGAATCTCGCTCGTGGCAGAGGCTTTTTCATATCAACCAAACCCTTTCATAAAATGATTAATTAATTGAAAAAAGTAATTTGGTCAATAGACCGCTAGATATAATAGATTATTTAACATTTAAAAAAATGTAAATGGCTTTGTAACTATTTTCTTTCTGGACTGTAGGGAACGTTAGAAAGAATTCTCGGACACGTGTCTAATATTTTTCTTGCTATATCACCAAAATAGCTTGAATAAAATCTTTTTTATTCCAAGAGTGAAGAAGAGCAAAATATATTAACAATAACCAAATATGGCAATAAACCCAAGTGTCTTAAAATTGAAAAATAGGTGTTAGCCCGTTAAAATTAATGATTTTGTTTATTATGTTAGCAATTTTACGTTTTATTACTATCATAGTTTCGAAGGTTAAAAATTTGCTATTTGTAGCCAAGTATTAAATTATAAAAAACAAAATAAAATGTATCTAATGAAACAGGCATTCAACATAGTACTATTGACCTCAGAGAAATGTGTTTCCTTTAAATTCTCTAATAATTCTATCTCTGCTATTGTAAGGAATTTGAGAAAACTATCGATGGATCGACTTGATCTTGAAACATTGATAATCTCGGGCTTTGGGACAAGAGGGCCACTCATGCTGATTGTATCGCGTGCTACTTTCAGTTGTTGGTCAAGGGGGAGTGAAAATCAATTTATTCGTTTTACAACGTTCTATTTTCTTGTGGAAAAGCACTTGAACAAGTGTGTTCGGCAACTACAACTGGCCCTATTTAAAATATTGACAAATGCAATGGTTATATCATGCAACGAGGCTTACTTTTACGATGGTAACGATTTTCTTGAGAAGCTAAGTGAAACCCAATTAAACAATCTAAATCAAGAATTGATAAAAAATATATAAACTAGTAATAAAATCATTAATTATTATGTCTTTAATGAACAGAAAACAGTTTTGTAAAATAAGTTGATTGGTATTAATTGCTTACGAATAAAAAATATAAAACGTTTGACCTAAAAATTAAAAACATACATTTGATACAATAATTTGAAATCTAGAGTCCATTTTTGTAATAAAAAAAATAAAATAAAACAATCGTAGACTAGTAAAAAATCAGCAAGACATAACTATTTGTGAGTCTGTAAAGCAAACTTCAACCAAACTAAAAAATTTTATTGTATTGCATCAATTTTTCGACGTTTTAAACGGTCAGTCGTCTCGACCTCGACCAACGGTTTATTTTTAGTGCGGCCAGACTTCTGGGTATCACCGCGGATCGGCAGGAAGAATGGGGCCGGCTCCTTGAAATCGATGAGTACGCATTTGCATACCCCATGGTAACTCGGGTACCTTGAAGGGTGAATACACTGGGACCATAACACTTTCTCTGTTGTCCCTCCATAAAAAACACAAAAAATTGAAACTATTGTTCAGAAGTTACTATTTGGCAATTACGTTAACATATATTGCCAGATTTTTCAGGATTAAGACTAAAACTTATCAATAACTTATAACAATCTTTTATATTTCCAATCTACTTGGAGATAAAAACGGAAAAATAAATGCCGTAATAATACTAAACATTCTAAATAATACAAATAATCGCAGATACTGTTGTAGACTTCAATTACCTAACTATCTAGTAAAATTAAAAAACGTTTTCCATCATTTTAATTTGCCTATTCTTGATAATCTAGTGTTTTGACATCTCAACATCTTCGCTTGTCCGAAATGCCTCTGACAGACCAAAATGGCGAGAATGTACCGACTAAAATGAACGAAACCCTACAAAACAACTGGTTAACGTTGTAAAAAGACCAATGTTGTTTTAATACCTGACCATATTTGAAAGAAAGTACCTTTCTGGCTCTCCAGTAATTGAGGTTGTTGTACTTCGCTTCGTGTGCTGAGGGCGCTGCTCTCGATTTCGGCCTGGGAGGCATCACAGACGACGTCTCGCTTCCCCCAGGACTCGGAGGCCTACTCCCCCAATATCCTCCTCCAAGCACTGTTCTCGGCCGTACTATATTCACTTCCTGTGGCTGAAATCAATTGAAGAGCGTGTGAATCGTCATTACAATATGTAATAGAACAATAAAACAAGTTATTGTTATAGAAAGTCAATTCTGTTAAAAAACAACAATCTTTGATTAACTATTTAATCCAAGTAGGTTGATAAAATAAGACTTTCTTGAGAATAAGTGTAATGTTCATGTTATGTATAAACAGTGAGAGTATCATTACTCCGAATTAATGATCCACACCAACAGATAGGCCCAGCATGTCAACACAAATCTGCAGTAAATTTTTTGACAGATGTAATTCAATACTATACACGAACAATAAAAAACAAAATGCACAACGGTGGTTGCAACTTACTCTTATTTGGTTGGAACTTTGAAAGCGTTGAGACATCGAGGGAAGAATTATTGAGTTAATGGGTCTGAGTGGAGGGATATTTTGGAGTGGTAATTGTGGAAACATGTCCGGATCAGATCCTTCTCGAATATATCTGGAATTTTGTAAACAGTAAGATTCATGAGTTAGAAGGGCACGTTGAATATGCGGCGGTGAACTTTGGGTTGAAATGTTCGGTTTATTGGATGTTGGAGTATTTAGTCGAGCCCCACTGTTCAACTTTGTAAGTCCAATTCGGTAATGGGTATGTGTGCGTTAGGTTTTATGTATATTTATTTACGAGAGGAGGTGAGCTCATGGGCTAACCGATTTCAATGAAACCTTTTTCGGTGAAACTCGGTCGAAAAATACTATACGACGGTACCGTCGGAAAAAAATAGATGTAAAAAATGACCGAAATTGCATTTACAACTACTCACAGCTCTCCCCATCAATTTGCATGAAATTGAAAAAAACTGTTAATACATCGGAAAAAATTAGACACTTGCATAGGAGTTTGGAGAAATTAGCCCGTAATAAAATGTTAAATAATGTGGTTACAACCCAACTTGTCTGAATACCTGTTTTGTTTAATATTTGTCTTTTCGTCCAGTATTTGGGTTTTGAGTAAGCCTGCTATAACTAAAGTTCAAGATAACGGACTTAGTTGAATGAAGAAATTAGCTTCTTATTTGCACTGGTAACATTTTTGCTCGTTTGTTCAGTATGGACAATTTCAACGAGAATGTTTCATAAAAAAATAAGAACTTGATTGCAGCTGAATTCGTCCACCACCGTTTTGCCCTTCCCACATTTCTAAATTATTTCCGTTTTTAAATAATTATTTTACTTGTGAAATCCAGTAATATTATTGTTTATCCCTCAGTGGTCTAGGGTTAATAACCGTTCATCCTGAAGAATAGTTTTTGTGGATTGAAATTCTCAACATCAATTTGGGAAGCGTCTTGTTTATATCCCTAAAGTCTCATTGTAATTACTTATCGAGATGATTTTCCAAGAAAGGGTGGAAACGTTTAATCTACATAAACCACCATGATAAACATTTGTGGACTTATGAAAGATCGATGTTGACTGACGACTTTATGAAACCACTAGCAAAACACGCCTGCTTTATTCAAAATCAAAGTACTAATAATTTTTTCTTAGTAGTCAAGTTTTGTTTTCGAGTTTCACAATTTTGTACAATTATGTGTGCTCGTCATTTGTAATTTTTAATTATTGATATGAATTCAACTCTCAGTTTTATGAATCAGTTAAATGAAAAGATGAAAGGATTTAAATTAGAATTGAACATACTGCGATAAAACTTAATTTACTATTTCTTGGTAAATAACAGATTCGAAATATTGGGATATGGTCTGGCGCACAGGGGATAATTTCGAACCTCACGCGATACTGGGGAAGGCTGATGGCAGGGTTTTTTTAACACCTCACCCCTTCAAGTATTTATCGTTGGCCACATAAGGAAAGAAACAACTGAAACATCTTGACCGACCTTGAACCAATCCAATTTTTGAACCGAACAATTTTTTTAAAAATGATTTATTTGTATCATGTATTTATTCTTAAACACTGTTAGGCACACAATTCTACCCACTCGTAATATAACTTGTTTTTTTTTTTTATATATTTGTATATATTAACCGAAGGTAATAATTGAGAGTATAAAAAAAGTTTTAAAAAATGTTAATTGCTAAGGAAAAAATACGGACAGATAAAATTTATTTTATATTTTTAATTAACATTACAATATCACGAATTTCTTCCTCTTGCTTTTGACAAACGAGCAAAAATGTTACCTACCAGTACACATAAGACGCTCATTTCTCCATCCAACTAAGTCCGTTATCTTGAACTTTAGTTATAGCCGACTTACTTAAAACCTGATGTATTCAACAAAATAGGTTTGTAGACAACGACAACTCTTATTATCCCTTTTTTTACGAAGTCCTTTCCTGATCGTCGAAGACATGAGGAAGTGATGGACGTGCACTTATTCGTTTTTTAAGATTATTCCATAAATGTTAGATGGGGTTCTAGTCTGGAGAACGGGCTGGCGAGGCTAAGACCCTGACGTTATCCTGTTGAAGGTACGTTTGTACTATGCGAGGGACATGTAGGGCACTATCGTGCATTTGAATAAGGTTGTCACTGATTTAATCGAAAATGACGCAATTTCAACCACATAGCGAGTGGCCGTCAAAGCCCCTCCAAGAACAGCAACCAACTCTGTTTGACTCTCCATTGAAATTCCCGCCACACCATCACAAGCTACGGTTAGCTCCCGGGAAAAATTACTGGCTTTGTACCTGTTATTACGCCTTCTCCACACTATCTGGAGATGGTAGAGCAAATGTACACTCATATGTAAAAAGTACAGAAGAACTAGCGTTCAAAGACGACCAATGATTGTTTTCTCTAGCAAATGGTAGCCGTGCAACTGTGTGTGTTCTGGTCAACTCTGGTCCTCTTACGGGGCCGAAAAGCCATCAGTCCATAATGATTTTATCTTCTTCGAGCAGTGAGTTCAGAAATGTGGACTTGCCTTGGAGCTGACGACTCGCTTGATCAAGAGTAAGGTACTGGTCTCACAAAATTCTTGAAAAGTCAAAAACATCCTGTGGTTCTGTTATCCTAGGGCGTCCAAATCCGGACCTTTTAAGGTAAGCCCCAGTTTGTCGAAAGGTCTAACTCCAATGGCGTAACGTCTATCATCAATAAGAGCCACACTACAAGCAACATCCTCAGTACTAAGTGGTATTTTTTTGTTCAAAAATTGAAATTAACTAAACAAAGATGAAAATACCAGTTTATTGCTTCAGAATTCAAAATAAAGTGAATAAACATTTTAAATTACATAAAAATCGAACACTGAAAAATCCTTCCTTCTTGTTTTGGATTAATGATTAAGTGTGTTTAAGTCCAATATATAGATAGATATTTCCAATTTATAACATTGCATAAAGAAAAACATTTTTTAAAAACAATGAGCCAAATTAATAGCAGAAGTTTCTTTTATCAAAAGATGAAAAATCAATTGGGTGGAATTGTCTGCCTATATATTAAAAAATGTATTCGTATTATTATTATTTCTGGTAAAAAAAAACGCTGTGTATTGTATGGTCATCGTACTGCATTTGATTGGGATCCGAAAAAATATCGATACTCGGTATTTCATAATTGTTGAGCGTTAAGTTCTTATCTTTTAACTGTTGTGGGGTTTCGCGTGGAAGGTCCCGAGACTGGGAAGTATGACAACTGCTAGTTGGCAGATCGAAAAGTGGAATGAAAGAAATTACGGATCTCGAAAAATGTTTAGGTTGTGGATATTGCGGTTGATGAAAACATGCTGGTGAACAATGTTGTTCAATATCCGTCAGTACTGTTTGTTGATGCTAATTGTTATAGTACTGGAACGTTTCAATCTCGTCGATTCTGTGAGATACAAGTCAGGGAATATTGCAAAAGCCGTAAGACAGGCTGTCTGGAAAGAATCGGAGTAAATCACGGACAAGGCCAAGGGATGTCTTGCAAGAAGAGTAATGATTTTTATTGGTGGAATAATGCGACCTTGGGGGGTAGTTTTCCCTATCCCGTGACCGGGCAAGGCCGCTGGCCACGTCACCCTCCTCGCTTATCTCATGACCCCGAGCCATAACAAAATAACGGCGTTTCGGCTGGGAGAACCATTTGTAAACTGAACGGTTAAGGAAGTTTAAAATCGGATCTAGAGCTCAAATGAGAGGCCACTAGATCAATTTTGACGAATTCTTCTATTTCAATTTTGTACTATTCGTCAATTATATGATTAAAAGATTTGTAATGTTGTCATTTTTGTTACTTCTTCTTTTAATGAAGGATTTAAAGGAATTTGACGCCAGGACGTTTTTGATATTTGAAATGTTAATAAACATTCCTCTGTATTTCTGCACTGAGTTTAGTTCTGTCAATCTTTTAGGCCGTCCAATTAAATTTTCTCTATCCAGTATTTTAACTCGTTCTCTTTATTTATGCATCCCCTTTCACGGAAGTACTTTAGTACTTGTCATATTATCAGCCACCCCTCGACATTAACATCCAAAACAATAAGAATCCTTTACAGCAAGGTCTTTGGCGAAAGCATTAAAAGCAAGTATAAGAAGTGCCACTATTAATTATTTTTCAATACTGTTTTTACTCTCCTAAGACAATAATATTTATAATGCTAATGATTACTTGAAGATCGTGAGATGCGGTCTGGTGTGACGGAGGTTGAGGAAAAATTTTTTTTATCAATCCAACGTTTTGATCTTTAGTGAGATCTTCTTCAGGGCCTAGGATTTATAAATATTGTTTAAACTATGCATATACATGTAAGATGTGAAAATGAATTAATACAATGACGCACTCAATATAGAAATTTTAGAATTAATCAAAGTATTTGTACTTACTGTTTTGTGTACGTATTTGTGTTCTCTGGGTAGATGTTTTACGGTTTTGCGTCGTGTTGAGAGTGTTAGTGAAATATTAAGGGTTTTGATTATATATACGTTTGAATTTGAAGGAATGGGGAAAGTAGTGAGGGTAAAAGTCCAATTTTCTATGGGGAGTCGGCTTTTTAGGAGAAACAGATCGACAGTGGGAAAAGGCGTAATGGTCGTAAACTCGTTCTGCATAGCTTTTCAGGATTATTATACGCGGGATTATTAGGGGAAAGGAGAGATAAAGTATGATTATTAAGACTATGTAGAATTGTTTGATGTATGGAATGTAATGATTGTTTTGTATGTTCTACAGTATGTTTTATAGGGTATATTTATGTTATTGATATCGAATTTTATTTCTGATATTAGCGTAACAGCGGAAAAGTTTACGTGTGTTTGTTCTGGAATTGATACTGTGTTTATCTCTGTTGATGTGAATCATTTCGAAAAAGTTGGTGTTTGTATTGCTCTGTCTTTAATATGTTTCGATTGCTGAAATCGAAATTGTGTTGGCGTTCAAGTTAATGGGTAGCCAGTGCTGCAGGATTTTGTTCTTTTTTTTTACGTGTTTTATCCTCTTATCCAGATATTGGGATGTAATGCCGATGTAGGTCCCAGGACACATGGGAGTAGATGGCAAAGAGAAAGCGGACAGCCTTGCAAGGGAAGGGGCAGCTACACCGCTGACAAGACCCGAACCCTTCTGTGGCATAGTAATCCACACTATCTCAGAGAGAAGGACAAAAAGAAAATAAGGGAACATTAGAATTCGCTTATTGGACACAGACAATCCAAGAATCTTCTAACCAATTTCGGAAAGAAAGAAGTTACAGAATGTGTCAAAGGAGGCAGGAATAGACTGCGAATCCTAACAGGATTCCTAACAGGACACTGTAGATTAAATGGGCATCTAAAGAAAATTGGAATAATCCAAGATGGTACATGCCGATTCTGCAAAGAAGTAGAAGAGACACCAACACATCTACTAACAAACTGCAAAATTAGCCCGCAGGAGGAAGTGTGTTGGGATGTACAATGTGACCATAGAAGAGCTTCAACCAATAAAACCCGGCTTAAAACTAATCAAGTTTCTTGATGAAATAGGACTCACCGATGTGCTCTAGGCAGAGAATGGGGGATACAATAGCTCTTAAAAGGCGCAGTATACAACACCCTGAAATATCATCATCATCAATGCCGATGTAAGTTGGAGGACAATTTTTACAATTAAAAAATTATTATAATAATTTGGCTAACAAAGTCAATAAATTAATTGGCTTATATTATTTTAATGTAATCCAAATCAGCAAGTATAGGGAAATTAAAATGATCACAAACGATCAAATAATATGTTAATCACATGACAGGACTCTACAACAATAATTTTTCGAGAAGACAAAGTATTGATTCCTAAAAGCCAAAACACGTCTGATCAGAAACGACAAAATCACAGGTTCATCACCTCGCAGATTGACCTAATATTTTAATGAGCCAACCACTGAAGATGGTTAAAAGAAATGAGATTCTTTTGGAGACTTGATAAACCAATACCTTGTTTTGTTGTCACCTGGTCCGCCCATCCTCGCAGTTTTGTTTAAGACAAACCAACCGATTCGACGAAATGGCAAACGCGTCTGTCAGACTAAAAGACAAAATCAGCGAGGATTGGCAAACTAAAATGATAAGAAACGATAAGACTACAAGCTCATCACCCCCGCAGAACTCAATAAAATCTACTTTTAAAAAAATTCTCTTTTTGTTGGATCTGAATGAGAATCTTGGTTATAAAAACTTCATAAGCTTTTCCAATGCCATAAAACTCAGTTTTCTTGAACACGAACCTACCACTGATGTTAAAAAGACAAAACATGTCTGACAAAAACAGCGCAGCTAGGCGGACCAGAATGTTAAAAAACGACCAAATACAGGTTTATCGCCCAGCATAATAATTCAATTTTTTAGAAATCTAATCTACCACTGATGATGCCTAAAAGCCAAAAAACGTTTGACAGACAAAATCAGTGCGGTTAGGCTGACCAGAAGGATCAGAAAGGATCAACCTACAGATGCATAACACAACAATACACATTTTTAGCTACTATTTTTTTTTTTTCAAAAACACCGGTTGATATGACCTCTGCAGTTGAGAACCCTTGTTTAAAAAAATAACCTACTAATGAAGATGGTAAAAAGTCAAAACGACCAATCTACTTTCGAAAAAGAATATTAACAACTCCAAAATTGCATTTAAGTCCAGTATGATTTGATTATCTTATAACTGATTTTTGTAGTATAGGAATTTAATTTTCCTACTTCCTTAGTGTTGTTCTTGGGCAAAAATCGTAGAGAAATATCATAGAATTAATCAGTTCTTCCATTCTAATGAATATGATCGAAGAAATCTTACGGGCGGCCGCTTGGTCTAGGGGTATGATTCCTGCTTTGGGTGCAGGAGGTCCCGGGTTCAAATCCCGGAGCGGCCCAATTATTTTTTATTATGCCTCTTATTTTTTTTGAACGCCAAGTTAAATTGAGTCCACGTGGGTTTCCACCTGTTGTGGTCAGTAGTTGAATGAGCACGAATATTGATTCCTTTTGGCCTTCTCCATCGTTCTGACCTAGATCTCGGCCGTTCTTATCCGATCGGCCAGGCCGGCGGTCGGTGGCTCTTTAATTTCTTTTTCGATGGAAATCCCAGGTGGAAATTGATGAGAGCAAGTCTGATAATGAGGTTCACGACAGTTAAATTACGATAGAAAATTTCTATCAAGCCGTATTGGTAAATATTTTTGTTTAAAAGACCCGGCGAGAAAAGGGAACACAGAACATTCTATGCATTAACAGTTAACATACAACATACGATCTTAAAGATATTTCATTACCTACATATCTTTTAATTTTTTAAATAAGTAACGCAGATGTTCCAAAATGTTTTGACGCAATGCTAGAAGTGTGTTGTTCAACAAGTAAATATTCAATTATTTGAGTACCACCAGGAAAGGACCTCAATTCTCGGGGGAAAAAAGGCTCAAGCTGTACAGAAATATTAATGATATTAAAATGTACACAGATTAAATGGAGAAAAATAATTATTCAAGGCTTGCCTATGCAAATTCCGTCGTCTGCATGCCACATCTCCATTTTTGACGACCACAAAGTTGCAAATGAATTCGAAAAAATTGTATTAAGGGCCGTGGCAAGAATCCACTTGCATATAATTAACCGGGTTTACTTACTGTCACTATTTTAAAGCACTCTACAATCGTCTGTATCAGCATAATTTATCCATTAAGAGATAGAAAAAGTGTACGAGAGAATAAAAAATAAAAAACAAAAAATTAAATCGTCTTGAGTTTGTTGTTCACTAATTATATCATTTTATCTACATCATTATTGATTATCGTATCCCTATTCTGCCACCGCGACCAAAAAGGTGTGGTATTATTATTATTAGCTTACCTCATTGACACTTCTTCATTTTCATACCTCTGAAAATGCCCAAATTTCCTAAGAGGCTGTATCGTTTCAGAGCCTTGTAAAGTTACATACGATGTTTGCTATTCCATGTATTCGGCAGGTTTTGGTTCAAATTTTCCAATTTTTAAGCTGGTTATCTAATGAGTAATGCCCGGTATAAAAGCCTATTTTCCATAGAGAAAGGCGGGTTTTTGATGTCCTGGTTGAGATCTTGAGGATCTTTGATTGTTTTGCACTTAGCGAATTCAGTCTAATCATTTCGTTCTTCATCATTTTCTTCAGTTCCGCTTTGAGACGTGCCAATTTGTGGTCCTGATTTGGCTGCTAATGTTTTCACTAATTTGTCAGCCAGTTCCTTTCCTTTCTCTCGTGTCCTGGCTCCCAAGAGGAGTTATCTGATTTCGTTTTCCCAGGAGTTGGTGGAAGAGTGTAGTAAAACAAACATTTAGTGATGTTTCCCTGTCTGAGAATATTTTTGCGCCTTTAGACCCTTTTTAATTAAGTATTTCTTGTGCAAAGAGTTCTGTTGAATGGATCTCACTTTGAAAATTCATGATGTAGGGCTTGAAGGTTTTGTTGGTCAAAATCTACTGTTTCGTCAATAGTTGAATTGAAAACAGGTTTAGTTGGATAATAACACCATAGATTGTCAAAAGTGTTATTTTTAACTTTTCCTTAAATTTCTATGATAGTTAAAATTTTCTTTACGAAGTTGAAAATAATTATTCGGAGATAGTGATTCTACTAATTGGTCAGGTGTGACGTAGTTTATAGAAAAAAACATTTTCTTCATCGTGCTACGTTTCGATCTTTGTTGAGATCATCTTTCGTGCCCTCTCAACTGGACGCACCAGAATGGCACACCTACGCAGAAAACAAACACTTTAAGCTCTGAAGATGATATAAATAATGATCGAAACGTTGGCACGACAAAGAAAATGTTTTTTTCTATAACCTACCGACCGCATCTCACGTTCTCCGAATAATCATTGACTAACGGACACTAAACAATAGAGCAAATTTATTTTAAACTTTTCCATAAGCGAGGTGAACCTTTTTATGAAATATGTAAAGGTCGGGCATTCTTGAAGTATTTGAATTTTTAATAATAGTTGAAATAAAACTTAGGTTTATCATTCGCCTTTCTGAAGTAAATATGGTGTGACCTTTTAGGAGATACATCTTAATAAAAGTAGGTAAATGTACACAACATTACTTAGACTTTTTTAATACCAACTTTCAACTGACATTCGGTTGTCTTTTTAATGGGCAAACGGCCCAATCCAATCATGCGCAGCTAACTTGTCAACAACACCCAACAACTATCTTATAGTAATTAGTTATATGAATTTTTTCTTCAAATATTATATTTTTATTTTAATTTGATTTTGTCGAAATTATATGTTCTTGGCTTCCATGGGGCCATATTGTTGTGGTTTCTTAGATACTGGCATGATAGACGGCTTCAAATAAAAATTAATAATTCTTTGCCTAAATTTATCTACGCAAAATCTGTATTGCCCCAGTGTTCTTACTTAGGACCGTTATTATTTCTCAACTTGATTAATGATGTTGATGATTTTTCCTCTCAGATAAACTTTTTACTCTCTTCTGACAAAGTCCAATTAATTGTACGATGTAATTAATAACGAGGATAATACAAAAATACTTCAAGCCTCTTTTTCTATGTTTTTTTCTTGGTGTTCAAAAAATGGGCTTAAACTGAATGTTGATAAATGCTCTGCGATGTCAATTTTTAGATGTAATGCAACAGTTAATTCATCTTATTTTGGTAATAAATTACAACTACTAACTAATTGTTAAGATTTGTGATTCACCATGTTCAACATTTTAGAAACATATTTACTTTAAAAAAAAAGTTCATGTCTGTAAGGCAAAGGTTCCGGGTTTGAATCCAGCAGCCCGGCATGGCTGTTGCAAAACCTCGTGCAAATATTGGCCACTTTTACATTCTAAGTTAATTAACAATAACCCATATCTTTCACACAGTGAGAGTCTATGTAAAGCGCAAAATTTCTCTAGGTTTTTGCTATCTAAGGATCTATATAATATTAGTCATTGATCATGATTTAACATATCACAAAGTTCTAAAATCACATACGTTCTGTTATCTCGCTGGTTTTTCAATGTTAGGTGCGAGCTACTTTTTCTTAATTTTAACCCTACAAGAGAAACAGTTCCTATAAGTGTTCTTTATGCAACAGACGGACTGGATTGTTTCCATTATTTACCAGAATGTCCAATTTTAGCGAAATTCAGAGTGCGTCAGCTTGCCCACGATGACAAAAGGACTTCTAATTTTTTGTTTAAATATCCCCCAGTGTTTAAAATTAGTATAGTTTTTGAAACCCTGAGCTACAGGAATGAAATAGTTTTATATATGAGAAACCTTTCTTTATGTGTATGTAAATCATTATACATATTTTTTGAAAAATAAAATTGCATTTTTCGTAATCGTAATCCATTGCCGTAATGTGCTTTGTATTACATATATTTGTGTTGTAAAAGATTATTTTCATTCGTTTACTTAATAAAGTACTTTCTTCATTCATTCATTCAACGTCGAGTAGTGCAGGGTAACAAGACTTTCATTTTTTCTAACTTATCTCCGTGTTCCGAAGTATTTAGGTTTGCTATTTGTGTCATTTTATCCACAAATGAAGAAGCTCTGAGGAACCGAGATGCTAACAATATAATACAGAACATAGAGATTGGTTACCGTTAGATCACAAAATATAACCTGACCGGAATCGGAGAAACAGTAAAAAAATAGTGGGTCAAAAACACAAGAAAGAGAAAGCAAAGCTAACCTAAGAAAAACAGTAGATAGACTGAAAAATAAAAAACGAAATACATTACTTAACTATCAACTATTATATCACACATTAAGATTAGACACAATTTCAGAAATTTTTGTTTCAAAACTACTCATTTTATTAAATTATTTTTGTTTGGTTTGTACACACTTCCTAAACATGCAAAAAAGAAAAAAATTCAATAAAAACTGTACAAATATGAAAATCATGAAAGTAAAAAGGAAACGATTATACTCCTTATTTGTAGTCGATTTGAATTTTTGAACAGTGTGTACAAATGCTCCAAATGTGCTGGAAACGTCTAAATATGCGTCTAATGATAAGAAATGAATAGTTTAAAATAAATAAAAAAGTAGCAACAAGTCCTCTAAGTTATATAGATGTTATAATTGTCAACAAACTACAGCTACTGTCTATACTTTTTTTGCTTTCGGCTCATCACCATTTAATGTGAATGCTTTTTTGGTAGTTCTTTGAAAACTAGGCAGAAAATAAATTGAAAATGAGCCGTATTTAACAAAAACAAACAGAACTTTTACATTGTCTGAGTTGAGAAAAGTTGTTCAGAATGTATTTTATAAGAATGTAATGTAACGACGTTATAATTTTCTTATTTACTAGTAATTTCTAACATTAATTTTCATTGATGTCTTGATTTCAGTCATATTTCTGGATTGTAAACGAACAAGACTAATAAACAAATATTCAATGATAAAACTATCATCCTTTAATTAACTATTAACTCGAAAATTTCTAATACTTCTGAACGTGTCAAAATCTGAAACGCTTGTGACAGACAGGCCAGGGTGATCAGAAGACCGAAGATTTATCAATGAGAAATAATATTTGCAGGATTATCGTTTTACTGATTGGGACAAGAAAGAAAAGGAAGTTTGAACCTGGCTGTGATTGTGTAAATGGCTGAGGATTACCTTTTTCCATTGTTGATGTGAATAACTGAAGTTTGTAGTTAATAGAGAAGAGGTGATACGTATAGTTTACCTCCGGCCCTTCAGTGTCTTCTTCGGTGTCTGACTTGGGCTGTGATTCCTGCTGTTGCTGAGGTGGGGGCTCCGTGGGCGGGTGGTCCGGCCCTTCGGCCCCTTCTCCAGCCTTGCCTCCGCCCTCGCCGCCTCCACCGTCGCCGCCGCCTCCACCACCACCACTGATGCCTCCGCCGCCGCCTTCGCCCCCAGAGTACTCCAGCCGAGAGCCAGGCCTGCTTGCAGCACCCGTCCCATTCTGGCTCGGTGCGGCTAACATTTCATACCTCTCCTGCAATATAAAATCATACCGATTTAATACAGCGATGTAACGGAGGTATAAAACGGGTCTGCTCTAATAGTGTTATAACAAAAATAAGGATTTTTTTAAAAGAATTTAAATAGCGTGGCTACGAATTCGATGACCTCGATCTCTTTCCGTTGGCAATTCGTCATCTGCCGTGTGTGTCTCTCCTCCTCGTGCAAAAATTTATGTTTTGTCACGGTGGCAAAGAAAAATAGTAATTAAATATAATTTTATAATTCCATGAATCAAATAATTTATTTCTTTAAAATTGTTTAAATGTATATGGCTTAGGAACCATTTGTTCAAAAATTTATTAATATGATGAAGAGCTATCGGGATTGAAGTTTTTTAGAAAATACTTTTTTCATTTTTCCCCCTGAGGTTTAGACCTTTATTTGGGTCATATTCAAAGCCTAAAGTGTGGTGCTTTTCTTGTAGTTTCTTATTTGTTTCGTGTAAAATTTTTGTAATAATGTGTGATTATATTATTACAATCTTATTGGCAAAAGTGCATATTGAACGATAAAAGGAGCCTACCACACTATCTATATCATCATCATAAGCAAGGATGAAGCATACAGATTCGTATAAAGTGTTGTGTGGAAAGAAGAAGGCTTTTTTAAATTGAAAAATAAGAAAGTGCCTGAATGCTGTTTTGGCCTTCCACAGCGATTACATACCCGATCAAAAGATTACTTGGATTGGAGAAGGTTAACTCGCTGAGTTGCATAGTTAAGAGATCAGATACCAAATTAGCATATTGATTCGAGAAGTTGTCCTTTTTTGTTTCAGTAGAAGTTCGGGAAGTCAAGAATTTTGGCTGATGTTTGGATACAAGATTGGCGAGAGGGGCGTCGGTGGCCGCGAGGTTTCGTCTTTGACACGGCGCTCATCACTGTAAGGTCAAGGTCCGACACACTTATAAATGGACTTTTTTTCAAAAACACCGGCACCCTGAGGGTTTATATGACCTCTGCTGTTGCGAACCCTCTTAAAAAAAGAAAAAAAAAAGATTGGCGAGTTTGTTCGGTTGTCCAATTAGACTTATTGTAACGACCCCTTTTTTGACAGGTTGTGTGTAAAAATAGTACAGATATCGCCCTTCTTGTATGCAAGGAAGGGCTCATAAAGTCTACTTCAGGAGGTAGAAGGACAAAAAAAAAAATGAAAAATAGACGTATATTTTTGTAAATTTACATTGGATAGGAAAGTGAATCTGAGGACTGGATTAGAAAAGGTAGAAGGTATTGTTTTTCGTCAAAATTGAGATAAAATAAATTAAAGATAATTAATTAAGGTTTTTTGTTGAGATAAAAAAGTCAATGGCACGAGCGGGATTCGAACCCACGTTCTTCGGCTAGATACGCCGCTGCTCTACCACGTGAACTATCGTGACCTCGATCCAGTCGGACATGAACTTCCTATCTCAACCCCTACCTTTTTGAGTTTTCCATCCTTTTTGCCATTTTTCAAATGTCGTGTAATCGGACTGGATTGTCGGCGACAAATGAAATGGCCACGTAGAGCTTTAGTTAAGTGTACTTCAATTTAATAAATATAAGATAGACCTACAAAGCATAAAAAAGGTTTACTCCTCACTTTTTAACATTTCAATGTGAATTATTAAGATAAAAGGCCGGCTCGATACGAATCGGGAGAAAAACAGTTATTTCAAACGGGCTGAGTTGTTTAGACTTGAAAGCCGGAAACGGCCGAGTGACATCAATTGAGCCGGGGAGTTTAACGGGAGCTTTGAAAGAATGATTTACACGACCGGACGTTAAACTGAAGATCAATTAATTTATTTTAATTATAAGTTTACAAAAATAATTACATTGTCTTGCTTTATGCCTGTACATTATAACGATTTGTATGATCGTTTCGATTTACCCTGATCCGCCTATTTTCGCTGTTTATCAGGCAAGCAGATATACATGTAAGTGTTTGTTTTATTTAGGTCATATTTGTTTTTAGTTTATAGTTTTATTTTTTCAATCTTTATGAGTATAATTTCTGCATTTTTTTCGCAGGCAATAATCAGTTTGTAGATAAATAAATCCACAAAAGAAGAAGGTGAAAAACCGAAACGAGCATGATGGATTTTGAGAATTGGCAGTTTCCAAGTGTTCATGTCCTCCTACCTTCCTGTTCTAGCTTGCCAGGCAATATTTCTCGGAATTTGTATTTTGTTTTGGTCATATTTTGTTGTAGATTATCTGCCTTGTCCCCTAATTTTTGTATATAATTGCTGCAAATTTATGCCATCCTGCAACTGTTCTTGTGTAAACAAATAAACCAACAACCGAAGATTATGAAAAATCGAAACGCGCCTGACAGCAGACAAAGATTCTCAGATCGAAATCGTAAAATTTTGGATAAAATGTAAAATATTTTCTAAAACAGAACACTTGGAATTGGTACTGCTTAATGATAAAAAGAACAATAAAAGAAATTTTTCAAAAACCAAATAACTTATAATGACGATATATTTTTGCCTATTTATTTAGAAATCGATTAACGGTCACTAATCACCATACATTTTTCGTATTATTGACTATTCCCCTACTCATGCAAACCATTTCGTTATTGACCTTTCAGCTTTTGGCTTTATATTTACGCTTTCTCAGAGCACTACATTAGCATAATAAAAGTTTGTTTTTTTTAAATTATTACTACTTGCACTCCTTGATTCATCAAGAGCGAATCGATGAAGGGTTGTTGGTACCGTGTTTCCTAAAAGCCGGAGAAATCTAGCGGAGTGGTTCGCAACCAGTAGTGAGAATATCGTATTTTCTTTCTAACTTTCTCTGCCGGTTATACCTGGAAACTCTTGATTTACAAAGAGAATGGATGTAAAAAGAATTTCGCGTGGTGAACATGGATGAAACAACTTTAGTCCATTTGATGTGAAATTTTATGCAGTTCTAAAATTTGTCGTATATTTTTTAACGATTCGCACCGATATTGAACCAATTAAAACAAATGATTGAAAATCACGATGGGACGTAAAGAATGGAGAAAAAAAAGAAAAGTTAAATTTTTATTGAACCAGAGAATATTTTCGGTTATATTGGGGCTGGGATTAAATAATTAATAATAATGATAATTGAACTGTAGTATTATTATTGTAACAATAGTTGTAGTATTATTGGTCGTTCTGGTTATGGTAATTTTCAGTGACTGGCTAAAAACAACGAGAATAAGTAGATCGTTATGATCAAACACATAGGCCAAAGCATGCGCAAAAAAGACACTTAAACTACAAACAACTGCTCCAATAAATTTGGCTATAAAACTTCGTATTCTCGCTGTGTTGGACTATCGGATGGGTTTGGGAATTTTATCATCAAGTCTTACACGTTATAGTCTGCCAATTGTTTCCTGTATTGGTCTGTCTATATGTGCTCTTTTCGAGTGCCAAACCTCGTATTTGTCTGCCATGGGCTTGTTTTTTGCCCAATTGTCGTCCTATGTGAATTATTGTCCTATTACGTTCCTGGAAAATTACCAATATTATTGTAGAATTTTAAATCCAATATGTGCCAAAAAATGATAACATGTTCAGCAACCCAATATTCATCCCCTAATTTTTAGATTTATGTTTAATAATTAAAGTTAGATTAAAACTCTTTCAATAAATTAATTTGTTTAGACCAGAAATGGCAAGCCATGGTTGCTAGGACAGGTTCTTCTTCAAATTTTCCAGAGGGAAAGCAATCAAAATAGAGCTATAATTGTCAAGTTCAATTATAGCTTTGAAAATTCATTTGGCTTATTGGTTGATAAATGAAAATATGGTTATGTATATAATTAAAATCAATGCATTATTAACAGTTAATTTATTTTTTTTTAACTTTCTTCACTCAAATTTAAGAAATCACAACAATAATTCAAAGACATTAAAATTTAAATGAGATTAAATCCTTTTTTAAAGCCTTAACCTAGACAGTACATCGATTCGATGCCAGAAAGGATTGTATAAACTCAAGGTTCTTCTTCCATACATTATGTATTTCTCATTTGTAAGCTCTCAATTTTAAGTATTGACTCTTAGCCTCAGATATTCGACGAAACACGTATTACAAAATGTTTTAGATTAAATTCAGAATTTAATTTCTGTATGTACAAACGTTGTTCATAAATAAAGCTGTGGAAAGCACTTTAAAAATGTTTATTATGCCCTAAAAGAATGAATAAAACTAGTTGACATCCTATTTCCATTTAATCTACTCGTCATTATTCAAGATTGTTTGATGATATTTGAATATTCAAATTGAATATTAAAAAAAGCTGCATAAAAAGTCCGATAATAAAGAAGGAGATTTTTTACAAGATTAAAACGTACTTTTTGACAAATTTTTCTTCTTAACAAGTAAATCCCATTTAATTTTACTATTAGGCTAGTCTTTTCGTTTAGAAAGATTTGCAGGAAGTACACTAAAAAAAATGTTTTGACATAATTGTTTTGTGTGAATCTGATTGATTTTTCACGTTTCCTCTCAAAGTTAAATGTAAGTTGGAATATCCATTATTAAAATATAAAAAATAGTCTATTGGTCAGTGCACATAACTATGTATAGTGATTAGTGACCGTTAATCAATGATTATTCGGAGAACGTGAGATGGGGCCTGGTTTGACGTAGGTTTTAGAAAAAAAAAACATTTTTATTTATTCAGATATCGTGAGATGAGGTCGGTGTGAGGTAGGTGTCAGAAAAACATTTTCTTTATCGTGTCAACGTTTCGATCTTTTATTGAGATCATCTTCAGGGCCTGGAATTTACAAACATTATTTAAATTTAACAAATACATTTAGGATGTGGAAAAAGTTATATTTTTTATATTCAGTTAAAGTCTCAAATATTTTTTACATTGTATAATTTCAATTTTTTCCACATCATACATGTATTTGTTAAATTTAAACAATGTTTGTAAATCCCTGGTCCTGGAGATGTTTTCAATAAGGCTCGAAATATTGGCACGATAAAAAAAATGTTTTTCTAAAACCTACGTCCTACCAGACCGCATCTCACGATCTCCGAATAATCAGCAAATGACTATTTTCTTTTGCTTTTATTTTAAGATGTAGGTTCACGCCATATGCCACGATCGTGATATCGAGGGAAAAGTAATTGGCGTGCCCCAGTTGGGCATTTGCGGACCCACAAAAAAAAATAAAAAATAAAAATAAAAACACGTCGGGTTAAAAATACTATGTCAGGACCATTAATTAAGCACCACTTGGTTGTGCGAGCTTTGACGTGTAGAAAAAAGACATTTTAAGTGATGAACATATTCAAAATGCAGTTTTATAAACGAATTTTAAGGAAAGAAATATTAGTTTTCCCTTTTTTTTTTAAAAAAAACTGAACTTTATACGAACTCACAACCCAACTTGATCAGCCCAATGATTAACGCTGAAGAAATTAAAATGCCGAAAAAATCTTCCGCAATGATCTGATCAGCCCATTGTCGCTGACGAAGTTTACCATCTTCGTTGGTCTGTAACCATTTAACTATACGTTCGTAATTTCTCTTACGCGTTTTTTCTGACCTTTTTCGACATTATTATTCATTCGTGTTTTTATTCCTGAATGATGTCAAACCCATTGAAATGTGGAAAAACGCCGAAATGATGGTTGCGACCAAATTGTCGCAATTCCAGCTTAATTAAGTGATTTTCTATGAATAGTTAATGAAATTTAGTACTATTATCAGGTAATCAGATGGTTTGCGTAAGCAGGTAAAAGTTCCTTGTTGATAATAAAAAAAATTAATAGTTAAATATGTTTAAGCTACTTTTGTTAATAATATCCTGCCAATAAAAATGGAATGTGTAATTTAAAAAAGCAGGTCCTTACCATCAATTGAGATGCCAAGAAAATATTTAAAAAATAAAAGATAATTAATTTAATCATAAATATAACAATAAACATTTTCTCTACTATTCTGAAATGGATTTTGGATCAAAGTTTTTACT
The DNA here is from genome assembly GCA_039619505.1 of Cimex hemipterus. Taxonomy (NCBI): domain Eukaryota; kingdom Metazoa; phylum Arthropoda; class Insecta; order Hemiptera; family Cimicidae; genus Cimex; species Cimex hemipterus. The sequence goes on along the minus strand of CM077106.1, from coordinate 27,315,089 downwards.
AGCTCTACAAAAAATAGGTTTTGGATGCAATATGGAATATTTTGATGTCAACTTTTTATTTACATTTTACTTAAGTCTCCATTAAATTAAGTTTGGTTGCAATTTTTATTACCAAATCTTATGACGCTTATCAAGGATGATAAAATAAATAAAGTGGAAGCGTTAAAAGAAAAAATATAGTTGCAACACTTATGTATTTTATATATAAATTGATACTGTCCTATGTGCAAGAAGATTTCAAGGTCAAATATATTTACGTAGACCAATGTTTGTAAACTGTTGTAAAAAAACGTATACCTGATTTGCCCACAAATCGTCAAGCCAGGATTGAAGAATCTTGGAGGAAAAATGAAGTAACGGAACGGTCAAGAATTGGAAACGACTTGCGGCGAGGCCCTTATCACGACTGAGCCCAACAGTGCCGCTATGAGCTATTGTTTATTAATGGCAGATTGTAATGGGGTGAAGGCCGAGACCACCCCCGGACTCGAGATGCGGTCTACACGCCAACCGCATTAGTCAACGCAATATTTCGTCCTTTCCATCCTTCAGCGTTTTAAAAAAATGTGCGGTTCCTTTAACGACGCAACGCTTAATAAAATGGCTATCACGAGACGTCAGTGAGATAGCGATGACGATATGATCCGCGGCTCAGCACAAATATTAGCCCTTAAGCATAACACGTAACTGGCATAAATTAAGTTCATTCGCCTTTCTTTAACGTTGACAAAAAATAATACATTATAATTATAAACTAATTTTAATATCAATGTTTTACTTTTCTTTTTTAAATGGAATATTTTTTAATGTTTAATCAATATTGAGCTAAAGTGTTGAAAGGATTTACCTGAAAAACTTCGTCATTATGGAAACCAAGGCGTTATTATTGTAATTTTTCATCATTTTTTCATCCTTTCATTAAAATAGTTTATGTCTAACAAATTCTAGATTGTCAAGGAACTCGATGGTCTGTGATTATGAACGTCGACCGACAAGAGGCAAAACTTCCTAAAAATAGCTGATTTTGTTTATAATATCAAGTTAATAATATCAAAAAGCAGGTCCTTACTAGCAATTGAGATGACAAAGGATACTGTTTAAAAAATAACACTTAATTAATTTCATTGTAAATATTTTACAATTAACAGTTATGGTGAAAATTGTAAACTTGGAGATTGTTAAATAACAATTAATTTGAAAATAGAGAAACGGTTAAATATTTCAAGCAGTTCTCCTAATAATATTGGCTACTAAAGCCTATTACTTTGTTTACTCCGTTAAAAGAAAGTCTTTCCATCGCAAAAGAACTGTTCGTAAATATATGTATTAATTTTAACACAAATCTTTAACAATTAATGTTTATAGAATTTCTGAAAAAAAGTAAGAATTTTTTTGTCTAATCCCATGATTTATGGATGAAAGTTATGTTTCTACTGATTTATACAAAAAAAAACCGTGTATGTCAAGTTAACTCCTTTATAACACATAGCTGACATAAATTAAGGCCATTCTCCTTTTTATTGGCGAGAAAATACAATAAATTATAATTAAAACTAATTGTAATATCAGTATTTTATTTTTATTTTTTAAATAAAGTATGTTTTTTACATTTTGTCTATGTGGAGTAAAATCGTTGAAAGAACTTACCCGAAAAAACTCCTCATTTTGGAAAAAATGCATACGCTTTTTTTGTACTTTTTCATTAAAATAATTCATGTCTAACGAAGTCAAGATTGTCAAGGAACTCGGTTTTCTAATCGAAATTATGAACCTAGGACGGATAAGATAGCGAGACCGAGCGTCCTAAAAATAGCAACTCTTGATTAATGGTTAAAAATGAGCAGAACAGCAATATTAAAACTTCTTTATATTTGTCAAAAATGGAAATATGCAAAAAAGAACAGTTTTATCAAACGAAACCTCCAGACGCTTGCCAGAAAAAGTATCATATCTTTTTTTGCGATAAACACGAATCAGTAAGCAAAACTTATTCTACTTAAAGGAAATCAGGCATAACAAACTGGTAATAAACTTCTAATTTATCCGTTCTATGATTTCATGGCCAACCCGGCTACCAAGCTAGTTTTGCATTTGTTAAATCCCAGATCATTAACGCTAGAGACATCTATTTACACATCCAATCAAGCCTGTTAATTTTTTATAAAAAATCGTTGTATCTTTTTTTTTTATTACAAGTTTTAACTCAAAACGCATCGATTTGCAGATTTTTATCGTAAGATTGGTCTTTTCAATCTAAAATGAGACGTTAATATTATTTTTCTTGTGTAAAAATAAACACTAGAATAAGTATGAATACTAAACAAGCCTGGTTTTGCATGCCGCAATAATAGAGATCTATATCTATAAAAATCTCAAAAACAAATCAAGAATCAACCACGCAAAAGGTAAGGAATCCAATTGAAATTGTGACGGTTGTGAATTATTAAAGACCTCGAACTTGGGGCATATTATCTGAAAGAAGAAAGCCGTCAAAATTGTTGATTATTTTGCTTTAGTAAAACTATAATTTTATTTACAACACATATATTTGAAAAACACTCTTATATTGTGAAGTATAGCTAATTTTCCTTAAAAGTTATTTTCTGTAAGCAGTCCCTTAGGGCAACGTACCATGAAGCATTCCTTTAAATGGTTATATCTTCTTGCAGGTTTTGGAGAAGTTTGGTCTTGGCCCACCTAGTCTTTCTGGTTTGGCTTATGTTTCGGCATTTTTCCATATTCATTGCCTGATTTGGCCCCATTCAGGCATTAAAAGGCTGCTAAAAGGGGCACAGGAAAAGTTTAGGCGAAAGGCAAATGATAGTTTAAGAACATTTAGGATTAAACTGGTCTTCTTGAATTGCCACAGTCAAACCACTGAAGATCAAATCTGCCAGACTAAAAACAGCAAGAATAGGCGGACCAGAAGTGTTTTCATAAAAAATATTCAATGTATTTATAAACCATCTAACCCAACCTCTGCACGAGTTAAATGCAAGATAGATAAAACTAGCGCAAATAGACGGAACAGAAATATTGGGATCGGTAGACATTCCTAGTTAAAAACAAACACAAAAGGACCATTAAATATTAAGAAAAGGTGGTGTCGGTGGCCGCAACAATTTTGGCGTTGGCATGGCGCTCATCACTGTAAGGAAAAGGCTCCGGGTTCGAATCCAGCGGTCCACGTAACATACTTACAAATGAACTTTTATCAAAAACCCCCGAGGTGCCGTTGATATGACGTCTGCCGTTGCGAACCCTCGTTGGGAAAAAAATTCAACATGCTTACCAATAGGCAAAACCAGTGAGAATACTCGGACCAGAAATATTGGAGACGTTAGATATGACCTAGTTAAAGGTAATACAAAAAGAATGTTTAAATATTAAGAAATATTCAGTGCACTTAAAAACCACCGACCCCCAACCGTTCAATACGAAACGCAATATATAGACAAACCAGCTAGAATAGGCGAACCAGAAATATTGTGGACGTTAGGTATGACCCAGTTAAACGCAAACATTAAGCATTAAGAAATATTCAATTCACTTACAAATCATAGAGCTCAACTACGCAAAATGCGAAACGTGACAGAATCAAAACCGGTAAGAATAGATAGGCGTACGAGGTCGACTTGGAAAAGCAGTTAATTTTTTTTTTTTTTTTTTGTTTAGGGGAAGTCAGACTGAACATACAGTTTTTAATCAATACATATATTGCATATATTTATTGGTCGACGTTTAGGAAGTATTACTTCCTTTTTCAAGGAGGAACTTGAACCTGCAATAATTGGTTGCATTTAAAATCGATTAAACAAATTAAAATCCCTTTTACTCCCCTAGGTGAGCACCTTACTTCCGGTCTGGTGTGACGTAGGTTTCAGAAAAATGTTTGCTGCTTTATCGTCCCAATGTTTCGATCTCTATTGAGATCATCTTCAGAGCTCAAAGTCTTTGTTTTCTTTATAGTTGTGCAATTCTTGCATGTCGTGTTGAGTGTCATGCGAGAATGGCACAATTACCATTCTATAAGTTGGTTCTATAAGTTTCCAGTAAGAAAATTAATTATTGAAAATAAATTTACCGATATCTTGAAAAATGAAGTAAAATTTTCGAAACATCTGCCCGTAAATTTGTATGCATTGACTAAAAACTAGAAGTTCTGACTGAATTCGCAAAACAATCATCAATATTTAAAAAATTCCTCTCATCTTAATTTCATCATCTCATCCTGGACTTTCTAAATAGTTTTCTTTCTACTTCTAGTTGATTTTTTATTTATTTGTTTATGCCTTTTAAGGCAAATGGTACATTAAGAACAATTAAAATTTCGAGTGGCGATCCGAAGAATGAATTCTAGTCCTACCCCGACACATCTTTTCAAATTAATTCTTAATTTATAATATATTATATATTTTTCATATCAGAAGATGGAATAATGCCAAAACGCGCCTGCCAGATTTAAAACAGCAAGATTAAGCGGATCAGAACGAAGAACGATTGATTGACTTGTCAGTTCGTCACTTGACAGACCCTAAGCACGTTTCACAAAGTGCAACAAACTTTTCTTAGTTTTACAATCATACGGATATTAATACTCAAATTACCAATTCTAAATATTATTTTATTAAATATTCGGTATACTCATGAAGTGTAATGATTGTAATGACAAACATTCTTTTTGGACCTGCCGATTCTCGATGGTTTACATCACGACATACGTATATCCTGACTGAAAACACAGAATAGGCGGGCCCAATAAAACTCTTTTTTTTTCATTAAAACTTACTCTGGCGAAATAAATATTTACTTATTAACTTAACAAAATTTTCTCTAGAAATATTTGATTGCGTTTAGGACATTAGGTGGATATTTCCAGAATCCAGCCAATCAATGTTGTCCAGTTGTCGGTTGAAATACTTTCTCTTTAAAACTGTGTAGAAAATTGTAATCAGTAATTCATCTGAGACGCTTGTGCAAAAAGAAATTTGCTTTTATGTAATAGGACATTTTTTAATAATATATTTCATTTCAGATTTTAACGACAGAAAGTGATAAACCCTTAAATTTTCAAAGCATATACTACAGTCTTTCAAAAGTTTGTTTTTTCGTTTCATCAGTGAAAAAAGAATAAAAATGTGCTTCTGTTTTCGTATTGTGGCGAATACGTTTTCATCATAACAACCCTGACAATTAATACACCAAAATACACAGGCTAATTCACTACACTAATTTTCCGATTTTTCGTCCCTTAATTCAAGTTCACCTGTTAATTTGACAATAAAACCTGGAAAAAATAGTCTTTGAGGTAAGACTTACTTAAACAAAGTGTGGAAGTAGAGAAGTGTTTCGCATGTCGACCGGTCAATTTCTTGGGTCAGACTAACAAAGGGTTGGTGCGGCCAGAGCGAGGCTCGCAGCCCCCACCTCGCTGCTTGAACAGCTTCAAATTCTTGACATTGTCATGCAAGGATCCTGGCACAATTTTTCAACATAATGAGTCTTCATGTTTTCAGGCGATGACGTCCGCGTTTCTTGGTCGCCGATTAAATAGATGAAATTTTTCCGTCGTACTCTATGAAAATCTGATAGAAATGATGCGATTAAAGCGCCCGTGTTCTGTCAAATTGTGGTTAATGTATATATATTAAGCGATGTACTAGGCACACAGTTTACCTGTTTAAACAAGAAAAAGTTTAAATATTTGAATTTCTTGTGTGTCGGATAAATTGGCAATTCTATATAATTTCTAAGGGTTTGACAGCTTAATTATTATCACCCCTTAAAACACTTTCGGTTCATTACTAATTATTCGAATAAAATAATAATTAAAATATAATATAAAATTTCTGGGTATATTTTAAGGTCTGCGTGGTCACATGTTCTCAGGCAAAAAATTCCGTCCACTTGTAATGTAACTTGATTTGTAAATATTATTACATATATTAACCAAAGTTTCAAATTGAGTTTTGTCTAAAAAATCAAAAGAAAAGTAAATTTCTAAAGAAAATGAAAAATAAAATATATAAAAAATTAAAACAAAAGACGGACAGATAAAATTTATATTGTTTTTGTTTTAGAATTTTAATTAACGTTTCAATATCGCGTATTTCTTCTTCTTACCTTAATTACGTTTCAAAGACGCCTCGGCATATTTCTACCAGTCTGGAAATATCCCTTTGCTGGAGGTTAGCCCATTTTTCACGAAGATCGTGGAGTGTATCAGGAAGTTATTTTCGATCGGATTCAAGTCTGGAGAACAGACTGGCCAGGCTAAGACCCTGATGTTATGCTGTTGAAGGTAGGTTGATACTATGCGAGCGGCATGTGGACGGACATTATCTTGCATTAGAATAGGATTATGACTGATTTCATGGAAGGTAGGCAATGGTTGGACGGGTATTATGTGAATAAGTAGAATAGATTGTCGTTGATTTCATCTGGTGTAGGTAACGCATCATGTTCCAAAATTTCATCCACATAGCGAGTGTCCGTCAAAGACCGTCCACGCATACCAACCAACTGTGTTCGACTCTCCATTGAAATTCCCGACCACATCCTGATTGAGCTACGTTGAAAAGGTTGGCTACGGGAAAAATTGTATGGCCTTTCATTTCGCCTCATCTACACGTTTTCACGTCCATCTGGGGAATCGTAGATCAAATCTATACTCATCTGTAAAAGTACAGAAGTCCAATCGTCCAAAGACCAATGGCTGTGGTTCTCTTGGAAATGTGAACTGTGCAACTATGTCTGGTCAAATCGGCTCTTCTTACTAGGCGAAAAGCCATCATCAGTCCATACTGATGTAATCGTTTTTGAGCGGTGTGTTCAAAATTTGCACAAATCGAACTTCCTGGAGCTGACGAATCGCTTAAACAATAGTAAGGTGCCGGATTCGTCAAATTCTCAAAATCAAAAAAACTGTCATCCTGTAGTTTTGACACCCTAGGGCGTTAAGACCCATGCCTTGTATGGTAGGACCCAGTTTCTAGAAACGTCTAACGGCGTTTCGCAGAATTTCGTAGGAAACTGCAATGGCATTAGCCACATACGTGATGGAACGTCCATCACAGAGCATGGCCTGGCCACGCACAACATCCTCAGCACTAAGTGGCATTTTTAAGTTTAAAAATTAAGATGAAGAATAGAAATAACACTTTATTACTTCAGAATTCAAATGTGACTGTGTAAACATTTGAATTCTGAAGTAATAAAGTGTTATTTCTATTTTTAATGTTTATGTTATACATGTTTTACTTTTTTATTAAGGATTAAGTGTGTTTTATATATTACCAATTTAAGACATAGCCTAAGCAAATATTTGTCGATAAAGACAATGAGACAGATTAAGGGCAGAATTTTCTTTTATCTAGAAAATTAAAACAAAAATCAGTTGGGTGAAATTTTTTGCCAGTCGGCAATTTCCCATAATTCTATCTTTCCTAGTTATTGCTCGTTGTAAATGGTTTTTATGACGTTAGTCCCAAGGTCTCACTTCATTTTATCATTTTATTGATCTTTGATAACATGTAAGTTGTTTTACTAGGCGGGCTACCGACAATGAAGTCATATCAGCCAATGAACGGTAAGGGTCGATAAGGTGGGTACTTGATAGTCCACTATCGGCCTCTCACATACTCATTCACACAAACAACTATACAGGGTGTTACAGGGTTAAATGTCAATATTGCCACGTTGAATTTACCAATTAAACTTAATTCAGTCCCACCAGAACGAGGTGAGGTCCCTCTCTTATCTTTCCTAGGATATTAAAATTTTTGTGATTTTAATCTGAAATCAGACTTATTCGACATAAAATCGTTTTTTTGAAAATACTGAATTGTGGCTCGTGCGTTGACTTTTACACTAAAATTTTCGGGGATTTCACCAAAGCGGCCTTAGTTTCAACCATCAAACGAGTTTATGTGTAACCAAATACATTTATTTGTAATTTTATTTATTGGTACAAAATTATCACACAATAGGTTTTGAACAATTTTAAATTATAACAAGTAGCTAAATTTCGCAAAAATGTCTGAGAGAGAAAATTAACTAGCCAATTTATAAATGAGTAAATAATTCTTTGGTAGATTGTAACAATGTTTAAAAAAGTAGAAAATATCACTTTTTTGCATTCCTTATTCCCAAATATTAGAGTTAATTTGGAAAACATTCTTCATTCTGTTACAAATTAAAAAAAAAATCTTTAGTCAGCATAATCCAAAGTCCTATGAAATACAGCTGTCATTTTAATCTAATGAGTTATTTAAAAATGACACATTTTTCACATTTCAATTCACATCATCAGGAAATTATATCAAAATGGATTAAAACAATCTCATAGACATAACAGAACAAGATAAAACAGACAAACTTTTGAGTCTCCTCTTTAGCGAAATCCGTAAGGAGCCGAAGAGTGATTTGAAGAAATGAAAATATTTCAGTTACACATGACAATAATTGATGACGTATCAATAATAGTGATTTTACCCTGTCCGTCTAATATGAGCATGACGAGAGGATCGGGATAAGTTAATTGTGAACTTTTATTGTCTAAGACGAGCATTACGGAAATCTCTTTTCTTTAATAAAATCAAGATATTTTAATTATTTAATTAAATTATAGAAGTCCTTTCATTTTAAATTTATTGGCGCATGATATCTTTTTCGTGTAGTTACCAATCAGTTGCATTCAGAACTGTTAAAAGTTTGCCGCCATGGACTTGTAATTTGTCTGTCAGGGGAACATTTTTTACATAAATCAACAGATGGATTTTACACGGGTACAGAGTGGAAAAAGTTTTTGCTTTTACTAAACCTAATTAAATAAAATTTTGTTTCTCAGACTTTTTCTATAAATATAATATAATAAGCCAATTTCTACCAATATTTTTTTAATATTCCTACACGATTACTGTTTTGAGGTAAAATATGTTATAAAAATATTTAAACAAAGATTATAATTTTTTATAAATCGTGACTTCAGCTCAGGTGGCAGAGTAGCGGAGTATCAAGCCAAAGGTCGTGGGTTCGAATCCCGCTCATGACACTGACGTTTTATTTCAACTCAAAAACTTTGTTGATTGAAAGATATTAATTGGTCAAGCGGACCACGAAAAATAGTGAATTTAAATTTAACATTTCATTCCTTGTCAGGGAATGCATCCAAAATCTCCAAAACCTGGGAAAACACAACAACGGTATACTGTGCCAGGGCACAGGGGAATTTTGGGTAAGAAGAAGCAGACAGACTGGCCAGAGGAAGATCCGCAAGACCATACATAGGCCCGAGCCTACCCGTGGGATATCCAAAACAAACGTAGAATCCTCCATCGCAGAATGGATCCAAATAAAACAAAGAGAAAAATGGATAAACTCTAGCAGTGCTAGGCACAGTAAACTCATGATAAAACAACCCTCATCAAAACTGGCAAAAACACTGCTACAATTGGGGAGGGCAAATCTCAGAGGAGTGGTAGGACTACTAACCGGCCACTGGCATCTGAGAAAACATCTACATAACATGGGCATATACAATGAGGACCCCATCTGCAGACTATGTAATGAGAAGGAGGAAACAGCCACTAATATCATCGTATATAAACGACTCAGAGAACCACATCGAAGTAATAACAGTCAATGACTTGATACTTCTGAGAAAAAGGATCGAGTCTATTGACTAAACCAAGGAACTAGGAAGGTACAACAAGCCAGAAGGCTGCAGTGCCTAGGGCACACAAACCCCACTTCCTAGTACCCTTGCCACCATTCCATTCCATTCCAACATTTCATTCCTAGTTGTCTTCATCATAAATATTGAACACCTTCGAAAACTGTCTTTTAAATGCGTTTTCCCATAAGTCGGTGTTGATAACTTTGTGTAATGAATGAAAACGCGTGCGCTCTCCCCTCCAAATGAGACCCTGTCTGAACTCAAGATTTAAATCTTCTAGAATGTTAGTTACATGTGTTGTTTTGTTGTTGATATAATTTTACGTTATATCTCATGTTAATACATTTGTTAACTAACGAATCATACCAAATATCTTTTTTGTCATTTTCTTTTGTATTAATTTTTTCCTAAGTATTTGACTTGAAAAGATATATGAAGATACATGAACATATTTATACAACTTCTGGGGAGCTCGGTTGAATGAGAATATATTTCATGACTATGTGATAATGGTTATTAAAGGACCTTCGCAGAAATTAACTACTAAATCTAGGACGTGTACTAGAATGATAATACGACTGCTATTTGAACACTGCATACTCCAAAGGCATATATACAGATTTGGCGCAGCAAAAACAAGCCTGTCCAGACTACCAAAAAGATGAAACAACGAAACGAAACGTTCTCTCTTGGTGCGAAGGTCTATGTAGGTGGATGGTGGTGGTCTATCCCTTAACTTTGGATCAGGAAAAAAGCTTCAAGTTTAATAAGCAGCTCTAGATAATGATGGCGGTCCATCCAATATTGTTCGCAGTGCGCGAAGTCGTAAAAGCCTAGTGTAACCTAAAACTTTTCGAACTGTGAAAAAAAATGAAGAATGGCAATGATTATTGCACAAATAGTGAGAGTGTTGAAATAGCTTTTATATAATAATAAAATGGGAAATCAGTAAGGAAATAGTATAAAATTTGAATGAAAATTAATTTCAATAATGAAAAAAATACAAAAATTACACTTCTCAAAGTTTAAAAAGCAGTCTAAAGTCTTAACTTTTTATAATAAATCTCATGTTAAATTAAACACAGAACAAAAATTAAAAGTGCATTTTGTTATTGACAAATTTTTAAATGGGACGCTGAACACTGATTGAAGTGAGGTGAGAAGTCTTACAAGAATTCTATTGCTTCATTTGATTGATTGTCACTTTTCTGTGTTCGAAATTTTATCTTTTGAAATTTATAGCTTGAGATCAGCCGATTTGGTCAACCGGACCGTCGGCAACCGTAAAAGTCGAATTAACACGGAACACATCGAAGATGGAGGTTGGCTTAAATGAAAAATTGGCGTGACCGGTCGGCGGGTCGATCCGTTTCTCGGAAGGGTCAACGGGTTTACACATCTTACGAAATTGGATCTTTACCCAATTTTAATGCACAAAACTCTATTGTATTATTGTATTTGATTAGTTTTTACTGCATGTTGTCAATTTGTTTTCATACTGTATTAAAATGAAACCCGGTTGCTTTAAACGTGTCCTGCGTTTTAACGAAAGGAGGGTGAAAAAAATTGAACAAATTTCCAGCAATTTTCTACTCTTAGACTCATTCCAAACACGAACTCTGAAATCGCTTCTTTAGTCACCAAATTATGGCTAATTGCATTTTTTTTAAATTTCCTTATAACGTTATATAAAAGGTTCGGATCGAAATTTAATTGTTTCGAGTGAAAGGAATTGCACAATACTGTCTTTAAAAATAAAAATAAAATAATATTCACAATTTGTTCAAATGTGATATTCATCGACAATTATCTTCCATCTCAACCGAGTTGTACTGTGACTCGTAAATCACAAACTAACCTCTCTTAAATCTATATAAATTGTTATTAAAACGAACCTTAAAATTGATTACTTTTCATAATTCTTCATGACAACAGAAATTCAATTGTCTACGCACCGTTGAAATGGTAAGCATCAGGATGAAATTTTGGTTCATTCCTCTTCCTCAAGCCTGTTTGCTGTTTGGTCCACAATTTTTTCGGGCTAAGTACATACACGGGTTGATTAGGCTCAGACCTAAACAAGCATTGTTCGTTAGTGAAAGTTCTAATAGTTTATTTTAAAAAGAATACGTTAAGAATTTTGTAACGTTTAATAAGTTCCTACCTCTTTTCAGTGTAGTTAGGGAGTTCGAGTTTATCGAAAAATATGCTTAGATATTTTACTTTGTTGTCGGGACTGACAAGTTGGATATAAATCTATAATGTTGGACGTGCCGCACGACGGTGAATAAGGTTTTGGCCTATTGTTGATATTATTTCGTTGGACTTGGGTATTGGAGGCAGTTTCGTTTGGGTTTTGATGCGAGGAAGGATGTTGTGTGTCGTCCGCTAATTTAGCAAGGAATGTATCAAGATTTAGAGGGATTTAGGCAGTGTATACTCTACGTAAGAGAGAAGCAAAGATGCTTCCTTGGGGAACTCCAGCTCCGCTAAAAAAGAAAAAGGATCTTATTGCTTTATTATTATTTATTTAAAAATAGAATAAATATTTTTATAAAGAAATTTACAGCTTATCACCATCTGCTGAAGATCGAAGCCTTTATAAATTTTCAGAATGGATGTGTGGTATAAACTTAAATAAACTTTTCGATCAGAAAGTTAGGGAAGAAAAGAAAAAGATAATAGCTCACTTAAAAAAAAAAAAAAAAAAAAAAAAAAAAAAAAAAAACACTTTACAATGCTTGAAAAATTGTTTGTAATTATTCGGATGATGATAGTCCTTTGATAACCGGTTTTAAATTGAGCATTTGAAGAAGTCAGATTTTTTGAGAAACACACTTTTGGGGGTGTATTCGAGAAAGATCCACTCCAACAATTTCGGACGAAATAAAGATTTTTATGTCACCGGAATAAACGTGGATATTACACGTTCATAAAGATATTGTAATGGAAAATATGTCGAATAAATTTTCTTTATTTTAAAAAAATTGAAAATAGTTTTGACTGCCTTTTGAAAACTTGAATTATTTTTGCCCGAGCCCAATACTTCAATTAATCCTATTACCACTTTGAAGAAGACAATTCGCAGATAGTGCACTTCATTTTACGCCTCAACCTTCAAGTCCAATCTAAGACCACTTGATACTGTTGAAGCAACTAATTCAGTCACTACAGTCTAAAATTCATCAATACTCTTTACTACGCAACATACTTGACAAAAAACATAACCTTTTCCAATGTAAAAAATGATATAACTCTATAAGAGCAGACACTAACCTAACCTACTCGTTCAAATTTGCTTCTAACCGGGTCAACTCACCGGGTAGCCCAGGGATCTACTTAATAATTACTAGGTTGTCATTGGACGATTTTTCTTTTTCAACCCTTCACTCTATTCAAATTTTATTGTTATATATGTGTATGCATGTTTATAGAGGGTGATTTTAACACGTGTTCGCCTATTAAGAAGAAGAAGAAAAATCACTTTATTTTAGGGCTAGTGTCCCCTAAGAATAATTTACATGAGGTAAAATATAATAACCTTCTATGAAGTCACATAATTAAAAAAGGAAAAGAAAAAAAGATAGATAGAAGTCGTGGCACAAAGTATTTCAGTAAGGCGGGCCAGAAAAGTAAATTAACAAAAACAAAATAATAAATATTATCGTGAGGTCTCTGCTTGGAAGGAGAGGAGGTGATTATAAAGATGGGTTTTAATGGAGGAAAAGGAGGCAGCGTGGCGAATAGAAAAGGGAAGGGAGTTCCAGAGTTTAAGGGCTCGGATCAGAAAGGGACTTTCGAAACTATGGGTTGTATGTTCTGGAAGGACAAGGTCGATTGGGGATGAGCGGGTTTTACGAGTGAAATGTGAGGAGTTGAATTGGAGGGATTGGATGATGTAAGGAGGACTGGAAAAGGAAGCAACCTAGGAAATAGTGGGCACGGAAGGAAGGGCATAGCCAGGAAAGTTGGAAATACAACCCCGACACCCGGGATCCTCGAGGGGTGCCGCACACAAATCTGACGCAGCAATTGAAAATACGCTTCAATCGTACGTTCTCCCTCCCTGAGAGACCACCTTTCGCCAAACAGCTGTAATCGAAGAATGGAAGTATAAGGGAAGATACAAGGGGTTTGCGGGTGGAGAAAGGTAAGAGAAGCCAGGACCGACGGAACAGGCTGAAGGAGGCGATGGAATGGCAGGAAATTTGGGAAATGTGATATTTATTATATTTTTTATTAAGGTGTTTTCGGGAAAAACCCCGAGACACCGTAAACCACTCATTCTTTGTCTAGGTTTTCATGAGCCAAAAAGGTTTGATCTAACTCTTTTACAGGGGCATCTGTGGACGCAACGTTTTAGGCGTTCTTCTCTGTCTGGTAAAGGTCCCGGGTTTGAATTCGAAACCAGCGGTCAAACCCTGCATTAAAAAATGGAGGTTTCAACTGATAACGTACACATCAATATACATTTATTTTTTTAAGTTATTTAGACAAACGGTTTTTAATTTACAGCAACTGTTCTCAAGTTATTCATTCACCGAAAATTGTTTTTCGGAAAAACGACATCTTCAAACAATCACCATATCTCAGGATTTTTTCCGAAAGCACCAAAATAAAAGAATATTAAAGGGGATCAGAACTTAAACTCACAATGTGTGTGTATGTATATGTAAATATTTTGTTATAGTTAATTTTGATTTTTGCAAAATCTCGATGCAGGCAAATATTCTATTAAAAAATAAAGTTATATTATTATGTATTCAAAATTGCATGGTAATGTACATTTTAAAAATTATATTTTTAAAAGATGTAAAATATTAACAATATTGCCTGCGAACGTCTTCGTAGTTTACGCTACCCCCCCCCAGTTTCTATGTCAGCAACATTTACCGATCCGTTAATTCTTGCGGGCCCGGATATTTTCCATTGCAGATCTCTTCAAAATGCCGGCCCCGTTAAAAATGACATAATTATGGAGAGTTACAATGTTGTTTTTTCTCAACAAAGATAAACCAAGGGACACGCCATAAACAAAGTGGCACGCCGCGTTCTCTGGGGCCACATTAATATTAATAAAGTGGCAAAAGACAGCCCCGTTCCTTATTTATTCAGTTCTCGGACATAAAAGCACACAAAGAAGAGATTTGTTCAAATAAAAATATTCAGAAGGTAGAAAATGTTTCAGCAATAGTTTATCCTGGACGATGATTTTCTACGTTTTTCTTTTCACGTTTAACCTACAGAATTGGTGTTTTTAATCAAAATTAATCACTTTTTACATTCACTCGAAAGGTTTGGATAAAGGCTAATGAACTTGTATTGAGAAAATTTATTCTTAATCGATCTCTGAGTCACTGTCTTCGACACGTGCAAGGATCGTTCTGCGTATTTCTGAATATGCATAAGGCACAGTCTATCGCGTGCCTGTTTTTTGTGAATATGTATCGGGTCATGAGGGAAATTTTACATAGGGAAAAACCACTGGAACGGACAGGTTTTTTTATAATAATCCAAGGGGTCACGTTATTTGCCGTAGCGTAAACTATACCGTTATTACATTGCCTAACAAGACTCATTAACAACATTGTACAATATTGTATAATAGAAAAATGCTAAAATATTTTCGCCTCGGGATCGTTTAATTTGACGATATTAGAAAAAAAAGATCATCTGAATATTCAATCTTTTCTATCGATTAATTTTTAGTTACGAGATCGGCGGAGTCGCAGCTGCGCTACAAGTGTTCGTGAGAGATGGCAAAGATAAAGTCAAACCTTTGCTCTGCTATAAACACGCTCCCCAACATGTGACAAACATAAGCTTTATGAAATAGGGTCAACCACTCCCAGCCTGGAGCAAGCCAAAATTAGTCTTTGCATTCACTTAGCAAAAAATAGCCCAATATTAAAATATTCGCCATTTATAATTGGTTCTCATTATTTCAAGGCTTGTGATAATTAGCCGTAGGTGGTGAGGTGTATCAGCAGTGTCTTTTTATATTGATCTTATATTGATATCTATTTCAATTAATTGATATTTACATAAGGCATTGGTTGAAATAAAAAAGTCGATGTCAGGAGCGGGATTCGAACCCACGACTCTCGGCTAAATATGCCGCTGCTCTACCTCTTGAGCTATCGTGACTTCGATCCACTTGGACAATAACTTCCCATCTCAACCCCACCTTTCGAATTTTCCATACTTTTCGCCATTTTTCAAATGTCGTGTAGTTTATTCGTTTCGCGGCAACAAACGAAATAGCTTTCGTGAAGATATACTTCATAAATTTATTGGATTCATTTTTATCTTATTTATTCGGTCAATCGGACCACGAACTTTAATGAAATTGATATCTATTTTAAGAAATCTAAACGTCTGTTGTAACCACAAGCCAAATGAAGGATGTGATAAAATGCAAAAACAGAGCAAGCAGACCAAATGACCGTAAATGACAACAAATGCCATAAAGTAAAATCTGATTTTACCTTTGTCTAACCCTTTCATCTATTCTACGGGATATGCCTGGCATAATCCCCAATTAGGTATCAAGGAAATGTTCAAATGCCAATTTACAGCCGAACTGTAATGAAGGATCTAGAATTCGCTGTGGAAAATATTAGATGTTTGGAATTGCTAGTTATACTACCTGATTTAATACGTATTTGTGGCTCGGGTGGTTGAAACAGCGTATAAACTGCAAACTGATAAGGGATATTTTTGTGGGATTCTCGGTCACTCTGGAATCCATGATAAATTAACTATGCAAAGCGAGCCATACAGCATGGAATATGTCTGGGGCTTCCGACCTCAGTCTCAGATTTTAATTGCCAAATGAAAATGCTCAAGAGTAAAGAATGGCAGGACTACGGTAATTCCGTTCCAACTGGGAAATTTTATTTCTCTATAAACCCAAACCTCAAGGGAGTAACCATGGCATATGTGGAATATATCTTCACAGAATCCATGTACGTGATGATGATCTTTGCGAAACATGTAGAAAAGGATCTTGAACACCTCGTTATGAGTTGCACCTAATATGTAAATAATAGAAAAACATTAATGGATAAGTTTACGAAATTAAGGGCTTGGAAAAACCAGTAAAAGTCCCTATTGGGCTCTGAGAGTTGTATGAGGCGATTGTGAAGTATCTTCGGGCTGGTGATATTCGAATTTAAGGCATCATCGTAGAGCGTGTGCAGTGGCCATCCTCGAGTGGTTGGTTGGCGGGAGCCGGCGAGCGGAGGGTGGGGGAGGGTTTCCTGGGCATATTGGAGCTCTGTAGGTCTGGGAGATGTAGACTTTTCCACGTTTTTATTCACATCCCAGGATGGATATCCGTGAGATGATAAATAAGCCTTCCTCTTCCCGGGGCTTGTCTGTTGGGCTCGGCTGGGCCTCCTGGAGTGCGTGCACATGCACCCGTCCTAAAACTATCCTTGGCCAATGTCAGCAGAATGCTTATGAACACTGGAAATACCTTTCGCCTTTTTGCCATGTTGTGGATTTTTTTCCGACGTGCCAAAACAGCGATGATAGGCGGACCTGAAAGTTAAATAGGATACGGCGTAATTACTTACGAAACAAACGTCGAAATACACCTGACGAAACCGGTTAGGATATAACATAAGAGACCAGAACAATCGGAAAAGTTAAAATTATTTGCATTGCGTTAGACAAAGTTAGAATTTTATGAAATTTTCTGTTAGGGTTTGCAACTGATTAACTTTCAATTTGGCCATTATCGATCAACTGGATCCGCCTAGTCTCGTCGGCTTTGTTTGTCAGAAGAGTTTCGGCTTTTCCTCATACTCAGTTTTGCAGTTATGCCCAAAACAGCGATGGTAGGAGAACCAGGAAAGTACCTCTAGTCTATAAATATATCTAGTGGCACCAATGTAGTTTTAAAAACTCTAACAGGGCGTTTCGTCGTTTAATCATGACCAGTTATAGGTTTGTGGCTGTCATGCTCACATAGAGAGGACAGGCCACATTACCATCCAAACGCCAAAACTCTTTTCACTGACCACACCAGGACAGGACAGATGTGACAGGATAGACAAACCAAGATTATCAGAAATCTATTTTGGGGAGCCCTAAGAAAGATAGACATTGAGGTTGGTTTTTACATGTCCAATACTTTTCGACATCTTTTTACTTTTTGAAAACATTTTCCCCGTTCTATTTATTTGATTTGGATTTTTTTCCGAAAATTACCAAAATGAGGATAACTTGGAATCAACACCACCAAAGTCGGTCGATGGGCATAAATGTTTGTCTAATAAACCAACTTCTGCTGTATTATTATAATAATATAATGTATTAATTTGTTTTATTTAATATTAAATTTTTCAGGTGAGTAAAGAAAGTTGACAAGGAAAAGATAAGCCGCCTGTTGCCTCCTTTTGCCCTTGCAATAAAGTTCGCTTCACCTCAACCCCTCCCAAAAAAAATGAAATTACCGGACTTTGCGTGAACCCAATTGACCCCAATTCTATATTTTCAAGGGTCAGGCCAATTTTTCGTTATCTCCAACTTTTAAAAAGGCCGTATCGTGCCATTCTCGGCCTTTGTTAAATACCGTCAGAGGCTACGTTACAAGTGGAGTTTTAACATACTTTAGTCTCACTTAGAAATTATTCCGTTTTCCTATTATTTTTCTCGTCCGTTTCTTTCCGTGTGGAATTATAGTTTGAAATTCAGCTTTTGTTAACCGTCTAATTTGTACGAAAAAGGATATTTAAATTCGATTATTACAATTGTAATACGAGTCTGTTGATCCATTGGCCTGAAGTAAACATTAAGTGAATCCGACTTGAAACATTTCAATGCGCTTACGATTTTAAAATAATTATTATTGTTATATTACGTGTTTTGTTCCGAATATTTTATTATAGCCTACATAATAACGTTATGCTGTTGTATGATTGAGCTACACGAAATTAGTTTGTAATATATAAAAATTCAGGGCAGCACAATTTATAATTGGGTTGATATGCAACGCAAAGGTTATTTTAAATAATACAGGTAACTACAACAAAAACGACGGAAACAGGAAAGTTAGTATTTCAAGATCGTTATCTATACTATTTTTACAATATAAACCAACCTTGAATTGCGGCAATAATAAATCATAACCGAATAAACATAATTTCAAGTTATTTAAGGGTTTGGTTGAGGTGGAAAAGTTAGTGTCACAAGCGGGATTCGAACTCACGACCTTCGATTCAATACCCCTCTCGAGAGACCACGCTCTGAAGAACTCCAACTGCCTCCATCTACTTGCCAGTGACCTCGATGACTTAATCTTATATAATATTGAAAAACTTGTGGTTCAAGATGGTGTCTGTCGATGGTTAAAGAGAATACAACTGGATTAAAATGGAACGAATATGAGAAAAGGTATTTCTTAACAAAATGAGTAATCTTCATTTTACTATACTTAACTACTACTATCTATCCTTTATTAAAATGAAGATTAACATTTGTTTGTTTTTGGTTTATGTTTTTTGTTTTGTTTTATCCAACGAACATATCACTATTCATTTTTGAGCAGTTTAGTTTTCTACGCCCTTGTCCACCGCTTCGTTAATATTTGACTTATCCGAGGCTTACCAGGCGAGGTCTCGCCACCCGAATCCAAGCTTGTCAGCAAAGACCAGAGACTACCCTTGTGAGACTTCTTCTTGAGGGTCTGCTCAGTGATGAACCGCGGTTAACTGGTCGTTTCCTACCAGTGTAGACCAGTCGATCAACCGCGTTTCAGCAGTTCGCCATTTTCAACGGTAGTTTTGAACCCAATAAAACAAGCGAGACTAGGAGGACCAGGATGGTTGGAAACGACCAAATTACTGCTTCGCCGTCTCTCAAACCTCAACCATAAAGTGCCGTAAAGTAAAATCTGATTTTGTCCTCACGCTTTTTTGTTGTAAACACTTCACTCGTGCTACGGACTGATTTTTTAAACGTCTTTTAGAGGAATGAAAGGGCAACAGTAAAACCTATAATTTTTGTTGGACTGCTTTACTGGAAATATTTTCATTTTTGTAACTTTTTATTTAATACCATCCTGCGTACCACTTCCTCATTTTAACACTAACTTTATTTTTAGTTTAAAAACATTAATTCATATATGTTTGGTATTATTTGTTGTTGATCATATAGTTGGTAAAAACTAAATAATAAGAGATATTTCTAAAGCAGGCAGAACAAAATATCCAGCTAGAAAAACGCAGAAGATGAACAGACGTTTAAAAATGTATTTTTTCAAAAATATTCCACTTTTATAAATAAAATGCAATTTATTTTATTTATTTATTCTTAAGCTTTATAAAAGAATGAATAGTTTGTCAATATAGTTAACAGTTCAATCTGCATAAGTGGATCATCTGCATTCAATCAACACTGAAATAATTGCAACAAATTATAAGCACTATCCAGCATTACATCATAAAAAGTCTTGTAGCCTCTTTTTTTCAATCTTCGACGAGTTCTAGGTGATACACTAGTCATAGTTTGGGTCATCAGTGAAGTAAGGTGTATGTTTATACTTTATTATTTATACTTTACCATTCTGTGGTATGAATTTTAGTTATGTTTAGTGGCCGGCGCCATAAACCTCTGGAATAAGTACGAATCGGGTGAATCAGAGTTTATTAAATGAAGCAGGCCTTTAGGGTGCAAGAGTAGTTTCATTATTTTTATTCCTTCTGATTAAAGAAAGAATAAAACAAAAATCTTGAAGGTGTATTTTTAAGATTGACCACGTTCAGCTGCCTGAAACTATGCTTCTTAATATTTGGCTTTGTTGTTGGATCGAAAATCTCGTTTCGGCGGTTTTTCCCAGTGCGTCATTTTCCAGTCCTTTTCTCCATTTTCGCCCCCCCCCTTGCACGAAATTCAGGCGGCGGCCGGCATTTCATATCTGCAAAGAGGTTGAGCAGTCGCTATTTCCGGTCATGGGCTGGGTGTGGCCGTTGCTTCCGCCTTTGGATTTACGACCACCGGGCCTCGGGGGCGTTCAACAGGAAATTGCTCGCAATTGCTATGATACGGCCAAGGTCGCAAAACAAATCATAACGCCAATTAGCCTTCTTAAATTGACAATTACCCACGGGGAAATGAGGTGTTACGACTAAGATAGTCACACTCTACCGAATTCGTCGATTGATCTCCGATCTATATTTATTTTTACACTTATGCAATCCTACTAATACCAAGTTTTAAATTATACAATACAGGGAGTCCTTTTAAATGGCCCGGCTGAATTTTCTTGAACCAATGACGCTATAAAAAATAAATAATAATAAATACTCATTTAATGTTTTTAGTCTAGTTTCAAATTTTTACCTTTTTCTGGGGGAAAAAAATTATACAGGGCATCTAAAGCTTAATATACTAAACATTCTGGCAGATAATTTTAACGGATTTTTTACGATGTAAACAACAGTGCATTCGGATTTCAGATTGGTCAAAAGTTGACAAAGTTATGGCAAAAAGAACCAGGCAGTGTGATTTCGACAAGGATATTTTATTGTATGCTCGCGAAAATCCTCTCTTCCAATTTTTGTTGGGAGGGGTTTTGATTTTTCAACAAATAGAACGATTTTAAGCCGTATCGCTCCCATCTTGTCCGGGGACTAGGGGACTCGGGGACTTTGGTTATAACAGGCGTCTACCGTTCTGTAAAAACTTACGTACTTTAAAAAAAATCATTTGGTTTGCTATTTATTAATTTCATTTCATGTTCGAACTGCCTGCCTTGCGTAAAAATGCAAAGATTTGCTCTTTTTAACCATTCTTCACCGGTGCTTTGAGTCTTCAACTGAGCAATTTTATACTGTATCACTTTTATCTTGTCCGGGGACTTCGGGACTCTTATTATGGCAGGTGTCTAACATTCCTTTTACAAATATCGATTTGGGAGGCAGAAGCAAAAGTTCTTCCTTATATCCTACGAATTGATGAATCGAAGTTCACCTATAATGGCATACTAAACCGTTGGAATTTTCGAGAGGAATTTCTCGGCAGAGGAAAATCCGAGCATTTCGTACTCTTGTTATCGGGTGGTTCACAATATCAGCGTTTGGTGTGGGCTTTTCGGAAATAAAATAATCGGGCATCATTTCTACGAAAATAATTTAAATGATGCTCAGATCCTCAATTTTTGTAGGGAGGACCAGCACTATTAGATGATATTCTTGTATATCACGACAACGAATTATTCTTCAGCTTGATGGATGCCCCGCATACAATTCTTTGCAGGTGAGACCTTATTTGAATAGTCGTTGATAGGTGGATAGGATCATGGCCCGATCTGTTGGCCTCCTCGGTCACCCGATTTTACTCGACGTGACTATTTTCTGTGGGGCCTTTTAAAAAATAGTGTTGTAGTCAATCGTAACCCAGCAACCTCAGTTGAAGAACTGTGGCAAAGGATAGAAAATGCTTGTCAATCCATCTCCCCTGACTCTTTCTTCCTCAGCACCGTTGAAGAATGGCTAAAAAACAAATGTTAGCATCTTTACACAAGGCAGGCAGTTCGAATATGAAATGTGAACATGAAAATCCGATTGCGCCATTGTTTACGCCTGAGGTACCATATATAATTTTTTTTTCCAAAGAATGGTAAAAATTTTAAACAATATTAAATTGATAGCGTCGAGAGAAATTCAGCCGGGCCACCTGAAAGGACTCCCATTACAGACCATGTTAAACATCAATATAGAAATATGTTCAACAAAAAACATTTTCACAATAGGGCTTGGTCCGTTTACAGTGAATAAAAAACGTAAAATAATAAAAATATTACAAAATATAATGCAAGAAATAACAACAATCAATAGAAACAACTTTGCATGATATTAACATAGTTGAATATGAATGGAGGAGAAAAGTAGGTATAAATGAAAAGTATAAAAGAAAGAAGGAAAAGATAATAGCAACAAGATCATATTGAGTTAGTTCAAATAAATCAAGGATTGTTTGTAAACAAGTTGAAAGCTTCATGCTTGAAAGCCCAAAGGGGATGAAACGACCTAATATGCCACAGAAGGAAATTCCACGGATGCACCTCACCAACTCTAAATGAATTATTCATAGATTTGGATTTATGATGCAAGCTTTATATACTGTTTAAACTATGAGAAGAATTGAAATATAAATAATGAATAAATGTGATGGTATAGTATGGTGGAAAGGATACTAGGAGGAGGGGTTTGTGTACCCCAGGCACTGCAGCCTTCTGGCTCATTGTACCTTCCTAGTTCCTTGGTTTAGTCAATAGATTCGATCCTTTTTCTCAAAAGTATCAAGTCATTGACTGTTATTGCTTCAATGTGGTTCTCTGAGTCGTTTTTATACGTTAGATTGAACCTCCATTGAGCCGTTCCTTCGCATTCAAAGATGATATGAGTGGCTGTTTCCTCCTTCTCATTACATAGTCTGCAGATGGGGTCCTCATTGTATATGCCCATGTTATGTAGATGTTTTCTCAGATGCCAGTGGCCGGTTAGTAGACCTACCACTCCTCTGAGATTTGCCCTCTCCAATTGTAGTAGTGTTTTTGCTAGTTTGGTGAGGGTTGTTTTATCATTAGTTTACTGTGTCTAGCACTGCTAGAGTTTGTCCACTTCTCTTTTTGTTTTGTTTGAATCCATTCCGCGATGGAGGATTCTATGTTTGTTTTTTATATCCTAAGGATAGGTTTGGGGCCTATGTATGGTCTTGCGGATCCTCCTCTGGCTAGTCTGTCTGCTTCTTCATTACCCAAAATTCCCCTGTGCCCTGGCACCCAGGATACCGTTACCTTGTTGTGTTTTCCCAGGTTTCGGAGATTTTGGATGCATTCACTGACTAATTTTGATGTAATTCTTATGAGGATTTTTTTTGTCAGTGTAACCTCTTTTGAGATTTGCCAGGGCACAAGCATTGATGGCATGAATAAATATGATAGTCAGAGCTTATTTTTTAACAGTTTAAAGTAATCAAATAAATCAATACCCAGAATGAACTTGTCATGTATTGTCTCTCTTCAATGTAAATTAATTCAAACCTTGGGCAAATATTAAAGTTTTTCTTTTTTTCTAGAAGCGTGATTAACTTAGGAAGAGTAGATAGTATTGCAATAAGTAAAAAATTATAAAGTGAGAGTCTATGTTTTGTTGTCAGAGCAATAAATTTGTGATAGTTACCAAGTGAAAGTCCCAGTCTAAAACTTCTAGCAACAAAGTCTAAATAATCATCACAAGATAATCCGGTATTAAAAGTCACACAAAGGTTTTCCCCTGGTTAGAGAAGGATAGGAAGAGCCAACAAGAGTAATGCAAGGAAAATCTTTAGTCGGCAGATACGAGCTGTAAATAATAATATATTGGATTTGAATGATTTAAGTTTGAGACCTTTGTTTGCAGCCCAATTAAGCTAGCCAAGCTAGAAAGGTCTGTTAATGAGTTGAACTGAATCAGGAATTAAATGATGAGGACATTATGTATAGATTTGGGTATCATCAGCATATTCATAAAATATGTGTTATTAGTGACTGTTTATCGATAATTAATCCAAAAGCATGAGATGCAGTCTGGTGAGATGCGATATTTTGGAATAATATACATGAAATTTTAAGTAATTTAAACAAGGGAGGTTATTAATTTTAAAAAAATAGAAAACAATAAGGGTCTTAAAATTGCACCTTGAGGAATGCCAAACTTAACAGGAAGGTCAGAGTGTTTGATTAGGTAGTTTAACAATTCATTTACAACTTGTCAAATTGTGATGTACAAGGTAAGTAGTACACATAAGGAGGAAAACCCAATGAACCATGATCTCCTGATTCATCCCAAATGGCGAGAAAATCATCCTCATTACAGCCACAAATCCCCTTTCAGGACACTTCCTGATCACTTGATTCAGGATGGACTCAGCTGCACATGAGGAGGAAAATCTGGCAAAATGCCTCCGTCTATTCTTGGTCTGTCTTCTACTGGACTCGACTTGTTTTCTGCCATTGCCCTTTGAGGTTTCTCTCTATCTTTTTCCTTATTTTTTGCCATTAACATTTTCTTGCACAAAAGCAACCTCAATATGACCAACTTCAATACTGACTTGGCTTTAATTTCTCTAGCTTTCCTCTCTCCCTCCAGGGTTATATGATTCTTTCCAATTCTACTGAGCATTTATTTTAACCCCCTTTTTTTTTCTTTTTTTGTAATAAAGGAATAATGTACACATCTCCAAGTAGAAATCCCACATTTTAAATTACTAATCTCTTTTTTTAACTTCACGCTTTGAACTTCCAAGTGGCGAGCCTTACGCCTTCAAAAGAGAGTTGGTCTTTGCTGACCTTTAATTGCTAAAATTACTAAATATCGTTGTAATAATAAACAAATAGTTTGATGGTTATAATAAAAACTTATAAAATATGTTTACAACATAAAAATACCTAAAAGGTAAAGAAGTGTGAATCGATTGCACACTTTGTTGACACGGGCTACTTTCTTAATCTGCGAACTGATGAATCTGTAGTTTGGTCATTTCTGATCATCCTGATCTGTCTATCCCTATAAGTGAAAATTTTTCAATGTATCTGATGAAAAATAAAAAAATGAACAGCAAAACTAGGCAGAAGAGTTTCTGAAACAAAGAAACTACAAATTAATAATAGACATTTTCAACAGCATGCAACATATTCAAATCCCCACTTCCAATTATTTTAAAGGTTTTACAAAAAGTGTAACTATTTTTATTTTATTATGTAAATCTATTTAAAAAATTACAAGTGTTTCTCTTTGTAAAGGCACAATCCAAATATTTATACTAATAAAATAAACATGGACGGACATGTTGACTAGAAACATGACATAATCACAAAAAAGACTAGAAAGATCTTGTAGTACTTGACTTCATTTTGTATAGTGTTCGAACAACAATCCACTATACAAAATAATGCAAAATAATAAGAATTAATTGTGCATTTTATTTTAACATAATAAATTTTCTTCAAAAGTAGAAAACTTCATTTTTTCTTTCCGACATTCTGTGCTATCCATTCCATTCCTTCCTGAAAATAAATAAAATCACAATGTAAATGATGGTAATAATACAAAAGTGTACAACTCAAAGTACCTTTACACCTTCGCCAAGAGCGGCTGAACACGCCTGAATCTGCCAAGGTCGATCTTTGATCGTCTGTAGATTCAAAGCCTGCGCAACATCTGCAGCGGTGACTGAATGCATCAGATCTTGCTTGTTTGCAAAAACGAGGACTGGGACATCCATCAATTTCTCTTCCATCAAAAGTTCGCCCAGTTCAAACGATGTCTCATCTAGCCTTTTCCTGTCGGCAGAATCGACAACATATATCTGCAAAATAGCAATTTTTTTATCACATACAAAGTAATTGGTAAAAAAGAAATCATTTCGATTTTCATGACTCTGACTTGCTAAATTACACACACCAAATATACAAAAACCTTTGATGGCAATACAATTCAGCTCTATAAAATTAAATTAATTAGAAAATTTGTTTTACTAATTGACTCTTATTAAATTTTCAAATATACAACATTTATACTTTTTTTAAATAATTTTACGACTTATTTTTGATAAGATTGTATTTTTATTGATTGTTCATTTCTTAGATTTTGAAGAAACAACAATATTATATTTAGATTGCACTTGAGTTGTTTCTGGTCTATCTCCCTGTTTTAATCTGTCAGACATATTTAAACATTTTGCCATCTTCAGTGTAACACAAATCCACCTCGGAAGATGGCAAAATGCTAAATGTGCCTGATATTCAACACCAGTGATGATAGACTCAGCACCAAGATGAATTGTAACCAATACAAATAGTTTGACTCTGTGAACTTTACAGTTGGTAATACTTAATATTTGTTATAAAGTCTTCTTCTTTATATTTGAATAAACAAACGTAAAACAAGAATATAGTTATATGACAATGCGGACTGGGGTCAAATGGTTAGTCATTAGTGTATCAAACTTATATTTGCCATGCCATTTGATCCTGGCAAAACCCATGCTTTTATAATGTATGAAGAAGTATTGTAAAAAAATTCGACCCCTTGCTAAATTAAATTCACTAATTTCGTGGCCCACTTGATCAATTAATACATTACAGTTTATCTCACCTAAAAACCTTAATTAACTCCCTTGCTGAATGTTTTAGACTTCACCTTCAACTCAACATTCGCCTAGGAATGAATAACATCATTTTCAAATTTCTAGAAAAATAAAATCAGGTAACTGATGTCATTCACACAAAGGAATGAAAGGCAAAATGTACAGGCTGACAAATGAACAAAAACAGAAGCAGCTCTTATTCTTTGGATGGGAACCGTAAATTAACACACCTTAGGTGAAAGCAGAAATGAACGACTATGGAAGTAGAAATGAATTCACTGGATGAATTCAATAGGTGCAAAACAAAGAGATTAATATGAAAAAAGGTGGAGTGAGTGTGTGGTTCCAAACGATAGTTCCTAGTTAGTTGTTTACATGATGGAGATTTCAAGCTTATAGCTCATCATCGGTTGCATAACTCCTTCAACTTGATGATGAGCTATAAGCTTGAAATCCAGATCATTGACACCAACTAATTGAAAATAGGAACTATCTTTTTAAAAAGAATGAACCAAGAGATTTCCTGAAATCAATCATGTAAACATCTACTTCTCCTCAACAGGCAGGATTGAAAAGAAAAAAAAATACTAGGCCTTTATATTGGCAATTACTCATTCAACTACTAGCTTAAAAAATGGGGAAAACAGAGAAACTGGCAAACTCTGTCTTAAAACAGAACAGACATTTGAACATGCCCTATGACTGTAAAAGCATTATCCAAAAACAGTATAGCCACTTCAGAGAAACAACACTGGCACTGGAGAAAATATACACAAAAGGGAACACCTAAAAGTGCTCAAGAAATAGAGAACAGTCAATTCCACAATAGGTCATTTATGTCACAGTGGAAGAACTAACGTAAAAAAAAAACTTTCTGAAGGGCCTGAATTTTTATTAATCTTGTTATCAATGATTTTACTAAAACTAAAAAACATCGATGTTTTATTTATTCAACTTTAAAAGCACTGAACAATTTCCATGCTGTCCAAATAATCTGAAGGGAAACTTCGAAGAAATTGGTGAATCCTACGAAACAAGAGTTTGAAATTTTGAATTTTAACAAAATGCAAGGAAGGTATGAGACAATGTATCTTTTAATACATTCTAATACATTCTTACATTGATCAATTTTACAAGACTAATTAAACTTAAATACCTAAAATTGATTTGGCGTAAAATATAAATTTTTTTCTTTTTTTTCTACTTTATACATATCTATTTATATAAAACAGTTCCATGACTGACTGATAGACAACGCACAGACTAAACCATGGATATAAAGGGCTGAAATTTAAAAAAAAAAAGGGGGGGCTAGCCATTAAGAAAGGATTTTTTGAAAGTTCATCCCTTAGGGGATCTTTTAGACAATTTTCCTCTGTATAAATCAAAATGAACAGAAGAAGAGAAGAATTTGAGATGCGATATATTATATTAGAAAGCCATGCTAGCCCTCTCCACACGTGCATTAAAACTGTCCCATGTGGACGAACTCATGTGTAAAAGCTAGTTTGTACATTTTTTTTTTTTTGGTTCCACATGTTCACAGCAATAACACTAACGCCAACACTTCTACCTCAAAGACATATACCACGAGAAGCCATGCCAATGCTGGCACTCAGTGTGTGGGGTGAAGGGGCAAGGAAGTTTCGAGACCATTGTCGATTAAGGCAACAGAGGGCAGGATGAATCGAGTGGGTGTGAAACTTTTGGAATTGGGGAGGGATCAGTTCATTGACAATAGGAATGGTATGGACAGTGAGCTTAGTGATGTAGCTTTGACGATTTGTCTAAGGACTTTTGATTGAAAATATCGGATGCGCTGGATGTTGGTGGCTTGGCAGAACCCCACAGTTCCACACCCTATGTTCAAAGTGATCACAGTAAAGTACTGTGTAAGGTTAGTTCAGTGTTGACGGTCAAGACGGATTTTGGTCCTAGAAGTATTCGTGCTTGTTGTTTTTTTGTTAAGTTGTAGTCTTTTATGTCTTGTGTATAGATTCCACGTTAGTCTGCAGTCTAGGACTATACCTAGGTATTTGACTTGGGTGGAAGTCAGTATCTCTTTGTTGTTGATGTGCAGTGGAGGGCAAGATTGTTTTTTCTATATGATCATACATTCAGTACATTTTTTTCATTCAGTCACTTCACTCACTTTGTGCTCAAGGAATTGGAGGTAGCTTGGATAGGATCCGAGTTAGAGGACAAAATTGTGTATCGTATTGTAGTGACAGTATTGGGGTGTGCAGGAAGGTCAGCAATGTAGATGACACAAAGGTGGGACCAAGAATGTTCGCTCGTGAGACAATAGCTTTTATCAGTCTGATTTCCAAGAATTCTGAAGAAGCGGATTTCAGAAGTAGGTAGGAAGTATTGCATACACGGATGCCATACCCTATACGTGCCACATCTTGGAACGAATAAATACTCCCTTCTCAAGAGCAGAGGAGATGGTGCCAACATATCTGAAACCTTGCTAGATCATGAAGGATATGATGAAGGAAGCCGATCTGGTGAGAGGGAATTATTTTATATGTATCTAGAATGAGGAATAATCACTTTAAAAGTAGTCGTCTAAGGATTTTAAAATATTGTTCTAAAGAATTCTTTCTAATTCGCCAGTCGACCTGATTATTTTTCTAAAAGTTTCAAACATCAAATGTTTTTCTTTTTTTCAATACTAAAATTTGATTTTTTAGCACATCTTCCACAAATACTACTATCAAAAATATTATTTAATATTTATGACTGATAACATAAAATATATTTAACCTGTCAATTTTATCAGACAATATTTTAAGTAATCACAAATGTAAGGAAGGGCAAAGTCAATGTTTCTTTAAAATGGAAATCGATATCTTCCCTATAATTTTGCTTCAATGTATATTATTATCCCAATTAAACTCCTGACCCCAACATATTTCAGATCTATAAAATTAATCTAACAACAAATTTTTTTGGTGTTCATATATCATAGATTATTATTTAAAAACTATCTAATGTTAATGGTTCTTTTTATGGCATTGTTCAAATTCTATGACAATGTTTGAATTATCAAGGATCAATATGATGAAAGATAGCAGAACAACAAGAGAAATGTTTTGTCCCGGCTATCCTTATTTTGTGAATAAAACTATGAAAATACAAAATATGTCTGATAATAGAAAAGATCAGAAAGGAGCAAAACACGGATTCATCATCTTGCACACCCAAAAAAATTCTCACAACCCTACGAGACAATAATTTTATTTATTTTATTTTTAATTTTTTTTATGAGGTCTGACGATGAGTGTTAATCTATTTTGGTACATTTTAAAGAACTAATAATAAACTCCTATCATGAGATTTCCTCCTGTGGTCTCTGGGGTAATGAACTTGTAATTTGATCCTTCCCGATCATTTTAATCTGCCTATCCTCACTGAGTTGGTCTGTTAGAAGTGTTTCAGCATTTTGCCATCTTCAGTTTTGAGTCTTAAAAATGTTAAAATGCTTCTGACAGACAACCTAGCAAGGATAGGCAGACCAAGATAATAAGAACCAAATTATTAACAAAGCCCTTACTTGCAGGTATATCAAATCATACTATTTAATACCTTTTTATATTTTTTATTAGATTGTAGCAATTTGTCTTTGAAATTAGAGCCTAAATGTCAGGAGAGATACCAAAGCTCCAGGAAATCAGCCAATGGATATTTGTTTTCATGGAAGCATTCGTCCGGGATGATGTGTAACAACTACTAAAGTAATGTCTCAATACTAAATAAGTTTCAACGAAAAGTTCTACTCTGCTCTAAGTTTACTCATGGGAATCTCACTTTATTCAATTTTTTTTATATGTTCAGGGAGAGAGGTTTAGGGATGGAACAGTCAATTTTTCAATACCCTACACACAAGAAAATATAATTTATATTGAGTCTAATCCTTGAAAGGACTGAATTAAAAAAAAGAAAAAAAGAAAAAAAAAAGAATGACTATTTGTCCACATCCTTCATCACCATTTAGTTCAGAAATAGCTTAAAATTCTATTAAACCAAAATATTGAGGATCTGAAACATTTATAAAAATTAAATATCTACTTAAGTGTTGTCTGATTAACAAAAACTGTAAAAAAAAGCAAATGTTTAAATTGAAAAAAAGTATCTGTAAAAAATTTTTGCATAAAATTACACATATGTAAATAGAGACGAATAGATTTTAAAAAAATCAATTCAGTCAAAAGTTAAACAAAAGAAACATTTAAATTAGCTTTAAAACTCCTGCTTTGTATAACTCAATGTGGTGAAATTTCTGTGCATGGCCAGAGCGAAATGTCCAATTTTATAATCTCACACTACTGAAGCAGAATTACATGACAAGGACTATCAAGCGACATACCAAGACGTCAGTATTTTCGAAATAGTTTTTCCAGTACGGCCGAATTTTCTTCTGCCCCCCGATGTCCCAAACGTTGAGTTTGAAGCCGTCCGATTGCACAGTCTTGATATTGAAACCCTGCGTCGGCGTCACATGGTTGATGTCCTCTGAGGCCAGTTTCTTCAGCAGAGTCGTCTTGCCAGCGTTGTCGAGGCCGAGGAGCAGCAGCCGAAGCTCGCGTTCCGGCGACGACTTCAGCCTTCTGAGGATCGAAAGGAGACCCTGCATTTCCAAAGGGGATTTCCAATTAAACATATTCATTATCTTTCTCTTGAGTTTTGTATTATTGAATTATCATATTAAAAGGTGTTCTGCTAATAAAAAAGTGTGTTATTTTTTAAATAAGAAAACCATATGCTTTTTTTTCTATTTGCCTTTTTAAAAACAATTACATACTATGAAAGAAAAGCATTTTTTGTTTTATAATAGGATGTAATTTTTTTTTTTAAATATATTTGTATCCTAAGATTAAAAGGATAGTGTTTTTTTTAATTACCATGCTTAAGGACAAACCGAATGCAGACTTTCCTGTCTAAACTATCCTTCCCCTCATTTTAAATCAATAAATTGATTTTCCTTTTTCGTAAAGCCCTCTCAGCGGACACAGGGCTCCTAAATACTAGAACGACGATTTGCACTGCAAAGCCCTTTGTCAATTGTACTGGAACGAAGTACGAATTAAATCAAACACTTTTAACAATCAATCACAGTAAATTGAATAAAAAGTGACGATTTAATGAGAAATCTAGAAAAACAATCTTGTAGCCTTCGAATTATTGGACACGGAGGTTTTATTTTTAAAAAGAGAACTATAAAAAAAAATCTTTTAATATTTAAACTTTTGCTTCGTTCAATCATCGGAATATTTTTGACCTTGATAACTGTTTTGAAATAAGGAAAAGTAAGGCCTAATTTTACGACGAGGGACGTGTTTTTTTATTGTTTTTATTGACAATTAACCGAAGCGTACGTCTGTGAGTCGATTGGCGATAGTTGAGCGACGTCTTTGATCGATAATCCTTTGTGAGGCGTACGAGTTTGTGAGCCGGTTTGAACGGCCTCACCGGTCCAAAAGTCCGACGGCGACGAACTCTTCGCCCGCCCTTTTCAACCAATGAAATAATTCGACAACTACAACAAATGAACAAATTGACTTTCTCCCTTTCATTTACGCTTAATTTATATTGTTGTAAATCATAACCATGAATTTTTCAATTGGACAAAAGTTAAAAATGTTTACACGATTGGGTAACAAACAATAAACAAAAATTCGTTAGAATATTTCTAAAGATTATACAATACTTGTACAAAATTGCTTGCAAAATTAAGCAGGATAGCCAAATCAACATGGTGACTCAGCTCAAAGACACTGTCAACAATATACAAGAGCGTCTATATCCATATAACAACGTATGGAGCAGCATGCTCGGGAAGAAAACTGCAAGGTAAGACCAAAGCGATAATAGAGCAAACCCAGCGAATTGCTTTACTGAGGACATCGAAGGGGTACAGAATGGCTTCCACTCATGCTGTCCAAGTGTTAATGAAAGTAATGTTAATAAAAGTAAGTATGATTTACAAAATCAAGTGCATTGGAAAAAATTAAATAGAGCAATAATAGTGCACTTGCCTAGGCCAGTGGTGAGCAAACCACGGCTCTTTGACTTCTTGGCTGCAGCTCTTTCACTAAATGTTTAGTGCACACATGGAGCGAAAAGTATTGCAGGTGCAAGAAATGAGATTGTCGCTATTTCTAAAGAAAAAAATAATCACGAGATACTTATTTACCATTGTATTATACATCAGGAAGCACTATGTGCTCAGCCATTTCCTGAATAAATTTGCTCGGCAGGTTCAAAGACTTTAGAAACAACAAGGCGACGCTAGCTAGCCTTTATTAAAAACTCTGAATGGCACGATAAGATAAATAAATTGTTGCCCTTTAATATTGATATTGGCAGCTTTGAAATGCAGTTACTGTATTTAAAAAATTACGAATTTTGGAGCTCAAAGTTTGAGCATTTTTAAACCAATTTACAGCAATTGGAGAAAAATAAATGTCAATTAAGTTTACAGCACAAATGGTCTGGTGAGGATGATTGTTGATTTTTAACAACTGGACGTTGATGATGATCAACTGAAGAAACTAGCGTTTGCTGTTCTTTCCTTATTTGGGTTTACAAATTTATACGAGCAATCATTTTCAAGCATGAACTTTATTAAGAGTAGATTATTGATGAGAACTTGGAATTGTTCCTAAAATTAAAAACAACATACAAATCAGTCTTACGCCTATTTTCCAGGGAAATCCGAATCCATTGTCCACATTAGTGGAGCACTTGTAGTTTTTTGGAAGGAAACTTTTGTATTATTTAACTTGTTATATTTTTAAGTAAATATTATCTTTATATAAAAATGATACCATGTTTCATTGAATGCCGTTAATTAAACTAAGACATATTCAGCAAAGGCAAGCTCGAGAGTGTACTTTTAATTCCAATTATTTCCATAAACTTAAGTTTACAAAATGGCTCTTTGAATCAAATTCATTTAAATAAAATTTTTCAAATGGTTTGAATAGTGATGGAAGACTACTAACAGATCAAAAGTCACTAGCAACTTTTAGGACGTCGTTCCAGGCTGAAGGAAAATGGATGAGGTTAGAGAGATGTTCAAAATGTGGGTTATGTATTTTATAATACCAGGAAGGGGGGAAAAAATTATGAGTTTAATAGGAATAAGATCGGAACCTGTAGCATTAGATATAACTGAAAGGATGGCTTCTAAAACATTTTCTCAGAGTAATATTTAACAAACTAAAAGGCAATCTAAATGGATTTTGAGTTTGGAAGGAAAAGAACATGGATGCAAAAAGAAATCCATTTAATTCATCGTTGTCAACTTTGCTTTTAAGAACAAGTTTTCTAATGTTGTTTTAAAGTGACTTAGGCGGTAAATTATGATCAAACAGTTTATGAAGCATCCTTTTCTCTGATTTGTGGGCTAGATTTCTCACTTTATTCCTTAGAATTTTAAACCTAAAAAAGGTCTATTGTATCCTCAGTGAATTTTCATTTGTTATAGTCTGAATCGTGAGATTTAAAAAGAAGTCTAATGGCATGAGAAAACCAAAGCATAGCAGTGTGAGAAATTTTAATCTTCATTAATGGAGCTACTAAGTTCAAGACAAAAAGGAAATTATTATTTCAGATGGTTGAACATTAACATTTTCGGCACTGAAAACGGAATCCAAATTTAATTTGAAACAGGATTCAATGACATATTGAGATGAAAAGAAGTGTAATTTATGACATTCACTGTACCGAGGAGTAATGTTAAAAGAAGGAACACAAACTGTTGTGATGTTAAAATTGAGCTTTTGTTTAAATGAAGATGTTACAAAGTATCTTATGAGCAGACATGGATGGGGGTATCAAAGTATTGGAAGTTCTTAATACATTAATTTTTTGTTGTAGCTAAATTGGTAATAAATTCCCATTTTTTCTGAACGATTGTATTTTTTAAAAAAAAGGATCTTGAATCAATTGGCGAGTGCTAAAACTATCAGAAAAAATTATCAAATTGTTCCTAATCATCAAATGCCCTTCTAATCGCCATCAATTCATCACTATGTGCTAAAGAGGGATGGTAGCATGAACGAGTGGGCTTGGCTGTTTAATGTGTAGGTACTTCCTCCTCTGTCATCTATTTTAGAACCATTATTATATATGTATATGCAATTTGTGCTCTTATGCAATATTTCAAGGAATGTTTGCCTACATTCGGTATCACTTGTATTTCACTTTATGTAATGAATAGTTCAGGGAGTGTCCGAGGGGAATTTTTCAGTATGATTCTTTTATCTATTTGTTTAATAACATAATCTAAATGACTTTTTATGAGGTACTTACGGGCTCTAAAGTCTACATGCTAATGGTTTTGTGACTTTGAGATGATTTTCATGAAAAAGAACTAGCTGAATTTCAACGTTTTCTTAAAAAAATGGGGTGTTTGAGGTTTAAGTTTGTATTAACATAGCAGGAAACTACAAGTTGTTGCCATCATTTTGGAAGATTCGGCTCTCCACTTTCTGCGAATATACTGCTTATTGGGCTAGATTCAATATGTACTCATTTTAATAGTTCTGCATAGACTTTGCATTAAAGTAAGCAAAAGTAAAATTTGTTTCTGGAGATATAAAAGTTTTAATTTGTTCATATACAGGGACAAATTCAAGTGAGGATATTGACAGCTGATAAATTAAAGACGAGTGAGATGGAGCAGAGGACAAGCAAGGATAATCTCCCATTAGGAAAAGTACTTGGAACGTACTGATCAATCGACTAGTTTTTGGTCCAAAGAGGGTTTTCATTGCAAAATAAAAATATTAAAAAATTACTAAAAAACCAATTATAGGAATTTTTGAACAACTGAAAATATTTTTTTAAAATATATTTTTAGTTGGCTGTCTTTAAATGCTCGTCGCTTCTATAGAACTATTTTTTCAAAGATGTCATTTGTTATTATTGCTCGGAAATAAACATTTTATATGGGAAAATGAGTGTATTCCATAAAAAGAATTGTACGTCCCTAGTTGTAGAAATAGAAAGGATGATAAACAATTGGCGGGAAGAGAAAAAAAACCTTTGAGTACCCGGCATCGTTGAGTGTGGTGATTTCAAAGAAGCGCTGTTTTATCGTCCGGCGCCACATGTTGGACCGGTGCCACCGGTGAAAACCACCCGGCACCGGCCGACTTCAACAATTAATTAAAAACCGGCGGCTCATCCTAGAGCAAAGAGCGTTTTTTAGTTCGAAAGGGCGGATTTTTCTGTAATTTTTGACGTGGCCGTTTTTAATTCCAGGCTCCGGTAAAAGGGCGAAAATAATCGGCAAAAATCCGGCCCAACATGGCTAACCGGTGCGGACCGGGGTCTGAACCGTGCGCCTTCTTCCCTCCAACTTTCCATTCAGTGATCAGTCCGCGTCCTGCAACTGTCGTAGTCTCTCTTGTTCTGTTGGCCGCTCCGTATCGTTCTGTTAGTTAAGTCGTCTCAAAGGTAATTTCACCATTTAATTTCACCAATTTTACTACCTATTTCCCGTCCAGAAATAATCTAAATTATCTGTGAATTTTTTCTAGATTATTAATATTGTTTTCCCCTTGGAAATTAATTATACGCCGGTGTTAGTTTTATCTCTTGCTTTTTACCCACAGAGTCGTACATGGGTTTTGTAAAATCAATATTATCCTCCGACCTCTTGTCCTCTCTTTAAACATAATTTTTTATTATTTATTCAATTTTTTTATGTTTTTGTTTTATTTTTTTAATGTACAGCTTTTTTTTTATTTATTACTTTTCTCATAATTCTCACACTAAATAAACCCATTCCGACTCTGGCCATTTTATTTTTGTTCTCTTTCCCTAAACTTTATATTGATTTGTTAACAATAAAAAAAAAATATTTTTGAAGAAACAGATCAACAACAATTTTTTCTTAATTTACCTAATTTTTCCAATATATATTTATCTTTAAAAAAAAAAATAATTTTTTTTTCTACAAAAATTGGCCCGTTCTTTCTCGTTCTTTCTTGATGATAAGTCGGAATGTTGTGACCGGCCGGTGGGACGCCGTTGGCGGCAAACCCGGCGGTCGGGCGAAGATCCGCTATCGAATGGCGCGCGCGAACGCAGCTTACAAAGTCGACGAAGATGAAATTCCAACTTTCACAAATGCCTTCAGCAGTGTTCCATTGATTTTTGTAGAAATTATTTTTGTTCTTTTTTTTTTAATTTAACTTTTTTTTAAAATTTCATTTCCCCCCCTAATAGCGCCCAATACGCGATCGAAACTTGGTCGGCGGATTGGCGAGTTTCGGTTGAAACATAAAAAGTTTCAGTTTAGGTCTCCCCCCGACCTCTGATCCCTTTTAAAAAAGCATACGTTCGTGGAATACCAAG
The DNA here is from genome assembly GCA_039619505.1 of Cimex hemipterus. Taxonomy (NCBI): domain Eukaryota; kingdom Metazoa; phylum Arthropoda; class Insecta; order Hemiptera; family Cimicidae; genus Cimex; species Cimex hemipterus. The sequence continues at coordinate 27,277,900 of CM077106.1, read as the reverse complement.
CCTTTTTTTTCTGTTTTGTTTTAACAAAAGTTAAACGATATTTTATTTATGTGATATTAAAAAAAAATAATTATTTTATTTTTTAATCGTGCGTAAATCCCTTGGTCCGTTTATTTTCGTGTTGCCGCACGCTAATCTTAAATTTCATAAATGTTGGTGTGTATTATTTATTAATTACTTCTGTATAATATTTTAAAGATAATATAAATTTACATATATAATTTCAAAAAGGCCTTCTTTTGTATATGCACGTTTTTTCCTGCGCGTATATAACATAATGTATAAATAAGGTAAAGATTATTACTTTATTTTCTGACGGAATCGTTCAAATTTATTATAAATAATTGAAAATCTCAAATCAAATTTTTATCTCTTTAAAAATTTTACAATTCTGTTCGCTAGGGCTGCATATTTTTTGTAAGCATATCTTATTTAGTACTGTATTATTTTAATACTGTATATTACATATTCGTTCATGAATCAATATAATGTAAAATAAAAATACAGATAAATTGTATATATTTATGTATGTTAATACGAATTTTGCAAAGATAAATGGTATGCATAAACAAACTACCTTTCAGATTATCACATTTCAATACGGTACGGTACAATCGTCTTTCGAGAGTTCCAGTTAAGGTCGTCACTTATGTCTCGCTCCCCTTCTCAGATCCATTTTTTAAGAAAAAAACCCCTTAGTATTTAGAATCCCCATCCTCTGTAATATTCCGTACCATTTAAACCTAAAACAAAAAGATTAACGACCTTTTTATCACTTTCAATGCCGTTGGCAGAAAATCCCCGTTACGGGATATATCTTTCAAAGCATTTTTTTTTTTTTTTTTTCTTGGTAAAGCACATAATAACAATTATTTAGACATAAACATCATGTCATATCATGAAAAGAAGAGAAAAAAAAAATGCTTCAAGGAATTTATCCAGGCACAGGCATACCACGGAACCAAATTTATCATATATCATAAAGTTCGGAAGCAATTTATAAACAATTGCTATATGTTAACGAATTATTCCATATATAAATCCAGGGTGAATATCGAATTAGTCGCGGCAGTGTTGGGTTTTTTCAATAAGCCTTGATAAACGGCGTCCGTGCCGGGAACAAAGGAAAGGATCAAACTTCCCCCTCCAGACCACTACCCTGTAACGTTTTGCCTTCCAACTGTCAAGGGGGTTGAACTGGACAGGCTATAGGCACCCCCAATAAAAATCCCAGACTTTTAATTATTCTCAAATGTTATTTAATATTTAAGTAATAGAGATTTATAATATTTTATTATTAATTGTTTACAAAACTTAATATGCGTCTTTTAATTAATTTATTGCAGCTGTATTTATATTTAATTAAATCTAATTTAGTTTAAAAAATCGTTTACACACTTAATTTTTTGGCGCCAACCACGTGAATTGGTAGGCTAAGAGAGTTTGTAATAATCAAAGATGATTTTGTAATTTTTTTAATGTAATTAAGCAAAAAAAAATGATTTGTCCATTCTGCAAGGAATAAAAGAAAAATTTAATTATATTTGTGTTGTGTGTAGTGACAGTTGATTGTGAGATGCTGAAAATGTTTTTCCATGTACATGTGTCATTCCTGTCAGTTGTGTTGAGAGTGAACACTCTAAACTAACATTTTGAGATACCCCCCTTCATTGATGATAAAAATTAAAACGTTGACATGATAAAGAAAATGTTTTTCTAAAACCAAATCTCCAAATAATCATTTAATTATGTTATAAATTTATTATGTTCCTTTCCTGGGATGTCTCCCTGTAAATTAGGAATTGATTATTGTTTTTGTGCAGCATTTGTTTTTATAATTTGTACAAATTCCAATTTTTTTTTATATGTTTCAGAAATAAATACACAATGTCTGACGACGGTACAGTTGTTGAAAAGAAAAGGGGAGGCCGTAAGTCAGAAGCTGAAGTTGAAGTGAGTTAGTATAACATATGTTTAGTATATAATTAAAATAATTACTTTTTTTTATTTTAGGAAGTAAAGGAGGTAAGAAAGAGGGGGAGGTCAGCTGCCGAAAAGAAGGAGTCCCCTAAAAAGGTGACAGAGGACGGAGAGGCACCCGCCAAGAGGGGCAGGGGCAGACCCAAAGGCTCGTCAAAGAAAGCGGCTGCAAAGCCCAAAGCGAAGACCACAGGTGGAACCGGGAAGAGAGGAAGGCCCAAGAAAAAGGAAACCAAAAAGGACGAGTCCGAGAACGAGGAAGAGGAAGAAGAAGACGAGACTGAAGAAAATGGAGAGGAGGAGGACGATGAATAAACGTGCTGGTGGCCTTCATTTTTGTTTGCCCACCTCTGCAGTATTCCTTCCATTTCAATATTATTACATTTTGTTTTCAAGAACAATTTGATACGGATGATTACTCCTCATGCAATTTTAATAATTTTTCCCTTTGTAATTTATATTTTCAATAACACTTTTGTTCCTTAAATTATTTTTTAAATACAATTTTCTCTTTTCCATATTGCCTTAACATTTATTTACCATAATCTATTAAATAAATGTATTTGTTTTACCAGTTGTACAACATAAGATAGTCTGTTGATAAAAATAGAAGATAATAACAATAAATAAATCTAACCCCGTTGGGAAGGAAGCTTTTAGGCATTTGACTTACAGGGAGGGGGTATACTTGTGATCCAGCCATAAGGGGTGGGTGAACTCCACAATGTATAGACACTTGGGTCGGTACATAGAGAGTTGGCAACCCTTCAGTACGAAAATCCAAATAATAAAATATATAATACATTAAATATAAGATAATAGAATAATTATAGATGAGTATCTTGGAGGTTGCTAAAGAATGAAATCTAGTTGAGTTGAGGTCCTTTTTAATAGAAATATTTTTTGTTCAACAACAGGAACAAATTGAGTAAAAGGAAAAAGTTATTTTGCTGTTAAAATAGAATAATAAATAAATAGATAAAACAGAATAATCCATAAAGTCCTTTTTAACAAAAGACAAATTAAAACTTTCTTTTTGTTAGGGATAGGCTTTGTGATTAAATAAAAGTACCTCAACCATGAAATGCTGACGTCCAACCATTCACTAATCCTTTTTAACAGAAAAACTGCCTTTTCCTTTGTACTGTTCGTTCCTTTCTTAGTTGAACAAAAAATATTTTTCTATTAAAAAGGACCTCAACTCAACTGGATTTTATTCCTTGACAACCACAAAGTGTCAAGATACTTTTTTCTATATATTATTATTTTTATCTTATATTTTATGTATTATCTATTGTATTATTAGATTATTTATATTATATTTGAACCAAAAAAGTTTGTTTTTCACCACAATACTTAGACTCATCGAAAGTAGTTGTTTTAACAATATAAAAAATTTTTTTTTGTTAAAGTTGTTGCTCATTTTGTTGAACAAGAGAAAAAGTGTGATGTTTATATCAGTGGTGTTGGGATTATCATTATCGGTAGATGGTTGTTGACAAAGAAAAAGACTTCGAATCTTTGCCGATGTTTCAATTTCATTTTAAATCTTTTTCAAGGCAGTCACTTGATATCTAAGTGTCCTCTTTTTTTTATGATTATAATTTTTTATTTATTGTTATCACTATTGCAAATATTAGTTTTCTACTACATTAAAACTACAATGAGAGGATCTTCCAGGCTATTTTCCAATTGATAACAATAAAAAAAAAAAAGATTTAACATTAAATCGAAACGTTGGCCAGGATTCGATGTCGTTTTCTTTATGCCAACAACCATTGACCGATAATCCCATCACCACCAATACAAACACCACAATTATAATTCAACGGTCATCAAAAGTTACAACAAAAAAAGAAATCTGTCTCTTAAAAAGGACCTCACCCCTGATATCCAGTTGACATCCCAAAAAAATAGTCTACATTAGTACTTGGGCAGTTTAATTGTTTATAATAACGGTGTAATTTGAATAATTTTGCAAACTTTTTTCAAAAATACATTAAGAAAGGCAACTTGCTGATTAATACTACTAATATAAAATAACTGGCAATTTATGTTATGTTTTTTGCAATAAAAATCCATTAGGTAAAGTAGATTAATAAAAAATTGATTACGTGAGACCCATGAAACTGATTTATGGCGGCGGGAGGGGAATGTGTTAATCAAGTAAGGCATATCCTCAGCCTAGATCATCATAAAATTATTTCAAAAATCACAAGTAAATAGTTATTGATACAATTCTCGGTTAATCGATAGTTCGGGGACGAAATGGAAAGTTGCAGGGGGCGAGTGAAAGGCGTTTTATCAATCCTGAATCCATACCCCGTGACACGCTCCTCTGGGCAAATTAGACACAGGGTCCGGGCTCTTTCTTCCGACAGACCTTCTACCGTCCACTACGTGAAAATGGAAGCAGAAATGGCTAAATATCCGAAAAAGACTGACCAGGTCTTCCAATACGGGACATCGGGCTTCAGAGATAAGTCAGTACTAACGTTATACCTTCCAACTAATGATACATTTTAGGTCTTTTTTTATTTTTATTATCTTCATTGGGCCTTTATTTAGTGATTAAACAGTTTTCTTAACAGGCATTATTTTTATTTGTAAAATTTTAGGCATCTCATTCTTTTAGTGTTAATCTCGTTGCATTCTGTCCAAACGCCCGTGCTTACTGCTTAGTGCTTACGTGTCATAAAGCCCGTAACCTTCCAAGATTCTTGACAACTGACATTCGACAGCCTCCACCAATCCAACTTTAGCGAACATTTTTTAAAAAACTAACTTTTTGGTTTTAAGACAATTCCGTGTAATATTTTTAACAAAAAAAAAAATTAAATTAAAATAAAAAGAAGCCAGTCTTAAAAATTTCCCTTATTAAAAAACACGTATAAAAAAGGATAAATATAATTATACTGTTTAAAAAAAGATAGTTGCTTATTTTTTTAATGGAAAGTTAAAAATATACAAAATTGCCTAAGTAAAACATTACACTACTTTTCCTTATGGCGAACAGTAAAATAATTTTTTTTAAAAATTGAAAAGTAGTGCATATTTAGAAAAACAAATTGTCCAAGCTTTAAAAATAGAACCATAGATCTCATGTAAATTATTTAAAACAATTTCTTATAACGTCTCATATCTTATTAATTATAAATATCTTAAGTTTAAAAATCATATTAAATTCAACACATCTATACATTGCGCCTCAAAAATTCCAACGTTGTTAATAATTTCGAAGTCACGTTTGTAATTAATAAATTACTTATGGCGGTCCTTACTATTATTTTTCTAGTGTATCCGACCAACATAAATCTTAGCAATGGACATTATATCAATTCCACCTTATTCACTAATCGTGAAAAATGGTCATCGATACACTTTCTGGTTGAAGATACTATTGGTCAGTTAGCCAAATTGAAATGTAAAAAAAGACCTTATTAAAATATTTTATCTATCTGTTAGCACCGAAATTGTCCAATAACTCATTTGTTCTAGGGAATTTTCCTGAACTTCTTAACTTCAGTAAAACCCATTTTCAAATCTCTCGGTAATCAGTTTTTAAAACCCTATATGTATGCAAGCTTAGGTCTTTGAAACTCGCATTTCAAACAAATGTCAACCATTGCTTAAAAGTTTAATAATCCCACAGCAACATAGTTTCCATTCGGCTAGATCCCCAGATACAATGAATTTAATCTTATTTCAAAACTATACACATTATAGTGTCATCAAGATGTTGATTCTAATATTCTTCATCTATATCTATATTCTATAGATCTATGTGTGTGTAATATACTATATATACTATATAGCACATTAATGAGTCCTAGTTTATCAAGTGATCAAGATTAGTGTGGATATGGTATGCTACAGCCACAGAAACAGGTTACAACAGCTCCTAATGGGTGCAGCATATATACATATATTTTGATTTTTCCAAATTTCCAATCTGGTTGACTATGATACATACACTGATTAACTTTCTTTTTTGGAATTTATGCTTCTCTGTCTCTCTCTCTCTCTAGATAGTTTTTCCCATTTAATGGTCAGAAGTCAACTGGTCAAATTAATATGTATTTCTATTTTCTATTTCTTCCTAGTTTCCAAAATGTATTTCGCCTCCTTGGGACTTTCTCAAGGTTCACTTCTTGATCCTTTCTTGTTTAACTTTTTTTTTATATAAATGAGAAATCATCTTGCTTTCCATATAAATTTTTTTAAAAACTTTTTTGGTAATGATCTGAAAATCTATAAGTCTATAAAATCAATCAGGCTTCAACACACTCCAAAATTCTTTGTCTAATTTTGAAGATTGGTGTCACAGCAATAAATTATTCCTCAAATGAAAAACAAAAAAATAAATAAAAATAAATCTAGACGTGTTATTTTTTATCATTCTAATCCTGGATTCCATTTAAAAAAAGTCTTTAAAATGTTAACATGTTTTCAATGAAATGCATTCTTTTATATTTTTGTTCCATAACTGTTGAATTTTCCTTCTTTTCAATGTTTACTGGCCTGTGGTAAGCATTCCCTCTACTTTCACTTTCTAAATTTATGTTAATATTAAAATTGTGAAATGTACATACATTTTTTTAAAGTGCTCAATATTCCTCCATCGACATGCATACAAAACAAACTAATTAATTAAATAATAAATTAATCTAATTGGGGTTGATGGGATACTTTTACAAGTATTCCGCCATTGACCCAAATCATGTCGGGGGGAGATGGGGATCCCCTCATTTATTCTAATAAATATTACTCACTCATACAAAACATATTTTGAAGGCTATATACAATTAAAAAAAAATCCCAACTCCCCTAAAACGCTGAACAGGGGACCCTGAAACTAACTACCCTACCCAAGAACCATTCTTAAATCTGGTGGCATGCCTACATGCTCTCTGTATGGAGCCAAGTCATAACACCCCTCTATTATCGGGAACGCATCCAGCTACTGTTCTCTGCATATGGGGCACCTGCAATTTGGCCCAAAAGGATGCTATTCTTTTTCCAAAAGTTCAACCGCAACAATGTTTATGAATTCCGGTTATTATAATAATAAAAACTATATATATTATATATATATATATATATATATATATATATATATATATATAATATTGACCTATGAATCTTCATAACCACACTGTTTATGTACAATATCAGCATAAGGAATTTAATTATTTTTATTTAGGGCAGAAAAGTTAGATTACCTTGTTTTTCGCATGGGTCTTCTTGCTTCTCTTCGTTCAAGAGTAAAAGGCTCAGCAGCGATTGGGTTGATGATTACTGCGTCACACAACCCAGAACCAGATAATGGAGTCAAGCTGATTGATCCCCTTGGTGAAATGCTCGAACAGAGCTGGGAGCCTCTTGCAACGCAACTGGTTAACGTGAGCGATGAGAAACTCGAGGAAGAACTTAGGCAAATAGCCAAGTCTACTGGAGCCGACATGTCAAAGCCATCTCTTGTCTTTGTTGGCCAAGATACTAGGTAATATGGTAAAACGCATTAGTTATTTATAATCGAATATCATTCAACAATTCTATTAAATTTTTTTAAAAGGCCAAGTAGCTCAAGATTAGCTGATGCAGCAATAGCAGGAGCCAAAGCCTATAATGGTCAAGTCGTTGATCAAGGTGTCGTTTCTACCCCTTTGTTACATTATTTAGTAAACGCTTACAATACTTCATCAAGCAAAGTACTTCCCAGCAAAGAAAGCTACTATGTTAAATTATCATCAGCATTTAATGGGTTGTTGAAGGAGGTACATATATTTTACTTATACTGTTTATAAAAACTTTAAATTATATGTTATTTTAAGGGAGGCTTAAAAAAGAACTATGACAAAGAATTGCAATTCGATGGATCAAATGGAATAGGGGCTTTGGTAATGAAGAAATTAACACCTCTTTTACAAGATAACTTAAAAGTCAATGTACACAATGACGACGTCAAATCTGCTGGAAAACTCAATTATAAAGTGAGCTTTGAAGTTAAAATCTGATAAAATGATCTGGTTATAATTTTGTAACGTTTACAGTGTGGGTCAGATTATGTTATGTCCAACCAGCTACCACCAGAAGGTTTTTCCATTCAGCCAGATAAAAAGATCGCCTCTGTAGACGGCGATGCGGACCGTATCGTTTATTCTTTTATTGATTCAAAAGGCTCGTTTTATCTTTTGGACGGCGACAGAATCGCAGTGTTGGGTAAGACTGGCAAAGTGATCATTTTCAGTCCATAAATGCTATATCTGAAATAATTAATTTACTGTAACACCCTAGTTATTAAGTTACATTTAAAGAAATGCTGCAAGGTTTTGGAAAACAATAAATTTCTTTTTTAGAGGAAAAATACGAATTTATAAATTTTTCTTCATTTTTAACTGACTAATTTTACTGCCTAAGGGAACCAATCGTTTGCCTTAAATTTCTTGAAAATTTTGAATTTTTGAAAATTGCAAAAGAATATGTTCATTGATTCATTGTGTCGTTTACATTCACAATTTCTTTTTTAAAATTTCATTTCTACACATAATAAAAATTACATTTGGTTCAGTTGCAGAGTATTTATTGGAGTTGCTGAAAAACTCTGGGCTAGATCTTGAATTAGGTCTTGTCCAGACAGCTTATTCGAATGGAAACTGCACTAAATACATCAATGAAAAATTAGTAAGTTAAAAAAGTACTACAGTGAAATTTCCTTATAATGGATACTTACTCTTGGGAAATGAAAAATTGTTTACTTTTGGAGTAAGAGTGTAAAATTACAAGATATCAACACCTTTGAAACACTGAGGACTTTTAGCCTTTTCTAAAATTTTTCAAATTCACCAAGCATATTTTTGCATAAGAGCAAAGTTAACACTTTCTATCCGACAACGATGATTTTTAAGTGTCCAGCTTTATCCAGAAGTCTTCTAAAAAAAGGCTTTTATCGCAATTAAAAATATTTTTGTGTTCGAAATAGGCACAATCTTGTTGAAGTTTTTCCATCCAGTTTTGTAAAACTTTGGACCTTCCCTCCATTAATGGTCTGAAAAGAAATGTAGCTTAAATTTGTTGAGGCCTGAACATGCTTTAAAATCTGTTTGCTCTAAATGTTTTGCAACTTTTTAAGGCCTTTTCACGGGTAAGCAGACCTGACAGTGGTTTTTACAATCCTGATGGCAAAACCAGTATACTTAAAATCCTGTGGGATTGTTCATATCTGTGCTTGTATTGTTTATTTAAAAGTTTCATTTTACTCTTTAGAATTTCACGTGCCTGGGTCTTACCATTGAAAAACTTAGCAGCTTATTCTTGCACTTATTTTTTCACTTTCTTTCGCTTAATTTTTCTTAGTTTGTCAAATGCACTGAAGAAGTAATTAAAGTGACTTAGTATACAAATATTGGGAATATATTGGAACAAAATGCAAAAGGGAAATGGCATTTATCAGAAAATGTTCATTTTCTATTGGCTGCTGTCCACTTTTGGGAGAATATGGCTGAAAAAAAGCTATCTACATTTATTATTGGCAGTGTCCACTGTATAAACAATTTTAATGAGAAGATGCGGGAATCAGAAATTGTTCATGGGGGGGGAGTGCATTTTAGAAGTATCTGTTATGGGAAATTTCACTGTATTATTTTCCAATTTTATATTTAATTTTTTAAATTTTGTTTAAATCAACAGAAAATCCCAGTGAGCTGTGTGAGCACTGGAGTCAAACATCTGCACCACAAGGCGACAGAGTATGACATTGGAGTTTATTTTGAGGCCAATGGACACGGAACTGTAATTTTCAGCAATAACGCACAAAATTTGATCACTCAAGCAATAAATGATGAGAGGTAAGTACTTCTACTAATGTTCTTTGATAGAAATTTGTACAAATATTCTTTTTAAGATTGGATGAAACGAAACGCAATTGGGTCCTAAAATTGAAACACACCACAGATGTTATTAACTCTATTGTTGGGGATGCTGTTTCTGACATGCTTCTTGTCGAGACCATTTTATACACAAAGGATTGGAGTATTAAGGACTGGGCATCTGCTTATACTAATTTACCCAGTAAACTTGTTAAAGTTTTTGTTAAGGTATTTTACATTATTGATCATTTAGGATTGTAATTTTTTAAAAATAATTTGTTTTGATAATTAGGACAGAAATGTCATTAAGACGACAGATGCTGAAAGAAAATGTACTCATCCAGTTGGCCTTCAAGAAAAGATCGATTCGATTGTGTCTGAGTATCAATTTGGAAGATCTTTCGTCAGGTGAGTAACACATTTGTGAATTTGTAGTCATGGTATTACATGACATTGTGCAGGCCCTCAGGGACGGAGGATGTCGTCAGAGTGTACGCAGAAGCTGCAACTCAGGAAATGGTCAATCAATTAGCCTCTCGGGTCGCCCAAGCTGTGAGCAGCCTTGCAGGTGGCATCGAGCCCATGAATTCAAAAATTTAATACAATCATGTTATGCGCTTAAACATGAGTAAAGGTTGTGGAATTTATGGCTTATATTTTGCTTACTATTTGCTCAACTTAAATTTGATGAAATTGTTATTACTTTTATATATTTTAATAAAATCTGTACAACTTTAGTTTTATTTTATTACTTTTTGTACTTAGTCCAAATTAAAAAAAACAAAAAAAAAACAACAAAAAAAAAACAAGAGAATAGGTGGGTGTTTCATCTCATTCACTTCATCCATAAATTCATAACATAAACCATAAGTTTCCATATTGTACTTAACGTTCATATTTGTTAGCCTTGTAAATTTACATTTGCAAATTTTATACTAATTAGGAATAATTATTATTAACAGTAGTTTGCAAGTCCTGATTTACATTCCCTGAAAGCTCAATGAAAGAAATGAGTGTTTTCTTTCAAATTGGCCTTATCCCTGATTTTTAATATAAAATTTAAAACAAAAAATTGGTGTATAAAGTTTCCTTTGTTAATCCTTAGCAATCCGTAATTCTTCAGGGGATTTGTTACAAGTGAGACATCCTGGTATAAATTTTTCACACATGTTTTTTCTTTAATATTTTTGAAGTCTTCCATCTGATTTTTACTTTTAAATATAAATAGAAAAGAAATATTTGCAAAATCACAATTTCAAAGCCGTACGATGTGAAACAGTGGCATCGGAGGAAAAGAGCAATGACTTGTTTGCAAAGTTGTCTGAAAAGGATAAACTTTTTATGTTAGTGCAGGTGAGTATTATTTCTCGAATGGTCGGGTTCGACAGTGTGCTTTTGGCTTGGACGACCTGTTTCAAATTATGCTGTGACTTTACTTTTCACCGGAAATGTCTGTTGTTTTAGTCTGAGTGATATGACCAAGGAAACTGACTTGCATCCGTCTGCAAAGACAGCGCATAAAAACACTTCATCAATTAAGAAATTATTTGGCCTTGCTGTAAGCACACAAGACGTTGCGTAAATATTTTTCGGGTAGTTACAAAATGACAGTCGCTTTTCCTCTAATTTACCTCTAACTTTTAGAGTACAATCAGAAAACAGCATTGCTTTGTATACAGCGAGGATATTTCCAGATAAAGAAAACAAGATCAATATGAGCCAGGATAAAAATATGTAAATTTTTTAAAAATTTAATTTTGATATATTATTGTTTGTGAATAAAAGCGAGATTTTTTTTTTAATATTTCAGGTCATCTTCAAAAGATCTAAGTTCTAATTTAACCGAAGAAAACTTTTGTGAAGATTTAATTCCTGAGTGTTTCAAAGAATTTTATAAAAGGTCATATTCTATCTGTAAATTAAGTAAAAAAAAATATATATATATAGAAACAATTTTGATCCAACTTTTATTTCAGGCAGGAATTAGCTACGAAATGTAGACCAAGGCCTTATGAAAAGATCAAAATATCAAAGACTATTAGTAAGAGGCTATATCCTTCATTCCACGAGTTAGTCAATAGACACTGTTCGATACCTCATTTTAAAAAATACTGCACCTCCATGGATAGTTACAAGAAATGTCCACTCACTACAATGTGAGTTTTATAAACATTATTTATTTATATATATATACAATTTCATCCTTATACGTTTTCATTTAGATCGCAGCAAGAAAATAAATTACACAAGTATTTGCATAAGCAAAAGTCTAAGCCAAATCTGTAAGCATATTATACATTTTGGCAACTTTACTCATAATTTTAATTTAATTTTTTTTCCAGTTACTGTCGGTACTGTTGTGTGTGTAGGCATAATGCAAGTAAAAATATGCATTGTTTAAGGTAAGCATAAATTATTTATATTGGTTTAATTAAAAATAAGAATTAATAAGTGTAGCCCAGTTGAGGGTAGTCTTTATCTGAAAAAATCCGTTAGACCTTTACAATAAATTATTCAACATCAAATAGTTAAATTAATCAATTGAAATAATTGAAGTTGAAATTTTTTAGATTCAAAATAAAGTGTTTTTTTTTTTTTTTTGTATTTTCCAGTTAAATTTAAATAAATAAATTATTGTAGCATCACCCTCTCTAAAATGAAGATTTTTTCTGCACATTCATCCTAAAACTATGTCTTCATGGTGATGAAGTTTGATAATTTCTGAATATTTTGGTCTGCTCGTTTACACCTGATTTCTTTCAGACATTCTTCTCATCCTCATCAAAAATTATTATTAAAAACTGAAGGTACAGAGAAGCCGAAATGTATCTGAAAGTAAAACATTGCCATGATAAGCGGACCTAAAAGTCTTAATAACACCATTGCCCTGATTCCAAACCCACAGCTTATTTTTCAAATTGTGTATATCCTCCGCTCTAATGTGTCTATTAAACATATTTTATTCCTTGCGCCTGTATTATTGAAGTTATTTAGCTAATTCAAACAGGGTGCACTTTGGACCAGTTGGACTTTTTACATGGAAAACAATTCTTATTACTTTATTCTTCACCTTTATTTGAAAAGTGTTTTGAAACTTTTGATGAAACCTGATGAATTTGTAGTATGATCACCTTGTGGTCACACTTAGCCACTAAATTTTGTCTACAAAAGACCAACCACTGAACGTGGTGAAATGCATCTGTTATGAAACCAGCATGATTAAGCAGATCATCACGGCTGGATACACTGAAGATAAATATTTATTAATTAAATAATTGAATAAAATTTTCCAAAGTTAGCTAATTGTTAGATATAGAGTTTGTCCCATGTAGTCTATTCTATTTATCTAAATTTTTAGTTGAGACATTAGACAAATTTAAATATACCGTGACTCTCAACTCTATAGAGTATTATAGTAGTCATTACATATTTTGCAATAAATACTTATAGCCCTATTTTGCCATTTTATCTGTAGGCTTCTCTGCAAAACTGATTCAAATGTCACAGCATCGACATCACAAGTGTAAGTAGAAGAAATCACAATTTTCTAGTCTATGTTTTATTATATTTATTAATTACGGTTTTTAGTTGAGACGAAAAAAAGTTAATGGCACGAGAGGGATTTGAACCCACGACCTTCGGCTAGATATGCCGCTGCTCTACCACCTGAGCTATCGTAACCTCGATCCAGTCAGACATCAACTCATCTCAACCTCACCTTACGAATTTTCCCTCCTCTTGCCATATTTTCTCTTCTTTTTTTTCGTCTCAACTAAAAACCATAATTAATTGTGACATATTAAATGGTCGAGCGGACCATGAAAACAGTGAATAATTATGTTTATTAATTAATCTTCATGCATACGGATAAAATAAACAAACCAAGTTCAGGCGTAATGTATCAAAATTTCAAAAACAAATTGAGAAATCAATGTTGGTTTTCTAGGAATAAGAAGGGTTCCAAAGCGAGTCTTTCTATGATACAGGATAAAAGCACTTTGAGAACAAATTCGTAAGTTTATAAAGGAAAAATTGCTATAACCACTATAAGTATTGACATACAGGTAAAACTTGCAGTAAAAATCAAGTGGCTGTCAGTGGAGAAAAAGTTGAAGCCAAGACTAAGTAAGTCCATTTAGTTATTTTTCTCTAGGAGAGTCTTCTTTAAATCTTAAATCATGATTTGAAATGTATGTAAAACAAAAAATTATTATTGCACTAGAGTAACAATTTAGAAATAGCTTCTTTGAAGCATATTTGTTATAAATTGAAAGCGAAGTTTAGTTCAAACCAAACTTTGTCATACATTTTTTTACATGTATAAATACAAGTCAATTAAGAAAATGTTTAAGCCTATGGGTAATTTCAATAAGTTTAAATTAATCTTTTACAACATATAGTGGGCTTTTCACAAGCCATTTATAAAATTATATTGTTAAACTTTTAACAGATAAGCTTTAGCTCAAATAGTTTCAATGCCAAACCTCTTCTAACCATTTTACACAAATGATAGCTTACAAGTTGGCCTTACAAGGTCTGAGGCATTTCCAGTATAATAGTGTGCACTTCTTTAGGAGTTGAAGCTTTTAACATTATTTTTTACAAATTTTAGGTTAAAATAAACATATAAAAATATCAACGTCAATATATTAGTTTCAATAAACTTTACAGTGTTCAATTTTCAGTTTTTCCAGCATTATTCTTAAGAATTTTTGTTTTGCACCAATAAAATTTCATTTGCATGACTAGAATTTACACACAAAAGCAGACCATAGTCATTTTCCTTAATGGACACTATACATCTTATTTTTAACAACAGAAAACCCAGTGAGGAAAAAGTACTTGCAAAGTGTGGGATAAGCTCTATCACGTTAAGCCCCCATCCAATTGCAGACCCAATAGTTTGGAGGATGGTTTACTTTTGTTACAGAGGAGCCAAACTATTACTACAAAGAGTCATCAGCAAATTGAGTTCGCCATTCTCTGTATTTATCCCCTTCAAATTAGTTACCAGTTCATTGGTATACACAGTGAAAAAGACAGGACTTAACAGCGAACCCTGCAGGACACCGCAATTTACCTCTCTTAGTTTGGATATCTTATTTTGCCAAGTGTCGGAGAAAAAAGAGCTGCAGAATTCGGCAACCACTTTTACTGTGCTTTGCTAAAATCATATGTGTTTACCTTACTACAAGTTTGTTTTCCAGTGCATTGTATATACAGTCAATGACTAGAGCATATCCATTGTGCCAATCTCTTCTCTAAAACTAAATTGGCAAATTACTAAAATATTATGTCCTTTCATAAAGCCCTCTCATCCTTACTTCCTTTGCCTTTATAGCCTGGGCCCACAGAACAAGTTTTTAGTTACCTGGAGAAAGCCTTGCTTGAAACCGAGATTAATTATAAAGGAAATAAGGGTTGTAATTTGAGTGATAATATCTTAACGAGATTTGTACTTACGCCTAAAAATAAATACAAGCCAAGAAAATTGAGATCCATCCATTCTCTTTGAATTGTTTAGCTTTGAAAATTAATGGAAAATTAAGCGTTAATCAGTAAAAAAAATAATTATATAAAAAAAAATTGTTCCACTTTAGGAAAGATGACAAGCAAAATTCAAGCTTGCACAAAATTCATAGCTGTGGAAGTGACCATCTGAGAAAAAGGTAATTCTTCATAGGGGTAATTTATTCAATTACGATGACCAAAGAGTAAAATTACTGAAATAAATTTTAAATTGTTATTTTAACATCTAACATTATGACATAACATTTCTGTCCTTCAGCCATTTGCCTAAACTGTTGTTTGTTTTAACAGAAGTGCAAACCAATTTGAAGCATCACTTAATAAGACCCAGAAGACAAAACAAAGCAATGAAAAAAATTATAGCGCGTAAGGATGTTTTTATCTTTAGTCAAAAATTGTTTTCTTTGAACTTGAATCACTTAAATTATAAATATATTGTTTGAGCATCTATACATTATTTGTATTAAATCTTATATATTCACTGGCCCATTAACCAAATTATTTATTTCAATTAATTTTTTATACATTTTTTTGGTTGAAATGAAAAAAAGTTAGTGCCTAGGGATACTATTTGTATTATTACTAATATTTATTAGGGGTAGTATTATTTGTACTATGAATAATTAGCAATCGCTTTACAATTTTTATAAAGGAAGAAGAAGCAGAGTTCAACACATGTGAGAAAATCAAGTCAATCGAAGAAAAAGACACAATCGTGAGTTTTTAACTCGTTAAATTTTGAATAAAAAAAGAAACTATTTTTTATTTATTTTGTTTTTAAAAGTCAAAGCCGTTCAAATTCAAAGGTTAATAAAAGCCAAACCACAAAAAATAAGGACAAACTGTAAGTTTATTGTTTATGTTTTAACAATTTTTCATTTTTAATAATTTTTACTTGAAATATTTTACTTAGCACTTTTATTAATACCGACAATATTTATAGATAAAAACCAAAGTACTAGTTCACATATAATTTGAATTTAATTACATTGAATCAATGCTAAAACTACTTTTCTGAATAGGCATACAAAATCTAATACTACTCTGCCGATTACCTTCATAGCACACGAACCTGTGATACCGTGAGCTTTATGAATTATTAACATTTCAATTAACCAATCATTATCTGTTTAATTTTTTTTTCAAGATGTGTTAAGAGTATTTCAAGTATAAACCTTCTACGGATCAATGTTAAAGAGACGAGCAAATTGTAGGTCATGTTGAACATTTAATATTTCATCGCAATTCTATTAGAAATGAAAATTATGGTTTCTAACTGCTATTTTCCAGATTAAATAGAAAGTCAGATTCAGCTATAAATTTCCAGCACCCTGATATGATGCAAAAGAGAAAACCGTCGTAAGTTTTGAAAAACTTTTTTAATATATATTATACATACATATTAATATATATTTGTTTAAATAAAGAAGTAAAATGAAAGATTTGGAAGGAGGCTCAAGAAACCAACTCAGGTAGTGGTACTGTCGGTTAAAAACATGCTTTATAATTAATTTTCTTTTTCTTTTACATTTTGTCAGAACTCAACAAAATAATGAGACGGCCACTCGCAGATCTGCATCCAGCCAAATGAAAAAACAATCAGAAACAAAAATTAGCCGATCGCAGAGCATGAACAAACTTGAACAGTACGTTAAAAATTCACATTTTTAATAATATACTAATTGTTTTAATCACAAAATTAGAAAGAAGAGCCAGAGTACAAATGGTATCGCTGTGATATATGGAAAGTATGATCTTTCAACATACTGATGTAGTTTACCGCTTAAGTTAACTGCATACCTTTTAATATGTGCACCTTTTATTTAAAAAAAAAAAATGTGTCTACTGTAGGGCCTTTTCAGGATTGGATCGGATAAAAGAACGTAGACTTTTCTTTTTTAAAACGCACACTTTTTATTGTTTCTAATTTCTATATACACAAGCACTTTCAATTGATAACCTTTTAAGAAGCGATCAACAGATCCAGACGTCACAGTCTGACGTCACATTGGCGCAATTTTTTAAATTTATTCTCCTACACTACTATTTAATTGATTGAAATTTAGAAAAACATAGGTTAATATTTCTCTTAAAGTTTCAGACAAAATTCTTCTCTGATGATTAAAATAATATTGCTAAAGACAGTCATTTGTACTTAATTTTTCAGAAAACTATACATTTTTTAAAATTATTTCTATGTATATATTGTGTTAATAAAAAACAAAAATAAAAAAACAAATATTTAAACAAATTTTTAAAGGAGAAAAAAGGCACAATCGAACACTAGCGTTTGTACAAATAAGAGCTTGTCTACAGATAAGTAAGTATGTAACTAATTGAACTATTCGTCGTATATTAAACTGTATTAAATTTTCTTTTGCAGTACAAACAAGAAGCGGTCGTCTAAAAATAGACATAGTTCTGCGCAAATTCGGCAGTAAGTTTTTCAAAAATATTCGGAACTTTTAAAATAAAGTGTTATTTTTATTTTTATCCTTTTTAATATATGATATCCTCTACAAAACATGTATTGTTTAAGGAAGAAAAAACAATCTCAGGATAGTGCTTCTTCGGCCCAAAGTCAGTCTATAAATAATAATAAGTGAGTTAAAACATTTGAATTATTCATTTACACTGGCTATTGAAATTGCTTAATTTTGACATTATTTCTAAATAAATATTTATTTTATTAAAAAGGAAACAGGTCTAGTATCAATGAGTTAATTTGTTCCATACAAGTTTTAGTTGTTGTTATGTTAATTGCTTATTTTGTTCTTTCTTTCTCTCTCCCGCTTGCTCATTCAATCTTCGTCTTGAGGGTTTCATGCCGAATTCATTGTAAATGGTAAATCTGAATTTTCCCAGTGGGGAGTGGATTGAGTCAAGGGTATCTCTTGAGTCCTTTATTTTTTTCCTCTTATGGAAGACATGTCATCTATCTTTGAGAACGAACATCATTAATACCAATATTATTATGTGCTGCTTGTATCTGATTTGGCCATGGGCTTGCAATGGAACATAAACATTTTGGGAAAGTTGTGTTTTCAGGGGCTACAAAGCTAAAACAACATTTTTAGAAAGGGTTTTAGACTAAAGCTAGCAGAAAAATGGTTTTACACAAGCACACAAAAAATATACTAAACAATTTGCGTCATTTAAATGCCAAAGTTTCAACTGCTAAATTAAGACAATTAA
Source organism: Cimex hemipterus (assembly GCA_039619505.1). NCBI lineage: Eukaryota > Metazoa > Arthropoda > Insecta > Hemiptera > Cimicidae > Cimex > Cimex hemipterus. The sequence goes on along the minus strand of CM077106.1, from coordinate 27,259,328 downwards.
TTAAAGATTTTAGTTGAGGTGAAAAAAAAGTTAATGGCACAAGAAGGATTTGAACCTTTGGCTGTATCCACACGGACATCAACTTCCCATCTCAACCAGACCTTATGAGTTTCCCCTCCTTTTGCCATTTTTTTTCATCTCAACTAAAAACCTTAATTAATTGTCATGTATTAATTGGTCAAGCGGACCACGAAAGTGGTGAATTAATGCTAAATCAAGGTTGAATAAATTCTGGTCTTCATTTATTTTCAATACCACTAGATGTGGGACTATCAGTTCTATGAAGTGGCTGAAAAGTTCCAGGGATACTTCCAGAAAACTGTTTGATCTATTTCTATCTACAATTTAAATACACCCACAAAGGGTCTTCTTTCCAAAAATTTAACAAAAATAGTGACCTGAGACATTATTAATAGAAATGATCTCTGCTTCCAGCATTGGATTACCCTGGTCACATATGACTGTGAATTTAGTTCGATCTTGAACTTTTGTCAAGCCTGGAAGCCCAGCTTTGTTTCATTGCTGGAAAAATTGAGTCTTTCTTACTGTATAAGATGAATTGAGAATTAATCTATGAGAAATTTACTGTCTTTCCAAGCTAAAGGGAGAAGTTCTTAACTAGCTTCATTGTCTGTGTAGAAAGAATCAGATATTTACTCAATGTAAAACATGCCGAAAATAATTATTATTAAATCCAAGGAGCTCGGTATATGGAGGAAGGAGGACAAAGTCAACATTAAGGAGTCAGTAGGCCGACAAGAGAGATGATTTGCTAGAGAGCGAAAAAAAGAAAAACAGTCTGTTCAGATTGGGTTTAGGATTTGTTTACGATGCGATCTATGCAATAAAGCATTAAGAAAAGAGTTGTCATCTGTCTTATGAAAACTATCCTTTTCCCCATTCTTGCAGCTAAGTACCATACCTTGCATATACATCAGGAAAAACTTGTACCTTTGTCATTGTGTATGTTTCTGGGCAAAAGTGCCAAGTTTGCACGAATCATTCATAAATTGCCTAAATCTTTGCAGAATTTATCAAAAAGTTTAACTTATTATTATTATGTTTTGTTTATTTGTAAATTGTATTTTCTCTTTCTTCATCTTGGTTTAAACTTTGGCCTATGTTAGTGCAAAAATAGTTTGTAATAATTTTTCCTGTACAACACACTTTTCTGTGCTAAGTATAGGATTGTTAAGGTTCTGCGGTGGCCGAGAGGTTAAAGCGTCCTACTCCTCGTTTTTGTCATGGTTTGAATCCCGGCAGAGACCACAGTATTTTAAGGGATTATAGTACGAAAAAATGTATTGTAATATGGATTGGCGCTTTCAATGGGTAGTTGGACGCTACGCCCCTACGTAAATTACTTTTGCCTGGTTTCACCGCTGAGATAGATCGACAGATATTTAATCTATCTAATAACAATATAGATTTCAGTAATTTTCATTTCCTTACATTTGTATAAACAAAATTTTTGAAATTGTTTTACAGTACGAAAAAGAGACGCTCGTATAATGTTAAACGCAGTACTGAAAAACTGAAGGGCGAAGGGCCAAACAAAACGAACAAGTTAGTTTTCTATGACAATTTCATTCGTTATAATCAATAAAAAAAAAAAAAAACTATACAAACTAAATGTAAATCTTACAGAACGCAACCTAGGAGGTCAGGCACCAGCGTTTGTTCAATCCGAAGCCAGAAATCAAATGACAAGTAAAAAAAAAAAAAAAAAAAAATTGTCAATAGTATAATCTATATTGTATTTAAACAACTATAATTTTCTTCAGGGTTATAAGAAAGTATTTAGATAGAGATACACCGAGTACAAAGAAATTGACACGCACTAAGATATACAAGTAATTATTAATCAATTATTATCTATTAACAGTAGTACAGTAATAGAATTTAATAAAAATAATAAAATAGTAATTAATTTGCAATTACTTCATTTAATTTTAAATACTGTTTAAGTATTTTTAAATTTCAAGATAAAATTAAATGTACAATTATATTTCATCTAGGAGCAGTAAAACAGAGCTAAGCATGTCATCAACGTTACAGTCAAAATCCAAGTATGAGTATTAAAAATGATGATGATTTAAACCGAAATGCCTAACGTTCATTACTATTTCTGTTTGTTTTTTAGCATAGGCACTTCACAGTCAGATAAAAGCATCCGAAGTGTTGGAAGTGCAAATAAGTAAGTTAGTTACAGTGTAAAAATTGAAAGCCGTTATCAATTTATTGGAATTACAGAAGCTCTTCACGAGTTTCTTTAAACACCAGGCACACCTCAAGTACGGAAGGCAGAAAGATGTCGACTACATCGTAAGAATTTTCTTCTTTTTTTTTTTTTTTAAATATTACAACACTTTAATATCAGTGGCTGCAAAGTAAATTTTCTACCCGGTATTTTAATCCAGGATAAGCAAGAGTTCAACAAAAAGGGGTTCCAGTCGGAGTAAAGATAGACTGAGATCGAAGCAAAAAAGGAAAGTTGGTTTCTCATCTTTAACACGAAATGCTTTCTTCAACTAATGATTTATGATTCTTTAGGCAGCGTAGAAAGTTCTTAATTGATGGCATGGAGTGTGTTTGCAAGCCTGTGAAGGATCGAAACAAGACAAGAAGACGACAGAAAAAGTATTTGTTATATTTCATTATGATTTAAAAAAAAAAAAAAATCATGATTTTGACAGTAATATAAAATATAACTTCTTGTTTGTACGAGTATCAATTGTAGACAATTTTGGATCATTTTTTAGCATCTGTATCGCTCTCAGAGATGAAAATTATAGATAGCAGTCCTGATGAAGCATAAAATATGCTGAAAGCTTGATTACGCCTTTTTTTAAATTTTTCTTTTCTGGCTTTCTCCCTGATACTTGCACAACATATTTGACATCCGAAGGCTAATAAAATTACACATTAAAAGAACTTAATAATTACTTTTTTATTGTTTTAATTATAGACTGGAGTCTAAGGGGTTATATTATCTCTATTTGGAAAAGAAAGAATTACAGTCAACCAACTGTATGAAGGACAAGTCTACAATCACTGACAATCCATGTCAAACCCAGTGCTTGTAAGTTTTTTTTTTTATCAAACTCATCTTTTTTTTTTTTTTTTTCAAACGAATGTCAGTTCTAGACTTGAGACGGTTGACATGAACCAATGCCAAGCTCAATCGACTAAGCTACCGAGGATGGGATTCTGCCCGATAACGTATTGCCTGTCGAAGAAAGACATCAAAGAGAATTACGGGTGCAACGCCCTTGTACCTCCTTTCTGGGTGCTCTTCGACAACCTCATCACCATCATTTGGTCCTTGTATTCGAATTCGGAGTCTAAACAAGGGCTAGGTGAATCACGAACTGATACACAACTTAGTCAACAGTATGAATTTATTAACTATAATTTCTTTTCCCTACAGAATCTTGAATTAATTTTTTTTTTTAAATTGGTCAAACCATACTGTTTTCACTTCTCTCTCAATTATTTAACTTTTAAGGCGCACAAGATATCCTTGTTAAAATTGCATAAAGATTGAATTTCACACTGATAAAAATGTAACAATATGTATAAAAAATGTTCTCATGGAGTTTTTAACTAAAAAAATAAGAATATTAATTAAAATCATTGCAGTAAATCTTTAATGATATCCAAAACTCCAAAAATTTTCTACTTAATCTGTATATAATCCTAAAACTATTTGAAAATGTAAGGATCAGACAAGCTCATATTTCTTTTTAAAGATTTTTAGTTATAGCAAATAATATTGTTTTATACATTACATCAATTTAAATTGTATATAACAGGTATTGTCCAATTAAATTGGGGTTTGGAGTTTCTGCGCAGCACGAAAAAGGCCAACGGGATGTACGTGAAGCCAATTCTCACCCTCATCCGAATTATAGAAGAGGAAATAATGAGAAGATATTGCGAATTAAAGTACGATATCATATTTTAATGATCATATAAATCCTCGATTTGTTAGTTTTATAGCTGTCTTAATGGTTAAATTTTTGTTTAAGGAAAGTTCACATGACCTCGCTGTACGGCTAGAAATAGTCATAAATAGAAACCTCCGAGCGCCCAATCAATTCAAATTCACCTCTACAGTGCACACGTTTAAAATGAACAATGTTTTTGTTAAAATTGACATTCATTTTTGTTGCATATTAATTACATATAATTTTTTAAGTTGAAATGTGTTCTGCCGATCCTAACTGTTTCGGTCTGTTTCAACAATTTACCATCTTTGCAATGTCCGGTGGTCCAGTTTCTTTTATAAAGACATGAGTCTAGAAAAGCTAAACATGTCTGACAGACCGATCCAGTGAAGATCAGCAGATCAAAACAATCGCCATCGCTTGGGGTTTAGAAAGGAAAAGGTCCTTCTTAAGCAGGTTGTGCATAGTTCACATATGGTCACATTATCGAAATATAATAATTGTACGGAATTGAGAGGGCGGAGAGAAAAATTCAACATTCCACAAGCCTTGGGACACAGGTCGCTGTTTCAATACATTAGAATGAGTACTCAGACATGAATGAATCGGATGTGTTGTCTGTATTTATCAGCTTGAATGAAAAGTGTAAATAAGAAAGTTGTATCAATGTACAGAGTGAATGTAATTTATTAGTTCAATTAATCAACCTTTTTTTAAATGAAAGATTGTGGTTGAAATTAAAAAGTTAGTTTCTCGGGCGGGTTACGAACCCATGACCTTCAGCTCATCTCATGACCCTACATTTTCCATTTCAACTAAAACCTTATAAAAAAGTCAATTAATTGAAAGAAGTAATTTGATCAACCATATTGTGAAATATATGAATTTAATAGTCATAATTGACCAGATTAATGAATGAATAATATGCTTTATTGTACAATAATACAATTTTTTTACATTATATATATTTCAAAGCATGAATGACAATGGCAGTGGCTGTCTGTCGAGTTGCTGCTAAATTACTAAATTAATATTTTTTATATTTATTATTTTCTTTTAATAATTGAAACTTGCAATCATGTATTTTCTATATTCCAAAGGTCGTGTGAGAAATTTTATGTAACAGCCCAATCAATTCCGCCATTAAGGATATGTACTACCTCGGTTGTATCTAATTGGGCTTTCCCTAAATATATATTCCTCAACTCATCCAATGCTGGACATCTACACAAAAAAGCATAGTGTCCTCTGGAACATTGAGAAAGTAAAATTCAATTCGCTCCTCCAAGGCTGGCAGTTCAGTTGCATGTTCTCCCCTTGTTCTAAACAGTAACGACTTATCGTAAATTATTATTATTATTATTAATTTTTAAGGGCGTTTTAACAGCTAAGGTCATTTCACGCCCTAACATCCAAACATTGTATTTTAGGTTAGCTATATCTCTTCTGAGTGCTACAAAACTCTGACTCCAAACATTCACTCGTAACCTAATTTATCCCATTGCCATCCAAGCTTTGATTTTATTTTTCAAATTCTTAATTCGGAAGGCCAAATTATATTAAATTTAATAAACTTATAAAATTTATTTCTGTTTCTTTTTTACTTTTTAAATTAAAATTGTGAGTTTTTTCCATAATTTAAAATATCCCCATAGGCTTGTATGGCTAATAATAATAATAATGGAGTCAGACTAGCAACAGTCTCAGCATGATTATAGGCTCATCTTGATCCTTTTATTCTTCCATTCAAGTACGATTCTACATAACAATAAGAAACAAAACTTTTTTTTTTTTTTTTTGAAGGAACTATTTTTCTTATTTAAATTGCGATATTGGGCATTGCAGTGCATTACCCCGCAATTTGTATTGTCTTCCAATTTGTATTATTGGACATACTCCGACAAAATATCATTTTTTAAAAATTAGACTACTAACAGATGACCGATGACGACTACCTAGGTTCTACATTCTTGACCAATGTAGGCCTCGAAATAATTCTAAAGAAACGGCTGGTTGAATTCAGTACTGCATTAAACAATGGAAACTTTTCTACGAAAAACACGTTAGCAGAGTTTGGACACTATGCTCAAAACAAACAGTAATCAAAATCAGATTAAGTTGTAATAGGTTATCATTATTGATGTTATTATTGATTTTTAATGGTGTTTTAACGGCTAAGTTGTTGTTTAAATTATTGACTCAGTTCAGTATATACAATCGTTTTATAATAAACGTAAAATTTAATTCAAATATTTTTGAGGCAGCCGGAGCGTAAAAATAAAATGGAAGACAATAAAAATTGTGGGGTAATGCACTGCAATGCCCAATATCGCAATTTAAATAAGAAAAATAGCTCCTTCAAAAAAAAAAATGTTATTGCGTTTTGTTTCTTATTATTGTTATGTAGAATTAGTTGAACTTAAATGGAAGAATAAAAGGATAAAGATGAGCCTATTTTATTTAAGGAGCTATTTTTCTTATTTAAATTGCGATATTGGGAATTGTAGTGCATTACCCCGCAATTTGTATTGTCTTCCATTTTATTTTTACACTCCGGCAGCCTCAAAAGCTTCTGAAAAAAGAAATCTCAACTCTTACGCAGACATTAGCAGGCATTCAATAGTAAAATGGGAAAAGGCCTAAATTTCATTGTAAATTCCAATAAATTTGAGAAAAGTGAAAAGCGCTCTTCGAAAGAAACCCTGGGGACCCAGTAACTCCTGTAAATTGCTTGAAAGGTTGAGCCTTTGCCTAAAGGGTTGTAAAATGGGGCAGTCGACCAAAATATGTTTTACTGTCAAAATGATGCGTTCTCCACTTCGCGTACATCGATGACAAGTTGGAAGGTTGTTGCCTATTAAAAGTCTATTATGAATTAACCTGATATGACCTATTCGCAATATAGAGACAAGTTCTTTTTTCTCAAGTTCTTCAGTTGGCCATTTATGTACAGCTGGCATAATTTTTTTCATACTATCTCTACAGGCATTCCATCTTGCCGCCCACTTTCGTTTGATAATGTTTTTAACATAAGCGACTATATCATCTGGACGGAGAAGAAATTGATCTGCTCTTTGTGGGTGGATGGTTTGCAGTGTTTCTTTCCTGTTGGTCAGCTTTTTCATTTCCAGAAATGCTGACATGACTAGGAA
>CM077106.1:27215627-27242226 GCA_039619505.1 Cimex hemipterus | reverse complement strand
GAGAGAGAGAGAGAGAGAGAGAGAGAGAGAGAGAGATAGAGAGAGAGAAGTCTTAATTAACGGTCACACGGTCACTAAATACTACATATTTGTAAACTAAGTAAATTTGTTATAAGGAGCACATTTTCAAAATTCTACTATTTTTCAGAATAGTTACTTATTATAATAGTGTGTATTATTTTACAATCATTATTCAGAAATCGTGAGATGCGTTCTGGTGTGACGTAGGTTTCAACATTCACTTTATCGTGCTACGTTTCGATCTTTCCTGAGATCATCTTCAGGGCCTGGAACTAACAAACATCGTTTAAATTTAGCAAATAAATACATGTAGGATGTGGAAAAAAGTGAATTTATACTTCAAAAATTTACTTTTTTCTACACCTTACATGTATTTTTTAAATTTGAACAATTTTTGTAAATCCCAGGCCTGAAGATGATCTCAATAAAGATCGAAACGTTGGCACTGTAAAGAGAATGTTTTTATAACACCTACATCACGCCAGACCGCATCTCACGATTTCTGAATAATCACCAACTAAAGGTCACTAATCACCACATGTTTTACAATCTTTTAGAACATCATTCTTCCAACTTCATAACTGAGCTTTATTTTTATGGAAAAAATATTTGAAAAAAATTATATTTAACATTTAATATATAATGTTGAAATTTTTTTAAATGGAATTTGTTTTAATACCGATGGGTATTTCTCTACTTTTTTTTCTTAATTTTGCATATATTAGAATAGAGAGATAATTGTGAAATTTCATGTAATACTAATTGGGTAGGGTTTTGTTTAGTAATCTGTCGACAAAGCTCTGAACCAATCGAACCTCCAGCTCCAGTGGCAAATATATTTTTACCAGTGATATTTTTAGATAATAGTTCTGTCATAGGAGAGTTTGTTCTCTTTCGCGAATATCATAGGACGCCCTGCAGATGTTGCAATTTTTAGATTACATCTGGTGGGTGTAAGATCAATTTTAGAAGAAATTAATTTCATCGATGCTATTTTAAATGTACCTGCGGAACCTTAGAACGAACACCCCCCTTATTTGTATGATCCGTTGATGTTACATCATTGCTCATTGTTACATGCTACTTATTTGAAAGTAGTTGTCATGTACTACAAATTAAAAAAAAACATTTTTTGAAATACATACCGATTTTGAGCGTATCATTCGAAAATGTTATATTTATTTGAAAATTGTTTCGAAGTTGAATTGTCGCTAATAAAATTTGTGTTTATTGCCAAATGCGTTTCCATGATTCCATGCCTGTTTAGGATAAAAACAGTGCTTGATGGGAGAGATACAAACAGGAAGAAGAAACCGAAGGCGGAAGAGACAAAAAGAAAGCTTAGAATTGCGTGTAAGCTTCAAGAAAAATCATCGTATTCGATGGGCGAACTTGACGATGACGATCTCATTGAAAACCATCGCCGCGTCAATTCCCGTTTTTTTTTTTTTTGGCAAATTTGGCGCTTGTTTGATTTGAGGTGATTAAATTTCGTGGCGAAGACGAGCGTGGCAGTTTATCGACCAAATTATAACATTTCTCATTTTATTTTTACAAAAATGAATTTTCATTTTTGATGTTAAAACGTCGGCCTAAAAGCGACAGCCTGTTATGGTGATTATAGTGAAGAACTTTTTCTTTATTGTACATCTATTATAAAACCATCGACAGATTGTGCATTAATGACCTTTAGATAAGTACTGATGCCGTGACCTCTGTTCGAAAAGATACGTGTAAAGAAAGGAATGATATATCTTCCAGCACATAAACTTGTAAAACAAAAGTGAATTTAAACTATCAATTAAAATATTTATGAACGTTCTGATTTGAAGTAAATACACGTTTTAAATAGTTTTCAGTATGAGCTTGACCCCGGAAAGTGAAAACTTTTCAAACGTCTCTGCCCTGAACTTTTTAAAATTTGTCGCAGGTACCTCGGCGGCCTTGCGTTCCAGCCGGTCAGATTGTCTGCCTTTTGGCATGCCGCCGTTTTATGGGTTTTCGGGTCATGGAATTTGTTCAGATTGCGCCAATTTTATTTAAGTCAGGTGCCGAATACACTGGATTTTGCCGAAAGGCGCCGGCTCGAATCCTCAAAGCTTATTTGACGGAAAGTTTGAAAAACAGTAAAATTTTCTTTGGTGGTTGATCAGCCTTCTCAGCCCAACTATGCTTTTTCTTTCCAAAGGTAGATCGGGGATGAGGCCTGGAAGACAGAAACACATTTACTTTGTTGTCGAGTTTATATTCTACCGAAAGCTCGACAACAAAATAAATGTGTTTCTGTCATCCTGGCCTCATCCCCGATCTACCTTTGGAAAGAAAAAAACATATTTGGACTGAGAAGGCTGATCAACCACCAAAGAAAATATTAATCAACAACTTCCACATATATTTGAGGTATATGTTTAAAAAACCCTAGGTGTAATGTATATGTAACCTTGGCTAACAAGTATGTAATAGTAATGTGGCGTAATGTGTGTGGTCAGGAATATTTAACAGAATGCACCCTTAATAATGTGTAATTATTTTCTTTCAACCAAGACCTTACATAAAAAGAATAATTAATTGAAAGTAATGGATTTAATAATGTGTAATGCAGACGGACCCTATCAATTATATAAAATAATTATAATAATAATAACTCATTAATAAATTAGAGATACTTGACTGAATATGAAAAATATTTTTTTTCAATCAATTTTTTTTCACATCCTACATGTATTTGTTAAATTTAAACAATAACGCCAATATTAATTGGTCAAGGGGACCACAAAAACTAGTGAATTTAATTTAAACAATGTTTGTAAATCTCAGGCCCTGAAGATGATCTCAATAAAGACCGAAACGTTGTCACGATAAAGAAAATATTTTTCTAAAACCTACGTTACACCAGACCGCTCTCACGATTACCGAACAATTATATAATTAACAATTATATATAATTATTTTAATAAACAATGTGACTAATATGAAAAGAAAATTGTACCAGGTGAAAAAAAAATTACTAAAACATATGTGCGTTTTTCAGTTGGTTTTACAAAAAAATATATATTAATGCAATCTTACCTAAATTGATCGAGATGGAGTTGACAAGCATCAGCAATGACAAGAAGCCGAGTAGGCATAAGATATCGGCCTGGTGTAACATGTTGTGGTGATTATTACTTAACTGGTGACTATTTCAACTCCAGGCCCCCACCAAATTCTTTCCTTTCTCTCTTGGCTTCGGCCTCTCGGTAGGTAAAAATTTTCACGGGCATGGGAGGCTCTGGGTCGGTAGGCGGGAAAAACGATCGACTCGTTGAAAAATATCCGGGTTCAAATTTTCTGTCGGGATTCGGTTGAAATGTAACTTGTGTATTGTGCCGAAACACAAATGGTTCGGTATAAAGTGGGGAGGGATTTTTTTTCTTTCTTTCTCTCATTAAAGAGATGCCTCAGAGAAACACAGAATGTAAACAATAAAGGCAACTGGTATTTACTTAGCGAATAAGCAAATTATTGGAATTAACAACGAAATAAACGAAATGCTTTTTTTTTCAAACTGTTTGCAATAACTTTGTCATTTTTGATCAATTTAAAATCGTTTTTCATCATTGGTTTCAGTTTAAAAAAACAATTTTTTAAAATGATATGCCAGGATGTACAGGGCCGTATTTGAAATTATGAAGTTGAACTGGGCCTTAAGTATCCTGTATAATTTTTCTCCCAAAAAAGTAAAAATTTGAAATTAGAATAAAAAAAAAATTAAACATGCATTTTTTTATAGCGTCGTTGGTTCAGGAGAAATTCAGCCGGGTCATCTAGAAAGGACACCCAGTGGGTATGGTCCTGCAGATCCTCTGCTAGTTTGTTACCTTTCTTATTACCAAGATGTATGCATTTACACCCAAGATTTTGCCAGGTTATGTGCTCTCAGGTTTCGGACATTTCAGATCCATTTACTTACTATGAAAGCTATTTTGTATGTGACCTTTTTTCGTGCTAATGGTTTGAGGGCTGCGTGTCGGGCTGATCTTACAAGATTTTTTTTAATGCGACGATAAAGAAAGCTGAATGAGTTGTCATCCAGGAGAGTGATCATCACCTAACCAGCGAGCTGCTTCTTGGAACATATTGTCATACATTTTTACACTTTCTTTCTGAACTGCTTGTTGTATTTTTATCTGTGTGTAGACAAAAAAAATACGATAAGAATTCGACGTGCACCTTTCAACAGCCGTCGATTTCAGCTTTTCAATGATTTTTCAGTACTTCTTTTTTTTCGGTATAACCGCGAGTGAGACGACACGAAACTAAACGGGAGAGAACGAGTGTGTATGGTTCGTGACCACACTCCCAACTCTTATATCTGACATGATGAAATGAATTTATCCAGTTCTAACACGCAGAGTCGTCCTTGTTGGGCTATCAACATTAACAAAAGAGATCTTCAAAACCTAGACGAGAATGAAACTTTTTCAATTTGCTTGGAAATATTTTTTGTTTACAACTCAGGAGGCACGGTTCATTCAGTGTATTAAAACGTACTGATTCGATAAGGATTCTGTTCTCAATTAGCGTTTGGCGCTGTTTTTAGAGGGAGAATTTTTAAATTATACTAAAAATTAAATCGTTTTAAGAAAAATGAATGTCTTTTTGGATCGAGTTTGTGCCACTCCTTAATAAAATAGAAACTTTGTTTTATTATTGTAACCATTACATGTACAAGGGAGTGGATGGGGAACATAAAACCCACTTCGTACTTTCAACACATCGTCATCTGAATTATAATTTTATTTTCCTAATAGGTAATAAAACATATTGTTCGACGGAAATTAAGCAGATATCTTTCTGAACCGAGGGTTACATCGCGAGTTCAAGTATTTACCAACTTCCTTTGGGTACATATTGTTTCACCTCTCAACTATATCGTCTTTTCTAGTTAAAAGGTATGCTAAATTCGTGTGGTAAGAGATGGATTTACAATCTAAAGTGTTAAGGCTCTTACTTAGGTCTAATTACCACTAATGGGCCGAGGAAAGTGTGTTATTTAGAGCATCCAGAAAAGTCTATATTACATTTTAATGCTTTTTCCACCAGTCCTTCGTAGAATTTGGCTGCTTGGTGTAATTAATCCCAACCCAATTCTGACGTAGTGATCTAAAGTGTTGTAAGTAAAGCAATGACGTTGTTTGCAATGAAGCGTACCTGAAGTTTAACTCAATGGTCATAGCTCAGCATCATAGAAAGGCTGTTACAATGGAATGGACTTGGATAAGGGTTTCCTTGGTTTTCCCCAAACCTTTCTTGCTTTTGATGAGAGCATTCTACGAGGCTAGGTTAAAAGGGCCAAGTAAGCTAAACACAACACCAAGATATTTAATGAATTCGTATTCAATTATGATCTATTCAGATTGTAGTGGCCTCAATTATTGAATTTCTCATCACCATTGCCTTAGCGTTTTGTACATTGAATTTTAGGTCGCTTATGGAACATTCAGACATCACATCGAGCAAGCGCTGCGTTTCAATAAACGAATCTGTAAATAAAACTGTCATCTCCGAACAGAAGGCACAGGAGGTTTCCAGCATCGTCCAACAGACAAAATATAGACAACGGCAGGGGAGACAATATAGCCTATATATTAATTTAAAGGATTGTCCGGTTTATTGTGGGGCAACCAATTAATTAATTTCGGTGAAATATTATGCAACTCAAAATAACTTACTTAGACGCTAATATATCGTTTGGGACAAGCCGCCTCGGTTTAGTGTTCTTACTTAATCTTCAGTTCAACGACTCGATTGCATTAGTGATGAAAGAACTTTTTGATTTTTCTTGCGACACGCCCTTGTTTATAGGTAAATCTTCGTCAATTATTTTATTATTTACTTTCAGTTCTACATTTCCTGAAGATTATCGGATTATTTTGCCACTCGCGCCAAGATTATAAAGGCTTAAACCAAAGGTCATGTCGGATTCAAAAGCCTTCTTCTATTAAATTTGGAAATAAATAACACTTCTTTTTTAACAAACCTGCAAAGAGAAATTGTGTAAAAGGAAAGGTTATTTATATAGGACTTGTTTTCACAAAATTCTGAGTGCTCATCAGGAATGATTCCGTTTATATTTCAGAAGCCTTTTCTAATAATAGAAATAAACATTTGTCTTAATATTCGCGTTACCTTTGTTTATTAATGATTGAAATGATCGTAATGACCCTAATTTATTCATTATAATGCGAAAAACTAGATTTTTTCTCTCTCCCTCTTTATCTCGTTTTGCAAGTCAACAGTTACAAATGGGGGCGAGCGTTTGTTCCGAGTGGTAAAAAATTAAGAATGCCCGTAACAATTGTAACGTTATTACACAGCTGATGTCTAACCAACCGTAAACCGACAAAACGCAATAATTTGTTTATTATAAATTTGTTTTTCCTCTTTGCGTAAATATTCTTAAATATACGTTCTCTAAACAAACTATCAATTAGTAAACTTTCTTTTTATTTTAATTTTAGTCCAAGTAATTCAATAACGTCAGCGGTTGATTTATAAAAGCCCAATTCTGCATGTACACACAATTGACCTTGTGACGCCTCGTGGCTATGTTTTAGCAGTCCTACTTCAGACATTGGTCTTATTCAACCCTTGATGTGGCTTCAGAGCTAATTTCAGGAGCTGTTGACATCTTGGACATTTCAGCCTCCAACGCCTTCATTCTTTAAACCTAGACGCATTTTAATTCATCCTTAAATATATTACATATTTTCCATTTACATCCGTTTACGCAAGAAGGGTATTGGAATACTCGATATTTCTCCACTCCCACATACTGTAGATTTAACTGATCTAATTGAGGTTCGATGGGTACTCAGTTTTCCACCATCGGCCTTTTCACACTATACATTCACTCTAATGAATACATTCGCTCAATAAACACAAACGAAATATATGCCAAGTATTATATACAGTAAAACTCTTCCTTCAAAAATCGGAAGTTGAAACATTCTCATATAGGGCGGTATTCCTAATTAGCTTTCTGTATGAGCAAAGCAGGACACTCTAGCAGGTGAGACCCATCGAGAAACTACATGCCGGACACATAATCGGCCTTGTTGTTTTTTCTTGTAGAGTAGACACCCGTTCATCCGGACTTCCGGATTATCTGGACCCGTTTGTTAAAATATTTTGTATAAATTATTTCGAAATCGTGAGATGTAGTCAGGTTTAGTAGTATAGTGGTGTAATCTCACGATCTTCAAATAATCATTATTGAACGGTCAGTAAACACAAGTTTTGTATAAATTTTTCATAATTCTTATTGTATGTATATTAATTTTTTAAAATTCATAATTCCTCGTTCGAAATCACTAAAGGCCACTAAATCGCCCTTCCACTAGTCACACGATCGAAGTGGCTGGAGAAGCCAACAGACATTATTAAAAAAAAGGGTATTCTATTTTAAAAGACTTGAAATTGCTGTGTCGAATCGTTCCTATATTGGCTTCCATTGAAATGATTTTTTATTAGGTGTACTTTTATTAGGTAGTTTTCACTTATAAATTTTTTTCGAGAAACGCGTTTCCGGACATAAACAAAAATAAAACTAATAAAAACTATCTAATCAAAATAAAACAAATAAAAATTATCTATTACTTTATATGTAACTTGATATTTGAATAAAAGTGTACACTTTCGTACGTGTTTTCCCCGTTTTTATAACACGATACGAAGTATGAAGGGTTTGTGAGGTACATAATATAAAAATAAATGGAGCTTTCGTCTTGTCGCCTGCAGGGTTATGATTTTATCGGTCGTTTTAGATCATTTCGGACGTCGTGAAGATGGACATCATGGTCTGCTTATCCTTCCTGGGTTGGTCTGTTATATGCCCTTCAGCGTTTCGCCGTCCTCAGTGTCGTAATATGTAAGATAATATGGGGTGGGGTGCGTTTATGGGTGTTTTCTCGGTGCACCGACAAACCGAGAAAATGTCTGACAAACCAACAGGGAAAAGCAGATATCGTCTTTAATAATCAAATAACAGTCTAGACCTCCTTAGCTTGACATTATGGTATAAAACTGCGTTTCGCTATTTTTAGTAGTTTGTTCATGTGGCAACAGTTTTGCCCTGTCCCTAAAACCCGTAGTTTGGTCGAAAAGGATCATCGTAGGACTAACGGCAGAACCTAGGATGTATTTAATATTACTGCTGCCTTGACACTGCAGACTCCGGAGGCATGTGTAAGCTTGGAGCAGCAGAAAAAAGCTGTATTAAATAAGTAAATAAAGTACCAGACCGCATCTCTCGATTTTGGAATAATTACGTAAACAAAATGGGAACTGTTCTTGAAGTTTGCGACGAACGGATGACGAACTTGCTGGTCACTGCCTTCTCACGACGTACCATCTACCTTATTTTAAATATTTTGAATGTAACAGCAGTTCTGGTCCCTCACTAAAATTATCTGTTAATTTTAGGTCATAAGTCTACAGTAGAAATTAAATGCTGAACAGAAAAACCTAGGGCATGTTAAATCTAGGATAGTTGTACTGTTAACTGGACACTACAGACTACAGAGGCATATGACTCATATAGACGTGAATGCATATGAAAATGCATATGAAGCATATAGACTGAGCAGAAATAGGCCAGCACAGTGATCGCCAGGAACAACATAACCCGCGAAGGTCTTTGCTGGCTGAAAGTCCTACTTTTTGGAGAGAAAAAGCCAAAGCTCGAAAGATAATCGCAGGAGGCTTGAATCATAACACGACTTAAGGTTAAAATAATAATTGAGATTGCACAATGGACTAATAACAGTCGCGGTCCGTAAGGTTTTTTTCTGCCTTCCTGGTCGGACGAACTTTGTTCGCTAAGCTTCTTACAGTGTCTGTTGCCATTTGTTTTTTTTTATATGCCGAACTGGCGTTTGTTGTCAATTTTTTCAAAAGTTGACACAGTGGATGTCATGTTATTATAAGTAGTTCAAGTGTGTCTTATTTACAATTAACACAATGCAAAATTCTTTTTTGTGCGCTGAAGAATTATAATTCAAAGTTTTGTAAGGGTCGATTATTATGATAAAGAGTTGTCCGTTTCTGGTCGGTTGATAATTTAGAATTAAAAATAGTTTTGTGGTCTGTATGTTATCTTGTCAGTTGTGTCTTTTTATGTGTTGATTTGCAGACCAACGATCCAATAGTCACTGAAAATTGTGTCTATTATTTTAAACCATCAAGGGTTAATATGATTATTCACTGTTTTCGTGGTCCGCTCGACCAATAATATATAACAATTAATTAAGGTTTTTAGTTGAGATGAAAACTCGTAAGGTGAGGTTGAAATGGGGAGTTGATGTCCGAGTGGATCGAGGTCACGATACACGATAGCTCAGGTGGTAGAGCAGCGGCGTATCTAGCCGAAGGTCGTGGGTTCGAATCCAGCTCGTGCTATTAGCTTTTTTCATCTCAACTAAAAACCGTAATTAATTGTTAATATGATTGTCCAACCTAATAAACATACAATATTTTTTGTTGTAATATGTATATAAAAATATATTTTTAAGAGGCTTCTATATTTTTTTCACAATAGTTGTGCTTTATTTGTTTTCTAAGGAATGTTTTCTGTTTAGTTATTCTCCCCTGTATATTTTCCACAAAATAGTGGCGTTGCCTTTCGGTCGACTATTGCAAACATAAAAGGGGTGTTGGCATAGAACCTCGGCAATGTTGCGTTTTTCTTATACTTTTCTGGAAAAAAACACACAACAACAATGAATGTTTTAATCTCTCAAGATGAATAAAGTTTACTGTTTTACCATTTAATGGTGATGTTTGATTTCCATTTTCGTTTATTTCTATTGAAACTTTCTGTATTATTTTATCCACGTATATACCAGAGTCTGAGATGTTTCTCAAATCTGCCCCCGGTGTGAAGAGCTGTTTTATTCCCAACTAAAATCAGAAGTGATGTTTTAAAATTTCTGAATGAGATGGTTTAGTGGAGTTTTTACGTTTTGTAGAGGCCGTCTAGGGTTGACTAGAGAAACCAGCTTGAAGACGGGCAGTCGGACTTCGATCGCCGTCGGTTGCAGCAGTCCGACGATTTCGCCCATGTCCATTTTGCTTACCTCTGCTTCAACGAATTTCAAGTCGGCGTTTGTTTGAGGAAGAAGTATGATCATTTGAAACGCATCATCCTGAAACAGTGACGACTTGAGTTTAGCGTCCTCAACCCTGTGAGAAAAAAGTTCACCTCGAACGGCAGCTGTAATATTTTCGCCCTGAGCTTGACAATCTGTGCATAATTGGTGAGGAACGTGTCGGTCATGTATCTCACTTTTGTATTTGCATTGTGTAAATTTGTAAAATAACCGAAAATGGTCTTTTTCTTGTCGAAGGCGTACTTCCACTTCGATAAGAAGTGAGCCGCGTTAGCGATGATTAAACGAGTTCCCGATGTTATATCATCTGAAAATCGCACATCGTAAATTTATACCCGCTAAACGTATGTCACGGGGACAAAATATAAACCTTGTTTTACAATCTCCTTGATTTTTTTATCAGTTGAAGACGACGTCCAATTGTTGATCGCTTCAGCCGATCCTCTTCGGTCCTCTGAGAAAGGGACCTGGCCAACTCCGACAGCACTGGAAATATTATTGACGTCATCCTCAAACGTCTTTTTGACTGTGACATTCTTATTGACAAACAGTTTTATGGTCATTCTTAACCCCGGGGTCTACAAAAAGACATTCCGTTTTCCTTATCTAAATGTTAAAATTAAGGACCGCTGAAAATCGAGAGAGACACTTATACCCATTCAAATGTTAATAAATGTGAAAATTGAAAAATCACATCTCTCCAGTCGACAATTTCCTAAAATCAACTTAATAAGTTTAAGAAATTTGGTATGATTTAGTGCCACTGTCTTTTTGAGCAGTCTATTCCCCCAATATTTTCAAAAAAATCCTTACCCTCAAAAACTCTATTTCGTTCTTTAACGTCTCCAAGTTTAGCGATTGTTCACCAAAATTCATAGATTTTCTTATTTCATCTTCCGTGTTTCCTGCTGATCCGGCGTGCATGACCGCCATGGCGATTTTCAAGCCGATGGGAGAGCAGACCAAGTTTTTGTTCCCGTAAAACGTGCTCATTTGCTGGAGAAGAGCAATAATCGATATTTTTTCTATGCCGGTTCAATATTTTTATAAAATACCTTGTAAAACTGGTTGGCGAATGCATTTTTATTCGAGGACACGCAAGAGGCTGGGATAGTTGTGACTAAAACTAAAGCAACATACTAAGTAAATTTGAACAACGGCCAAAGGGCTAAAGGAAACTTACCAACAACAATGATGTAATTCCCATAAGCAGACATTTTATTGGACGTTGTGTTACGGTTTGTTAGCCAGTCATCGGATAAAACTTGGAAATATTTATTGTTTAGGCCTTTTAACAGAAATTATTTTTATTTTGTACACATGTTCTTTCATATGAGCTTCTAACACTCATTGTTCGAATTTTTTGTTTTTTCGTGCCCCTAATATTAGAATTGAATTACTTGGCTTATAATGGGGAAATTATAAGGTTTTATCAATAGTGTTCATTTTGTAATTCCTTATGTTTCCAAACGGTAAGTAAAATTATATTTCGAGTTCAATTGTATCTTCCATTAAAAGATGTGACATTTCGTTTCGGGGATTGCAGGCGTGGGTCCTTAGTTTGGTCTCTTCACAAATAGCACTGAAGATGATGAGAAGCCGAACTAATTCCGTCGGATCAGAACAGCTTTTTGGAAGCTTACTTATTATTATTTAATCGAATTATTAATAATCTCGAAATTGTAGGATTGTGTAAATGTAGTTCATTTTATACTATCTTTGTGTAATTACGTATTTTCATAAATTTTCAAACGATATAAAAATATATTCCTTGTAATTTTTTTTTTAAATTTACGATAAGTACTGAATTATTCTTAATTATTCAAGTTATCATAATAATAATTATTATCATATCATTTATTAATATTTATTGCTCGGTGGTAAATTTCATTAGCGTATTTGTAGGTGTATCAGTTTGGAATTTCTTGCCGAGAGAAAGTTTTGTCGAGCGAAAATTTTACATAAAATAAAGAAACAGAAATATTTTCAGTTATTTACTGTTTTTATTTTTCACTATTCTTGTACAATAAAATCCGTATTGAAAGTTCCCATTTTTAGACGATTAGCGCTGCCTCTATACAAAAACAATAAATTAACCTGGAAATGTTGGTTTTACAATTGTCTGGGACAAACATTTTTCTAATTAATTATCCTTGATGTCAAAAACATTGTGCACCTTATCTTGCTCTTTACACACTTGTTTTACACATTTAACACTTATTTTTCCTTTAACATACTTTATCAAACATATATCTTAAATTACTGTAAGAGTATTTTATAGTACCCTCATAAAATTTTGAAATATTTTTTCTTACTTTAAAATAAAAAAATACACCAAACAATATATTATTAAAAAAATATTTTGAAGTGTAACAGATTCTAGTCTAAAAATGTACAATACAAAATTTGAATGCCAAAAATACTACCTTTTGTATTGCTTATATAAATATTTATTTTTGTAAACTTTATATAACAATGGTTGAGTAAAACATATTGCGCTTTGATTAATTGTAAAACAATACAAAAATGTACAAGGCAAAATGTATGCCTCATCACAGATACAATTGTTTTTTTTTCTATTTATTTGATTTATGAAATATGCAAGAAAAAATACTAAATCAAAGTATAAACTAAATGCCATTAAATTTCTTTTCGTTATAATAAATTTAATTAGAAACAAAACAAAGGATTGATTCTTTTTTGGTGGAAGCCGTATAAATAAGTAGTTCTTTGTGACACTAAAAACCAATTGCATTCGTTAAAAATCAATGGGCATTCTTTTATTCAATTGATCAACATATATTTTATTCTTTTTAACAAAAAAATATTGTCTATTTATTTTATACACAGATTGTTATATGTATTTATATATTTTTTATAGCAAATATAGTATTCTAAACAACCAACAACAATATAGACATTTCTCATTTAACAGCTTACGTGTTTTTTTATTTTCTAACACCAAGGAACAAACAACATTTTAGTATCGATAAATTGAAATAATGGGCCTGTTAGCCTGGATCAGTTCTGGAATTCTGAAAATAAGCTTCGGTCAAAATATTTTATAAATTAAGATCTCCCTGTAAAAAAATATATGTTTTGGTCTTTGTTTTGTAGTTTTTATTCTCTTGAGTGAATATGTAATTTTAATGCTTCGAAACTGGCATAGGCACTCCTTGAACACAATGATCACAGGCCGAATTTATAATCAATCAAATAAAATTCCAAATTCGTCTAAATTTAATTTGTTTTTCATTTTAATAAAAGGGAAATGATAAAATAAAATAATTTGAAATATATCTTTGCTCTATAGTTTATATTATTACATTAAAAGCTAAAGTTTCATAATACCCTGAACGTTAAAAATAGACTAGAAAAAAAACTTACACGATGATTGATAAATATAAAAATGTTAACAAAAGAAAAAAAATCAGTGTTTTTAAACACCAAGCTCGAAAATGGTTGAACCTTTACAAAAACAAAATCTTCAACAAATCAGTCCATTATTTACGATCCAACGAATAAGAAGAATGGATCTCAAATGAATTCTACACGCTTAGCAAAAAGGAAAATTTATATTCCTTTTGAAAAATGACGTCAAAATACAAACAATATAATCGATTGGTCTGTTATATCACGAATTATATATTTGGCCGAATTCATAATCAAGATTTACCAGTTTCTAACAAAAAAAAAAAAAAAAAAGAACAAAAATAGTTTACACGCTTAAATTCAATTCAGAATCACAGGTCATTCATTTCATAATTTATTAGCCAATAAGAAAAAAAGAACAAAACTGATCCAGGCCATTTGTGCATTTTTTTTAAAAACTGCAATTTGGAATATGGCCTTTCTTCGACTCATACATTTAAGTTGCTCTATTATAAATTCTACATCTACCGTTTGTTTATAGTTATATTAAGTTAATATATTTTCAATATACTTATATAAAACCACCTGCTATTATTTACATCAATGGGATGTAGCAACATTTGTGATTTAACGCTATCACGAATTAAAAGGAAAATAAAGTTCTTCGATACGAAACCAAAAAGTAATATTGTATTTCAGCAAATAATAGTTTTATTTTTATTAAATGAAATGAGATATCACATTCCCTGGTGTATTTTGTATGATGTAATTTTTCATTTGTATCAACTGATTTTTCCTTAAAATTCAACAATCTGTTGACAAACAAGGATTTATTAAAACATTATAAATTTAAAACATGAGGAAAAAAAATTGCAATATTTTTGTTACATTTTTATACCCCAAAAACAACTACTCTATAAGTTTAAAACAATTTTTTTGTTTCTCCAATTTCCTGTATTGAAATTGGATTGACTGCACTTGTTTGCAGTGGACTAGCTAGAATATTCTTTAATAATGCCTCCACTCTCACTACAGGACGATAATCCAACACTTGTTCAATTCATCAATCATCTTTTTATTAAGAAACTAAAAAATTAAACATTCAATGTTTCAACAAAAGTGAATCTTCAGACATTCTTTTAAAAATTATCTTATATTTTATTATTATATATCAAAATAACAAATACGCAAAACCTTAAGCCAAGCACAAAGTGTTATTTTTACGACTAAATTCAAATAGTGAAATTGTTAATTACATATAAAAAACAAATTAGTGTGTAATGTGGTAGAAAGTAAAAATGTGTTGAAAAAAGTTCGCAAATCCACACAAGAAAATAAAAGTAACAAACAGCAGCAGACAAGTTTTCTTCCCTTTGAAGTTTTGACTGAAGTGCATCTAAATTTTATATAAAATTCTCCTTTTATAGAAACTGATTTTAAAAATCGGTTCTTTTCTGTTTTACCACCGATTACATACATGTTTAGATTGTTTTAAAGCAGGATGTGTACTATGTTCAATTTGTCTTTATACTGCCAGAAGTCTTTGAAGTATAACTAAAGTTGAATTGCTCCGTCTCTGAAATATTACCGAGACAATAATGCCCAGAGCAGGTTCATGTTCATCTTTGATCTACTTCTTGGAAGTAAGGATTGTGACAAATTCTAAAACAGAAAAAACGCACATTAAATACATTATAAAAGAAAATACGTTTGAAGTAAGTTTATAAAAGGAAGTTGATATTATTTATGTTATTTTGAAAGTAATAAGATACAGCTCGTATTATCTTCGATACCAGTTTAAATCATGAAAAAGAAAATAGAAAATGTAACAAGTCCTTTTGATATTCAAAACATATTTATTTACTGTTCATACTGGTAACTTTACACGCCAAATTGGAACTGTAACAGTAAAATCCTCGTTAAGAACAGAAGAAACTAGGGAGCTATTCAAGCTGGGAAATTTAGAGAGCACTTTGGCAGCGAGAGCGCGTAAATTGCATTGTTTTCTAGAAGGCGTAAAAGACCTAATTGGTATAGTTGGACTCCAGCCAAAAGGATACACGACAATCTTATCCTTAATTACCTATTAACTTGATGTTAAGAGCTAATGTTGCTTTACACTGAGATATGATTGTATTGCTAATTAATCTAAATCGATTAAGTTTTTCTTGTGGTATGTCGAGAATGCACTAACCGTGCACAAATATGCTTTTGTAACTGATTGACAATTTTAATTTTCTTTTGCTTTTTTATTTCATGTAAATTATGAATTTTATGAATTTATGAATATACAATTTGATTGAATCGTTAAAACTGAATGATTGTCTTTTTTTTCGAATTTCGAAAGAAATTTCGTAAAATCATACATTTTCATGGAAAACAATGAGTTTTTATTTTTAACTTTTAAATTTACTTCTTAGCATGTTAAATTAAATGATGCAGTATTTTGTCAACATTCAAGATCTATTTTAACACTTTTTTTTTTTTTTTAAATTCAGACACGTATAAACTAAATTTTGGCTGGCATTCTTTAAAAGTTCACCGTACAAATCGAAGAAAAAGTAAAGTTGCATATTTGGGATGATAATTATGAGAGCAAACTGATTACTTCTCCTTTTGTTTTTTGTAGACCCATTCTGAGATGGAGTTTTGATCATTTTATCCCAATTATGAAATCTGGGCTTATACATGGTCTTTCAGATCCTCCTCTAGACTGTTTACCTCCTTGTTTATTACCCAAAATTTCTCGTGCCTTGGCAACCAACATAATAAACTGACTATTTTGGATATGAACTTGGATAGGACCTGCTCTTACGGCTGTCTGGTTTTGCGAATGCAGCAGTGAGAGCATATATTTTACGTTGAAAGGGTGAGGTAAAAGGGAAGGAGTTAATGAAGTCCTTAGATAAAGTTAGTTCTCTTGAATGGCGTTTCAGTTATTCAGTTATCAGACGTTAATATCAAAGTCCGATGTCCAAATTTATAGAATAATGTTCAACTTTTAATGAAGAAAAATTTGATATTAAATAAAGATAATATTGTAGTCACGGTGTCGGGCCGTATCTGGTCCTCTCCGGTACCGGTTGTCCGGGGGGGGGGGGGGTCGGATGGGCATTGGGGCTTCTCGAGCGCGTTTTGCTCCACTGTGGGATGGATGCGGACTTTTCCATGTGCCCTAGGTGCCTTGTTAATGGTTTTTTTCCGCATCGAGCTGAAACAGTCGGTAAACAGATAGAAAGTGTACGAAATCTAGTCAAGTGGGCAGCCTCGGTGCCCTACTGCCGGCTCTGATGGGGGTTGAACTGACGTTATCCTATCCAATCTAGAAGACATGGCTGGATGTAGATACAAAGCCCCCCCCCCCCCCCCGAAAAAGTAAAGTTTTCCTTAACGAGTTTGATTTTGGGCTTGCCCAGAATACACCTGACCCTGTTCCTTCATTGGTTTTGGAGTCATCTCTACACCATATAATTGTAGTTATATGTACTGTTAAAACTGGATGGAATGATCATTGCAAAACCTAAATTGTGTCATCATTGATTATGATATGTTGTGAAAGTGTTTTTTCAGATGCCAGTGACCGATTATAACCTTAACACTCCCCTGAGTTTTACCCTATCTAACTGTAGTTTTCTCGTTTTGTTGAGGGTTTTTAACCATGAGTGTATCTCTATAATTAATTAATTTCACCCTATGTTTGTAAGGTCCACTTAATTAATGACTTTCGTATTGACCGTTCTGTATCTATTAAACGGTCTTGAAGATCTTCTGTTCTGCTTACTCTCTACCTAAAATTACCTTGTTCCCTGGAACCCACGATGTTAGACTAGTATGTTTTGAAGGTTTTGAATCACCGATAAATTTATGCTGTGATACCTTTACAAGCTAATTCTCTTAGGGATGGTTGACTTATCTTGATTACTAAGATTTAATAAATCATAAACTTAATGATTATATTTTTTAGTTACTAGGATTATTTGATTTGCTGCAGTTCTGTTCCAGTTCAACACTAGTGTTGTAAAGGCAGAAAAAAATTTCTATTTCGATACTTAACGCTATTTTACCATAAAGGATTAATCAAGTATGAAAGGATACACGGCGAAAATACTGAAACGAACAGGTGTGGAGGGTTGTTCGCCAAGTTTAAATGGGATTTCTCCGAAAGACAAAGTACGACCAGAAAGGCTCCAAAATAATCGTAAAATATTTAAAGAATAGACGTGCACTTAAGAAAAGAGACTTGAAAAAAAATTAATCAAGTAAAAAGTCATCACTACTGATAAATCGGAGTCATCAATCAATTAATTGGCCCTCAGTGCTATCGTAACCATCCGAGATAAGTCCTCTACCCACCAATCAAAGGAATACAGAAAAAACGAATAAATTAAAAGAACTAGGAAAATAAATAATTCTATCTTGGATTCCGGGACATATTGGCATAGACGGAAATGAACAAGCCAGACGAGGGCAAAGCATGACCCAGAAACGCCGTTGAATCCAACGGATGTAAACATTTAACTTAAAAACCAATGTTGGAAAGAATGGCAGAACCGCTGGACCATAATGACCGACAAACTACATGAAATAAAACCGTTGGTCAAACCATGATCTATAGAGGAAATGGGAAAACGGAAAGAATCATATCGAATCGCCTGCGAAATGTCCACACCAGGCTGTCACATGGGATGTCTCGTCAGAGAAAGATCAGCGAGACATGTTAACAGAGTACGAGGAATTAGCGCAACAAAGAACGGCCTGCCTTCATTCTTTAAACAACTTTTAAATCACAGCAGTCTTTATAAGAAGTTGATTCTATACCTGAAGCAGATAAAATATATGGTCGCAGAAAGGGAATCATTACATCAAATTACATTAGTTGAAAAAATATCCGTAATTTGAGCAAATGTAATTATTAGCGTGAACGTTATTGTATGTTTGTGATGGAATATCGACTTCCTACAAATACACCCAGCTTATGTATATTGTGAGATGGGGGTAGTCACTAGCAAGTTTTTTTAAGGTCATAAGGCCCCTCCATAAGCCGTAAAAAGCCCATATGTACGTTTGTATGGAGGGCCGCTGGATTTGATCCCAGGACCTTTACCTTACAGTGATGAGCGTCGTGTCAACGCCTAAACCGTTGCGGCCACCGACGCCTACTTGTAGGCTATTGTAGGGTAGATACAAGAGTACGGTATATCGAGAACTCTTGAATCCCGAGAAACCTAGATTAAGTTATCGTTTAAATATATCGTTAAATGAATGTGAATTTTAATTGACTTAGGACGTTTTAATCACGTGTAGAAAGGTTAAACGTGAAGGATAGAGGTAATAAAAAATGCGAGATAGACAAAACGTGAGGGGCAGGCATAGCCCTAGCGCTGTTAACAGCCGGAAACAATTAAACGACTCCAGATAATTCAGACAAGTCCAAATTTGGAACATCATGCACAAAACCGATAAAAAATGGACATACCGGAAATGTAAGATAGTCGTACAGCTGAGACTTAATTCCTCAAAGAAGAAGGCAATACCCTCAGATAGACTGATTGAACACTCAATACTGAACTAGAAAATAATCCACGGGGTATCAAGAGGTTAAAATCCTCGCAAGTGAACTGTGTGCATTTAACCATTTATTAGAAACTCAGAAACTAGAAAATTAGTCATCTCGATAATTAGCTTGTAACTAACCCTCGTCGAGTACATATTTACCTACAAAATATAGTTAACTTCAATTACTGTTTGCCGTTGTACAAAACCGCCAAGTATACTTCCGTCGATGTTTAAATTATATTTCGATGAATCAAATTATTGATTGATAATCGATTAGAGATTGTTACCTGCATAGTTGACCATGCCGTCACCATCGAGATCAGCCTCTTTGATCATGTCATCGACCTCTTCGTCGGACAGCTTTTCACCAAGGTTTGTCATCACGTGGCGCAGTTCAGAGTTTGAAATCAGACCGTCGTTATTTTTATCGAATACTCTGTAAAAACAAGAAATTAGACTTAGCAAAATTTGATAACAAAATGTTGGTTTTTTTAGAATAAATATTTTTAAAAATTAAACTTCATTTACTTTCTGACGTTATAGTGAAGCCAATCAAGTATTAATAATAACTTGCTAAAAACTGTAGGTATGGCGATTGCAAAAAACTCATCATTAAGTTTCCAAACTTTGCTTAAAATGCATAATTAAGTAGTTGCACATAATTTGTTTTTAATGTACATTTATATATAAATATTTTTACAACAAAATTGATAATATTTTTTGATTTATTTTTAAATTTATAAGTAAGTATTAACAATTTCATACAGTCAAAATAAAAATCCAATCATTAGTAGTTTCATAATACTTTTCTGAAAAGTGCAAGTATTGCATGTGAGCTTATATCCCGCGCATGACTAAATTTCCAAAATTGTACAGAAAATAATAATTAATTACCATATTTTCTTTTTATGGTTTCTTTATTGCTTAAACGTTTCTTAATGATTAATAAAACTTTCAACCAAAAATTAAAATAAAAAACAATGAATCTAGCTAGTTAAGGCACTTTTTAAAATTCTTTTTAACCCTTTCTTTAGGGTAACTATTTTGTTTTTATAAAATTTCGATGATTTCCTTCCATTTTGGAGCTAACAATCATTTGAAGTAATATAAACAACTTTTTGGAAAAACTTAAGTATGGCGATTGCAGGAAAACTCATCAACCAGGTTACCAAAATTTTCTTAAAATGCTTATTTAAGTAGTTTCAGATTTTTTTAAAAGCGTAAGAATGAGTACTGCAGTAAATTTCATATATGGCCCATAACAAAGGTTCTAATTTTGCTAAAAATGTAAATTTATAAATCAATATGTTTAAATAGAAAATAATAACTACTTTTTCTTTGTTTTTCGCCTTTCTTGCTCAAATTATTCTTAGTAAATAATAAAATTTTCGCCACAAAAATTAAAAAACAAACAAAACAGTTTTTTTTTACCATAAATATGTTCGTTTTATTAAACTTTAATCGTTTTCATACATTTTGGAACAAATTATAAAAAAAAGATCTGATCACTTGAAGTACCATAAATAATTTAATAGTGATAATAATTCCCTACTAGAGATGAAAAGTTAGTGCCCAAGCGGAGAGAAGTCACGATAGCTCAAGTCGTAGCCGGCGTATCTAGCCGAAGGTCGTGGGTTCGAATCCCGCTCGTGACACTGACTTTTTTTTTCAACAAAAACCTTAATTAATTGAATAGTAATAATAATGTTGAAAAGTGCAATATGGGGATTGCGGGTTAGCTCATATTTCGCAAATTTAAGAATAAATATTTTGTTTTTATTAATCTTCAATCAATTTTTGAAAAATGTTAGTATAGGGATTGCAGGAAAACTCATCAATTAAGTTTCAAAAATTTTCTTAAAACGCATATTAATGTAGTTTTCCGTAATTTGTTTGTAATGTTCATTTATATATACATATTTTTACAAGAACAACTTGATAATAATATGATTTATTTATTGTTAAATTTATATCCGAGAATAAACAATTAATTACCGTATTTTCTTCGATTTTCGCATCTTTCGCTTATTCCCATTATTACGAAACGAAAAATATTGCTTTCCTCCAACTATTCATAATAAATAATACCAATTTCGGCTAAAATTAAAACAAAATCTGCGTAAAATGGTGTTTCTCAAGCCCTAAAAAATGATTGACGAAAACTGAAACGGTCTAAAATTTGACCTCGTTAGGATGCAGCAGATATGAGTAAAAATTACGTTAATGTAGATAAATCGATTTGACAAAAAGAAAATGTATCGGCGAAGTAGAAGTTGATGTAAGTCAACAGTAGAAAAATAGAGTGAATTAATTTTTTTTTTGCACTAGTTGAATAAACATCTTTTTACAGACAATTACGCTTTTCTCATTTTTATCGCAATGGATTTTTTCGTATTATTCACTGATATACGATACATATTTGTTTTCAACAATTTATTAAATTAGAACAGAGAAAAAAATAGTAGGAAAAGTGGAAATTTGAAAGATTATCAAGTCTTACGTAGTCTTAAAAGTGTCAAAATCCAATTACATACACACTCTCGCAAAGGGATCATCTAATACGTTTTACATCCATGTTAATTATTCAGAGTTAATGTTTAGATCCTCTTCATGATATATTTATATAAAAATAATATTTAAAAGAAAAAGAAAAACGATCATGAAGGATCGAGGTAAGGTAAACTAGGTAATAAACCTCGTAATAGCCTATTAATGTAACATTCCTTGTCGGTTGTGATTCCGTATAACCCGTGAAAACCTAAATCGCATGTTGTTTAAACAAGGCGGTAATAAAACAAAAGATAATTTCAGGTGAAGGGTTGTTTAGAGAGGCGGCGAGCAGCCTCGAAGGGGTTGAGTCTCGTCAGTTTAATGACTGCTAAGGGCCAAGATGACCAATGGGAACCGCTATGACTCCCAGGCAATCCTTTTAAGCCCTCCATGAGTCACCATGTTAATTTCATTTGTTAATTAGACGACTCTGGTTTACGTTGACCATTGATCATTGACCATAATAATTCTTAATTTATTAATTATTCAGTAGTTTGATAATTTAAATAAGTACAATGGCCAAAGCTAAGTGTTTAAGGTTAAAAATGTAAAAAAATGGTGATTATTCAGTAATTTATTACCTGAAGGCTTCCTTTAATTCGTCTTCGCCCTCCGCGCCTTTCATCTTTCTCGACATCATCTGAAGAAATTCGTTAAACTCGATGGAACCGTTGCCGTCCTGGTCAACACCGTTGACCATGTCTCTTAGCTCAGTCTCTGCAACCGACCAAAATTAAAAGTCAGATTAATTTGTAATTGTACCCGGTTGAATATTTAAAAAAATCTATGATATGATATTTTAGATTACCAGTTTCGTAAAACAGTCTGAAAATGTCATGGGTTTCGAAGATTCTAATTACGAATATATCAAATGTCGTAGATGTTCAAGAGCCATTAGACTGTCAAATGTGCCAGCCATCACTAATATTAAAGAGTGTACAGAATAGAATTAACCAAGCATTTTATTTTTATTCATTTATTACTTTATTTGCAGCCTATATTTTATAGGGATGGAACATGTACATATTAGAAATGTGTTAAAATCGTTATTTTCGACTGGTCACAATACTAATATTTTGGCAGTGCCAGAAACAATTCAACTCTTGAAGTCTTCAGCGAGAGAAAATACGTAGTTTATTTAACCCACACCAGATAAAGTGCTTCGGAGTGAAATGAATGGTTTTGACGTTTTGACTTACCATTAATCATTCGTCTGACGACAGTTTCAAGCTCGAAGGGCTTCGATAAACAAAAGGGTTGAAAATGCTAGTTCTGAGAAAGGCGAATTGAACGTACGTAAAATAATCGATATCTTACCTTTATTTGACAGCTTAGCCAAGAACCTGACAGATTCCACTAAATCTATTTTTTTAATCAGCCTGAAACCTCGAACTTTATCTATGTGCATATTTGGTATTTTATAAAGACGTGTAAACATATATTTGTTAAAAAAAGAAAGAAAAATCTCCAACTAAATCCTTTTACTACTAAACTACATTCGGTAGTTGTGTGAAGTTAATTTTTTAAAAATAACATTAAATTATTATTCCAAAAAATCAAAGGGTTGTCATAATTTACATAAAGGGAAGCCGACTAAAAGCTACCTTTTAAGAGATGAATAGGTGGTGAAAATAGTTGAACTAATGAAAACCTTATGGGGAATACATTTAGCCAAACCTTTGACTTTTATATTTCATCTAGGAGAAAAAGTAATTTGTTCTGCTAAAATCTTCTCTATTTTACTTCCTTAATCAAGGTTTTATTTGAAGACTGATGAGAACAGTAAGCTAGGAAAAGCATTACGTGTACATCCTTACTTCGTATTTAACTGACAGATATTTTAGATTCAAACAACTATATCAATATTCAGAACCAGGAAAAAATAAATGAAGGAGTGCTTCAAGGGATTAGACTAGGTCCAGTACTTTACTTGCTACATGCCAGGGATTTTCTAAGAAAATCGGTTGCACGCATGTTTGCAGATGATATGAGTAGGACCGAGCTTCAAAATTCTTCAAAACATTTCAAAACCTTTGATAAACCAATTACAAATAAGAAATTGGAGCATATACCGTCTCTTATCACCGATGGAGCAATGTTACCATGCAGCGGTACAGCTTAATATTTGATAACGACACTAGGATACCAAGTTGACATGGAACTACATGGAAATAGACATCTGGTTTTGAACTATGGGATCGTACCGAAGAAAGTGTTACCAAAATTTTACTTAATTTGGTCAATATACCTCGGAACCTAAGATTGAGACTTACTTGAGATATCAGCCGAAATGAAAGGATTTGCCGCCAAATATAGAAGCGACAAAACTCCTACACAACCAGGTCGTTAGAAGGTTGGAAAAGATAAAAAAATAATATAACAATTTTTTTTAGTTCAAAACTATTTGAACTAGAAAAATAATTATGCTGGTTTTCAACAGAGTTAATTTTCAAATTGGCTTTAAAAAGGACTTGCTCTTTAACTACACAAAGCTAGTGATAAGAAAAGTTTAGCAAATTTTAGACCCATGTCTTGTACACTCATGGTTATCGAAATGCTCGAAAAATGTGTATCCGTCTAACATCCTTTTTTGAAAAACGTAATTCAGGCAGATAATACGGCTTATAAAGGGATAAAACACACACATATTCTGATGTTTTGAGGAACATTTGTGAAAACCTTGACGAAGGTAGCTTTGTATACAGGTTTTTAAAAATATATTTAGAAAGCATTTGATTTCATCAGTTATGATTTGGAATTTTAAGGAAATAGTTAAATTTCCTCTTATTTAAAAGTAGTTTTAAGTCGCAAAGAGAGATGATTTTGTTCGTGGGCCGGTTGATGTATGGGGTGTTTTTCAGGGAACGATGTTAGAACCTTTGCTTTTTATATTGCACATCAACCATAATCTTTATATTAAAAATTAATGGATTGCTGTTTTGTTTAATTAGAGTAAACAAATTGGATGAACTCATTAAGTGATTGAAAATAATTTTTATATAAATGGGGATCACCGATTTGAATGGAACTTTTTTGAAGATACTAGAAACATTGGTAATTAAACTATGTATAAAAGATATAAAAGATTAAAGATAAAAGACATTTATTTTGGTCCCCAAGCTGCGGTTAAACTAGCTTCACCTAAGGTGACGACGAATATGGAAGGGCGTAGAAAGCATTAGCAGAAATAGCACAGAAAAAACCGTCCCTTGTTCTCGTGTACCAGGACATACATCGTAAAAGGTAACAAACAGAGAGCACAAAATAATTACGTTCAAGACTAATGCCTATGGGAACAACACCCAAGGACAGACTGAAAAAAAGAAGAATTAGATTAAACTTACTAGCGACCTGGTGCAGCAGAGCTGTTAATTGGACTTGGCCACCTCAATATGCATGTGAGAATATACAGTGAATGGGCAGAAAAGATGTACGATCAATCAAAAAGAGGAGGAAACCGCAGTACACCATATGGTACAGTGAAGATATCAGACGGACAAAGAAAAGCTATGTACATCAAAAAAATAAAACAGAAGCATATAAAACATGAACCTTAGTTTCTTTCCGATCATTTTGGCCCATGTATCCGCGCCGTTTCGTCCTCTGTTACAGTCAGTGCTGCGTCTGTGATTATTACACCCCTTCACATGTCACAAGATTATAAAAAAATAATAATTCATACAATTAGAATGAAAATGGGGGCGAGAGAAGTTTCTGAATTCGAATCCTGGCACAGCCCACGGCTTTTTAATTGGGAATGAAAAAATATTGTAAAAAGGTTGTTTGATTGGTTAAGTAATAAGTCTTTCTGGAAAGAATGTCTTTACTTATTAAAACGTCCCGATTGAAAAAAGCAAAAGACCGAGGACTGAAAGTGACGAGAAGCAGAAACGCGCCTGACCAAACAAGGTTCGGAAAAGATCAGAACAATTTCATCGGACGACCTCAAAATAAAATGTCACAAAACATCTAACCATATAGTGAGCTATACCATATGTGGAGTAGCAAAAGTCTTACTGGACGGCCGCATGTCAATACGATCTTCAGTCATCTCAGGCAAATCAAAACTAGCAACAAGGTCTAGGCTTGACAGGAAAGTAAAAATGAGGAAGTATACGAAGGTTTTGCAATGCAAGTTATGCTTAATGATTATGATGATATTTCTGTAAATTACAATATGAACTGTTTAGGTTTTTGCCAAAAAATTATGATGTTCTTACAATGATGGTAAAAATTACGAAACTAGGTAATTACATTTTTCACCAATCTCTAAAAAATGGTTGTATAAGGCTCGTTTTCTATGAGAGGTAATATTGGAAAAAACATTGTTCTATTAAGGGAAAGAAATATTTTTTTCGAGATAAAACGAATTGTTATATTATATAAATGGAGTAAGTCCATTAGGTTATAGGACTTTAGTGCCTTGCCGAGGAGTATTGGCAGGGCAGATTGACCGCAACGCTTTGTTGTGTTAAGATGTAGGGTTGTTGGTATAGCGAAAAAGAGAGAATGTGGAGGCGGAGGGAGCGGGAGAGTTAGTGACGGAGCTACGATTGAGGGCGATAAAACGAAAGGAGGAAAGGGACTGTTTCCAGTCGATGCGGTAGGGGCCCTTTGGAAACTCTCCAAAATTCCCTTAGTGACTCCATTCCTTCAAAGGGCCACAAGTCCGGCTCGCACGATGAAAAAGCTTTTGGCGTCCCTTCCGGCGAAACCAGATAACCGCTGATATATCGAAACTCAAGGAGGGGCGTTTTTTTTGGCAGGCAGCGACTGGCGCTTAACAAGTCCAAAAGATTTTGTGATAAACTTCCGAAAACTCGAGATAAAACTGAATTTATTGCCGTGGTTGTAGTGAAAATTTGCAAAAAAAAAAAGCAAGGCCCCTAATTTTTATTTGAGAGGGAGAGAGAGAGAGAGAGAGAGAGAGAGAGAGAGAGAGAGAGAGA
>CM077106.1:27180489-27215227 GCA_039619505.1 Cimex hemipterus | reverse complement strand
AAAAAAAAAAAAAAAAAAAAAAAACATTAAAACAAACAGTTAAAACTGTTTTTAATAACTGACTTTAATATAATTTCAGAGATTAAATTGCGGCTTACAAAAACTTCCCCGTCTAACGGTATTAGTAAATCAATGGTACTGACCTAATTCTTCGAAAACGGCTACAGCAGATATCGAGAAGCTATTTTTCGTAGGGGTGGTTTTATTGGAATGGTAAAACTCACGGCACCGTCCCGGATCGATGTGTTCATCCAGACAATGGTTTGGAATGTTTTGATGTCCTGTAAAAGAACTTTTGTTTTCCGCAGGAAGACGTGACAGACAGGCTTTAATCACGTTGTTTACCGGGGAGTTTTGCCTTGCGGAGAAAGTCCCTACGGATTTAAGTAAGCCGACAGTGAAAAAAATGAAAGAGGAAAACATTTATTTTCGTACGTGTTAGTTGTCAAGTTCCAATTCTATTCAAAGGCAGCTTTCATCGCGGAAATTCACGTGGAAATTCAGTAATATTATTATTACTTCATTTAATATATTGACTATCATCACAATCATGGGTACGAATTCCAAGGATGTTAAATCTGCTAATAATTTAAACTCTGTCGTAGTCTTAAGCTTGGTGTAAAGGTGATCGACCAGCTACTTTTTGTTTAGAATATTAGACTGGCTTAATAAAGCCGTAAGCCAATTTTCTCGAAAAAGAAATCTGACAGTTTCTTATAGAATTCTTGTCATATCGAGAGATTATTGGATACAAAAATATAAATTCTTTGAAGCAGTTTGTTAAATTACTAAACTGAAGGTTGGTTTTTTGACCAGTTCCTCAAGAATAGTTGTTTAAATAGGAACACTGGCCTCCTTTCATTTATTTGCATGATCCACATCCTAACCTTGTCCTATAAGTCTCCTCGGAAACGGACTTGATAGGCTACTTTTATCCACAATCAACATATTCCTTACCATCTGCAATTACTACAATCCACTAAATTGCAATATCTCTAGAGCGTTAGTACTTCTGTCCATTGCATCAAGAAGTTGAGACATCGCGACGAATTGCGCACATAATGCCATCCGTCGGGTTTCTAGCGTGCAGTCGAAGAGGATGGTCAGTGATGGATGGCTCAGGTTCGATTGCAACAATTGTTGCAGATGTGGATTAATAATAAAAGGAAAACAAAACAACGTTGTACATTTGTCTTTGAAAAGGTTTGTTCAGGGCAACCGTCAAATGATATTGACGAGGCCCCTTTGCAAAATCTAGAAACAAATCGAATCAATCAAGTACTCGCGTACTTGCCAAGGAGTGAAAAGTATCGAGAGACACCGTTAGTTGCCATCTATACGCATTGGACCTGTAAACGTCCCCTGCATTCCTCTGAGAGGGTAGGAACTTGCGAAAAGCTTTTAAAAAGTTTAGGTGAGATGAGATTTTACCAATAGACAGACACGCGTGGTGAAATCCTATCCAAGGAATATGGCTAGATCGAGGTCAAACTTCTTTTCCACTTTCTTCTAATACGAATAAATTATTCATGAAAATTTGTTCCTTACGGATGTTTTATGAACTTTGAACTTGATTGGTTGATAACCATACAGTTCCATTCACATCACAGAATAGTAAGAAGAATAGGATGCGGTTGGGAGAACTCAGCAACATCAATCATACAGTACAGACCTTGCTCCGTCATTATGTGACCGATTTCAAACAATTGCCCACTTTGCGCAAGGTAAAACAAAATAAAATTGTCAAATGAGCTGAACTATGAATGATCCCTTAACCTATTAATTATCTGTTATGACGTTGGTTCAAAAAATTCAAAGCAACAGTTGGCACTGTGACATAAAAACGTAACCGATCGAAATATTCCCTACGCTTTTCCGGAAATTCTTCAGTGTCAAATGTGAATTGTGAGCCGGCTCGAGAGGTGGCCCGGAAGAGGAGGAAATTGGATTGATTTTTGGAAATTGCACTTGCCCCCGAAGAGTTGTTGGCGTAAGAAGATTGAAAGCAAACGACGTTCTCAGTTGCACCTATTTCACCTAAATTTCTATCCCATTCGAGAAGCACTCTTGCCCAGCTAAAAACTCTTTACATTTCATTTCCGAAATAGAAATTTTCACAAAAAATATTTATCGCTCTTCTCTGTTTGGCCGGCTTGTGGCCTCTGTTGAAGTTTAACATAGAATTTTCAATCGATATCTACATATGATTTCTAACGTGAATTATGCTAATACTTTTTACCTGTCGGCCTCTGTCCAAGAGATCGCATGACCACTCCTAATTCGGCCATGGTGATGGCCCCGTCTTCGTCCTTGTCGAAAAGCATGAACGCCTCTTTAAACTCTGAAACACAGGGAATACGTATTAGATTTAAAATGACAACAGAATTCAAAAAAGCAAGGATGATCGAAAGGATTTGAACCGATAACTCCAATTACATGGATTTCCTCTGCCCCGAGGTTAACGGAGGGGATGAACCGGTAACGAACGGCAACCACGTCGCTAATTGGATGGCCGCCCCTTTCTAGTGTGCTCTTTGTTTTACCCACCCTCACAATAAAAAAAATCTGTTAAAACTATACAACCAACAGTTGTCTTCAAACGATTGGCACATCAACGAAAATTTCTATGTTAACTCAAGTTTTAAGACCTTACCCAGAAATGAAGTAAACTTTCGAAAAAAATATTTTTTTTTATTCGTCTCTGTCGAAAAGATACTATTTTTTAAACTTTTTATAGAAAATAAACAACTTATATAAAATACTATTTTCTCCGTTACTTGTTATTTGTCGACAAAATTGAAATTGTTTAAATAATGAGTCATCTACTGAACCATTTCAGTCTAAGTGGGCCGTTTCGCTGGCACAAACCTATAAAATCTAAAAGCAAAGTACTAAAAAAAAATTAAAACTTAAATTTTTTTCAGCTGGAAAAGAGTCGACTTTTTAAAAGACTGACACAAATGGAACTCAGCAATGAAAAGATCTCGAAAGGAAGAAACTGTGCTGGCCAGGCTCAGGATAGGTCACACAAGACTAACACATGGTTACTTAATGACCAGAGAACCTCCCCCAAGATGCACAACGTGTTGTGAAACAATCACCATCAAGCATATTCTGTCAACATGCAGAGACTACGAAGACCTCCGTGTCAAACATAATCTTGGAAACAATGTGTCCGAAATTTTGAAGGATTCCCCAGCTAACATCAGAAAGCTTTTCGAGTTCCTAACTGAAACTGGGTTGGCCGATAAATTGTGACAAAAATGAGTAGGGGAGCGGGTCGGCCTTGGGCGGCGGGCGCGGCTCCTGGAGGACCGGTGCCGGGGGTGGGTGGGGCTGGCCTCTGGGTTGAGTTTGAACCCCGGAACTTGGGAAGGCTGTGGATGCACACCATGCACAGCCGTCTAGGAAGTCTGCCACTGTCTCACCACTAAGGTGTTGTGTGGAGAAAAGCTGGTCTGGGCGTCTGGTTCTTGCCTGCCCTGTGGTGTCCGGTCCGCTGTGGGGGTGCGCCCGCTCTTGATGTCCCTACTCCCCCTTCTGTTTTCTTCTCTCATTGATTAATTGATCATCAAGGCAGTTTTGACCCATCGTGGTTGTATGCCTTTATAATTAAATAAATAAAAAAAAGACTGACAGTCGTATTTCAACAAAATGTTGTTTAATTTGAATATAGCTTAAAATCTACGAATGTGGATGGAGCCCAAAATCTACGAACGTGAATGCAGTCTAAAACCTGGGAACGTGAATGCAGTCTAAAATCTGCGAGGATTATTCACATTCGATGTGACAGTGAATGTAATGAGGTGCTCGTTTATGCAGACGGGTAATGGAAAGAAATAGTTCAGAAGAGTCATGAGATACCTAAGGCTTGAACCTATCTAATTCAGTGGATAGCTATTTTATTTTAAACAAAAGTCAATATAATTTTAATCTATTGTGTCCAGATTTTCATGCAATAAAATTTTTGGTAACCAATATGATTTAATTATTCCCAATTCGCTTAAAACCTTGATTTTCCTCTGATGCACATTTTTTGGGAAAGGGCT
The DNA here is from genome assembly GCA_039619505.1 of Cimex hemipterus. NCBI lineage: Eukaryota > Metazoa > Arthropoda > Insecta > Hemiptera > Cimicidae > Cimex > Cimex hemipterus. Next base: position 27,211,178 of record CM077106.1, on the reverse strand, counting down.
TGATCAAAACACTTCGCGACAAAAAAGGAATGTACCGATTCTACCAAACAATTGAAAAGCTTAGTAAAATAAGTTTTTCTCCAATCCTCAGAGGTAGAGAGACTTTATTAATCTCATTAATATTAATATAAATCTAGCTATTAATAAAGGTCATAAGTGATAATTACTGTAGACCATAAAACTCATATACGTAATACAGGTTTATTCCTTCTTGAATCACACTTTCACCACGTCGTACACCATCAATAAATCATTTGGTTAGACGTGTTTGAGTCGACTTGGTGTTCGACGTCTATTATAAGTTGACGTGCTCCCTTGATGGTTGGATAAACTGGTTTTATAGAAAGCTTCCTTTGCTGCCTTCATTTTGAGGTCACCGTGGAGGACTTCATTTCTGAAATACCAGGGTGCATTAACCATGGCTCTCATTACTCAATTCTTAAAATGATTTGGCGGTTGGTCTTGCTGGCAAAGCCCCAGAGCTAGAGACTTGAGGACCTGTTGATAAATAAAAGCTTACTCTCAATGGGCAAAGGAGAACTTGTGTCCATTAACCAGTAAATTTTTCAGAATTGGATTGTGAGCTTTTTGCTCGTTTTTTTTTGACTTGTATCCATCTAATATCATACACTTTGCCTCGTTGGAGAAGTCTACATTTATAACATGCACTCAATTTCTTTATTCAGCTTTATTCTCAATTTTATGTCCATTTATAAATTTAGGAAATGTAGTTGTGCAATATATGAGTTGAGTGAGCATTGCTTTCTCCAACAGCCATATTTGCGGGTTCATCAGCAAACCGTGCAGTGATATTATGCTCATTTTCTGTTGGAACACTAACGACAGGCTTTGTACCAGTTTTGCATGGATGTTTGAGCCTCGATTAGGTCGTAAGCCAAAGGCTGCATTGAGGATCCTCGTCATCTGGATCCCTGCTTCTCTAAGCAACTCATTTAGAATCCGACCAAGAATTAAGTCGTATCCCTGGAATTTTTGTTGTCGATAGTCGAATTCAATCTTGAAAGTTCTTGAATTATTTTAAATTGATCATCATCATTTGGTAAATTTATGTAATTTTTTTAATGCTTGCACGTCAGATTCACCTTCCTTCGAGACGTATATGTTGCCCAATTATTTTGTAAATGTTTATAAATTGAAGCAATTTTTGTGAAGTTTGTAATCTGTAGGAAGCATGGACACTGCGAATTTTTGAAGAGAATATTTGAAATTATCTAAAGCTCTACTAACGTTTAAATTTTGGATTGTTATGTAACTGTTATAAATTAGGGTGAAAAGGTTCAAGAGATGACTCATTCTTTAGACAAATTTACGCAAATTTTAAAAACAATCTCAATTTCGGTGAAAAATGCATCGGTAAGGAAGAAAATCCGCCATTTCATGTGACAGGTCTGCTTTCCCGTCAAAAAATTGTTTCTTCTCGACAGAGTGAGTTAAGCATTCTACTCTATTTACACTATAACCCATGTTGTACAAGAACTTTTTAACTATTCTGTATTATTAAAAACTGAAACAATGAAAAAACATATTGAAAATGAATACGATCGTCATTCGATAACCGACCTTTTTATGGCTGTATGAAACTTGAATTTTTTTTAGTCTAAATTGCCTAGGGAGAAAAATGAATTTTTGTTGTTGTTTCAACTCTTTTAACAGATAAAATGCGAAATATACAAACAAAAAATGATATTTCTCTAAAAGTTTCATATTTTCTGCGGTAAATATCACATAATTGATTTGGAAGTTGCATAAAATGTAAAATAAACAGTACAGAAAAGTACGTAATAAACAGAATATGAGACGATTTCAAGTGTTCTCCTCTATATAATTAAGTATGAAATTGAATTATATTTATTCCCGGGAATCGCCGTGGTTTTCTACGATTCTGCTTTTAAGGTTTTCCATTGCCATTCGATCAAGCAAGAAAACAAATTCCAAGCAGTTTTAAAAATGAGTATAGTTTTTAAGAACGAATATTAATAGACATTAGTGAACAAGGGGTTTTATAAATATTTAATTTTACCCTGGCTGTTGAAGATACCTATTTATTTCAAAGGTCAGAATCCCCTGGCGGAAAAACGAGAAAAAAAATCAGTGGCCAAAAATAATGCAAACGTCGCAAATATTTTCTCGGGAGTCACTCCAGACAGTGAATTATACGTCCAAAAGAGCTTGCATTCCATTTATATTCCAAGGCGCGAAGTGCCAAATCTTGGCACGTTTGAGTTAGAAACAAGCCCACCGACTTCACGGCCTTGTTTACCTCCTCTCAACGTGCATCAATAATTAACATATATATATATATATATAATTAATTAATAGAAAGCATACTCACCAGCCACTTGGTCCTCCGTTAGCCCGTACTCGGACTGTAAATGAGAAACAGGTGCGTTAGTCAAAGTGCCAAAATTTTATAAATAGAATTAAACGTCACTTTCTAATATGCTTGTATTGAAAAAAAGGTCGTGTTAAATTTATACGTTTTATACACCTTATATTAAATTTTTATGATGCGTGTTTCTAAGCAGTAAATGTATTTTTAATGGATCATGGCCAAAATGAATTACAAACATTTCATTGTCAGTGTACTTCTTGTTTCTTATTTATTTTAGAAATCCCATTCGGTCCTTTTGACTTTTCATTTATTGCAAGTTAATTTTTCAAGAAATCATTTCTATAATTCATCCTATTTTGTATACTAAAAGTGTCATATTTTATTTTAGGGCTCATAATCGGAAGGCGGATTTTATGATAAATAATTGACCAAAGTGAGGAAAAATTTCAATTTATTCGTTCGTTTTTGAATTTTTTGATGAAGTGATTTAACTTTTTAGTTTGAATGTTTGTTTGTATTTGTGCATTTCACAAACAAAAATCCCAAATTCACCCTACTTTTTATTTTGAAAATAATCTTGATAAATTTTATGTTAGGATTAATATTTTGCAAGATTTTATAATAACATATAATTAGCTAATGTGAGGAAAACTTTCAATTTATCTGTAAGTTTTTGGATTTTTCGATGAAGTGATACAACCTTTTTTTGTTTGTACGTTTGTATTTACGCACTGCACAAATAAAATTCATTTCTCCAATTCACCCTATTTTTTAAAGTAACTACGATATATTTTATTTTAGGATTAACACTCTGCAAGATTTTATAATAACCAAGAGGGGCGATGATGGCCGCAACGGTTAAGTCGTTGACAGAGCTCTAATCACTGTAAAGTTCTCGGGTTCGAATCTAGCGGCTCTGCATTCAAACCCCTCATATTTGAATTTTTTTCAAAAACACCTGTACACAAACAAAAAGATACTTTATCCAAAAGCGAAAATAAAGAATAGAAATTAAAAAAGACCTGGATAATAATTTCAATTTAATTTAACTACAAAGTATAAATTAGTTATTTAGTTAAATAAAATTCACTTTTGAAAATACTAGAAAAACAGCTAGAAACGTAAGTTTGGCTCAACTATTTTTGTTGATTTTTGATCTTGGGTCAGGTGTGTGCTTCTAGGGGACTTAATCAGACTGCAGTCCGACAGTTCACGTATCGCGGTGAAAGCTGTGGACGTATTTCTCCGATCAATCAGACGTCGACGACTTCTGCTTTTAATTTTCGGAGAAATACCTGGACGTGGTCGGAGGGGTGGTTAAAAGGGCACCAAAAGTTAAGATGACAGCTGATTCTAAAAATGTAATAAAATATTAAGAATAGACCATTCCAGTTGACACACGTGCACAATTTTTGGGCCAAGGCCCGCGTATGGCTCCGGCATGTAGAGAAAGTTTCTTCATGTCCAACTTGCGTAGGTATACCATTCCTTGGCTCCATATAGAGAGCGAGTAGGACTGCCAATCGATTTGAAATCAGCATCTCCCTGTTCCGATTATCAACCCTCAATCGATCCTCAATGAAGTTAGCCATACATCGCGTGTAAAGGTTGATGGAGGAGTAGTGAATACATCAACGAATATTATTCTTAAATACGAAAAAATGTATTTAAGAATTAGAATGTGAGTTTATACAGATTTAAAAATATAATGATGAACTGAAATGACCTACCCGTTGAAACTCCTGAGAAGTCGTAAGTTCGGTTCTATACACGTGTGTTCATTTTCCAGAATTGTTTTTATATAATCAATGAGAAATCTAATAAATTATTATTTTTTGGCTTTATCAGGGATATTCAGCCAGATTCAGGTACCAGTGACAAACAATCAATGTGACTATCTATGTAATGGAATAACTAGATGAATAATAAATAAATAAATAGGAATAAATATGTAAATGATAGCATAACCGACTTAAACATTAATATCACAATTCTTGAGGTATTTGAACAAGGCGTCATAGACCTCCGTGTCACCTTCTGCCAGCAGCGAGCTTATTGTTCAGTGGCCTTTTCACTTGCCCCAGCGCGTCCAATTCTTTCAAAAGTTCATCTCGCTGTGCCTCATATTCGGTGCATTGTAGTGATATATGGTCAAGACCCTCTACTACATCGCAGGTTGCGCAGTTTGGCGTTGTTCTACAGTTAATGTAAGTATGTAAGTATGAGCCGCAGATGCCATGGCCAGTTCGGAGTCTTGTAAGTGTTGAGAAGAAACCTTTTCCTCCCTCTATTTCTTGAAACCACGGCTTCTTTTGTAATGTTGGGAATAATGAGCGGTAGAATTTCCCCGCTGTGCCCCTCTCATACCAAATTTGCCACTTTGTTCGCACGTCTCTTTTGGTATAGTTTATCGCGTCTCCGACGGTTAGCTTCACGGTTGTGGGAGAACCTTTAATGGTTGCCTCCTTGGCTAACTGGTCGGTAAATAAATTATTTTAAAATAAAGAGTATTCACGCTCGTGCTAATCGTGTAAAGTGTATTGAACTTGAGAACAAAGCTCACAGTTTTTTAAAAAAAGTTGGACTTTGGCTTACTCTAATGGAAGTGTTCATGTAAAGAATCAAAAAGGGAGAAAAAAAAGTTGGATTGAGAGAAATAGTCCAAGCGGTATAAAATTCTATTTCATTAACCAACTTCCAACAGGACAGTTAACATGGATTTCCATTTAACGGATTTAAACAAAAAAGTCAAAGAACTCGCAAAACTAATTCGTAAAACCTTTGAATAACATTCCGGAACACTTTAGCACAATTAGCAGATGAAAAGGTCGTTCACGTACATTCGTGACTCAATATCTAATCTTAATAGAACAATAACACATTTTACACGATACAGCGGTTGCGTGTATTCCCTAATAATGTCAAATTATATATTATCAAGTGCATGAGCTTACTGTAAATGTTAGTAAATTATGAAATTTTCATATTAAATTGATTATAAATAGAGAAAAAAAACAGTACCTTTAGCAATTCTATAATCATCACGTTGCTATACGTATACATTTCATGAATTAGGCCATTCACACAACCGTGCTAAATGTTTTATTATTCCATTAATCGAATTATTAATTCACATGAAATACCTTTTGTAAACAATCACCTGCTAATTGTACCAACTTATTCAGAATGATTTTTAAATCGTTTCGTCATTGATAACGATGTCTACGATAAATACGTAAAAAGGTAGAGAAATTAAATTGTTCATTTTTTTAAATGATGGTTTTACTCTCAGAATTTGGATCAATTAGTTTTGAGTAAAATCATAATTTACAAAAAGTAAATCGACATACACATCTCACTTTACTAACTGAGAGGCAAAATAATGGCAATTTTTTAAAATAAACAGTCATAAATAAATCATTATTGTTTTTATTTTTGGCTATTTACTTTTTTAAAATAAAAGTGTAAAGTACAGCTTAATAAACAAAAGCTGAGAAAACCTCTCCACAAATGTTGCTATGGAAACAATGAAGGAAATATTAAATTGAGAACAGAGTATTTCCACCTTTTGCCTTTTTGATCTCCGCTTACATTCGACGTGGCATCGATTTTTTGAGCTGTAGTGATGATGAATATTTTCAAACACCTCGAACATCGCATTATTAATTACTGAATTCTCTGGCATCACTAGTTGAATTTTTACCTTCTTTGAGGTGTTCCATAGGGTTTAAGTAGAGACTATATGGTGGTATTCCAAATATTGAATTGAAGTCAGTTCCAAGTAATCACCAACGATCCTAGCAGGGTCCTTGCATTGTCTTTTATAAAAATAAAACTGTCGCCAATTAGTGGCATATAAGGAACAACGTCTTCTGATAACGCAGCTGTTAGGGATCCGTGCTGAAAGATCAACTTTGAGCAACCTTCCATAAATTGCCTGTTCAAACCACCACCACTCGGTGAGCTTCTCCGGAATGAAAATATTGCGAGGATCTATAGCTCTTCTGTTCTTCTCTAAACCATCTCTCGGCCGACAGAAAATCTCCAACATAACTTGGACTCATTCCAAAATAGGTTCGATCTTGGGCTTGCCAGAAGTTCTGGACCAGAGGCAGACCGTCTCGCACGTAATCCAACTTTAGCAAGTCTTCGGCCTTTCAGAGCGCAAAATGACAACATTTCAAGTCGTTGGACTCAACAGAGGTAGAATAGAATGTCGATCGGGAGTACATTACAAAGAATTAAACGATCATCTCTCCGAGAAGTGACATGATAGCGACCTTATGTAACCCTCCGTATATTGGCAGCAACGGAAGACCCTTCGGACAGTTATTCGGAATGTTAATCTCCTTGGCCTTTTTCATCTCCCAACATTGCTATGACTCCAGCAGAATCTGAATCCCTTAAAACCATTACTCAAACAAATTTGGTATCACTTACAAAAAATCACACCCGGGAATGTTGGAAAACAAGCTTTACAGGAACAACCAACAAAGAATAGTTTGACTATTCAAAGTTTTATTTGCAAAATCCAACTGAAAACCCAAGTGGCAAAATTTATCTGTCTTTTATTTACCACTAATCCCTTAAATCTGGCCAAATATGTTGTAAAATAATAAATACAGGATTGTCTAAGAGATGATTTAAAATATTAAAGATGGTCATATCTCACTTTATTTATACTAAACGTACCTGTGAGAAAGAACCCTAATGGGAATTATTTTCTATAATTCTGTTTTGACCACCTTCTTTAAATTCTTCAATTATCAATGAAGCTTGTTTCTTCCTTTTCGATTGTTTTGTGAATAGTATATTTACAAAACCAAAATTATAACCGTAAGATAACCAAAGTCTAACCGTAAAAGTACAAACATTTTTACGACCACGTCGTAGCTCACCGAACCCTCCAGACATTCCATTAAAGAAAGGTTAAAAAAATGGCCAATCAAACTAAACACCACAAAGTCGCAAAACATAACCTTCACCCTCCTTTACATTACCCTACCTTCAAATTATTACAACCACATCCCTTCCCACCGAAAAATCACAGTCAAAAAACGCTCCGTAGGGCTAGAAAAATGTTTTACCTGGAATAAATACACGGTTTGAAAGAGTAGAATTGGACCAATGATACCGATTACTGAACATACTGCTGGACAGATGTTCCCATCTTTGCTCATGGGCGTTGAGATCTTTTTCGTCCGGACTTATCCCCAAAGGGACCTCTCAGACGCTTGGCGCCCCAGAAGGACCACCTGGAGGATTTCACATGCATGGACTTGTCACATCCCTTGGCTAACGAGGTAGTGCAATACTAACCAAGTTCAGAGGTGCCCTTAAAAGGGCACATCCATACATGTGCCTTGAAAAAGGCAGTTTTGTGGTTTCCACCTTGGCCTTAGCCATGCCTTTCACCACCCCCGGAGAAGGCATTCTATCTCCGGCTCCGGTTGGTCGGTACTCTCCAGCTAAGGTAAAAGTTGTTTGCAAACCACGACCACCACGAGTCCAACCTCATTTGGCAGAGCCGCTTGGATGCTCTACCCCCGTGGTACAGTTTTATTTTTAAGGTGAGACTGATGGCCGCCCACCCGGGAAGCCTTACGGAATCCCTACTGATGCACCCGTTGCCTGAGGGGTGCGAGTTCAGTAACCCAGGAACCCCCTGCCAAAGCAGAGGGGGGAAGGAAAGGAAAAAGGGAAAGGTAAGGAAGGCTTAGGAAGGTACGGGATATTGCTTCCATCTTTGGTTCCCTCTAGGCACCGGAGTAGATGGTAGGACTCGCCTAGACCCATAGGGGAGCTAACCCTGTGGGGGGCATACTGCTAGACAACCGATCTAAACTCTTCCTGGAGCACTCTCAACACGACATGGCACAATTACACAGAAGACAAACACTTTGAGCCCTGAAGATGATCTCAATAAAAGATCGAAACGTTGGCACGATAAAGAAAATGTTTTTCTGATACCTACATCACACCAGACCGCATCTCACGATATTTGAATAATTATTCATATATAGCTCAATATTGAGAATATGGATGTATTCCACCCAACCTTCACCGCCGAATACAGAGAATCCTTAGATCCATCTTCAATATCACGTTCTTCATCTCTAACTTTCTAACCACACCATCCATAACGACCTAAATGTTTCTTTTTTAGTAAAGTTGTAAAATCCATCTACAAAAATTTCCACACTAGTCTCCAATTCCACTCTAATCGCCACGTACAACTACTTTCCTCCCAGCAATCTTTTTTTTACATCGTCCTCTGTCCTGCTGTCAGAGAGTGCTAGTGATTAATTAATTATTTACAACTGGATAACTTCTCCTCTCGATGCCTTTTCGTTTTATGTTTTTGTTTGTTATTTATTTCGTTACCTATATAACTTATTACGATTTGCGTTGGCTGTTGCTCTATTATTCAATAAAAAAGATCGTACGAAGTAGCTCAAATTATAAAAACGCAGGCATTATCGAGTGTTAACTTGTTTTACAAAACAATTAATACATTTAACTCTATTACCATAGATTGCGTGAATGTATATCATCTAGTCCGTCGGGCTTGGCGATAGCATATTATTGGACAGCTTTCAAATATTTAATTTCTTATATCTTTCATTACTTTGTTGGCTCTGGCACAGGCATTGACAATTAATAATGCAATGTAAAAATATTATTTTAAAATAATAACAGAACAAATGGGGAAGATCCGTTAACTTAGCCTGATTTAATTATCACAAACAGTAGACAAGTAATATTTTAGGGTTTATATTAAAAAAAGTAATCGGATTGCTCGTTGTATTTGAAGTTTATAAAATCAAAAGCTGGATTTGACAATTCGGTGAATACTGTTGTTCACCCCGGTGCCAATCCATCCACGGTCTTTCTTAAATTATCGTAATATCTTGGCGCTTAAAACACTTTTTAAGAGGAGGCGCTTTTTTTTCGCGCGATGCCAAAAACAGTTATAAATACCGTCGATTTCCAACGCATCCTGGAATGGTACGCATGATTCTAGCATAAAACACGCCTAAACGTAAATAAGCCCGTGGCGATTTTGGACAAGGTCCAGATCACCGAGATGGGAATAATGGAAAAGGTGGTTAACTCGAATTTCTGTTTATTTTACATTTTCCTGTTTGGTTTTTGTTTTATTTAAAGTTTTTATAAATTGATTTCCCGATTCTGAACGTGTAGTTGATATAGTGCAGCTGGAGTAGTTGAACCAGACTTTGACCAAATTTGAAATTCAATTGGATTTGATATTCGCCTCAAATAGATTATATATGATGAAGTCTTTTAACAGCTTATGTATTTAATATTATTAATAAATTTATTTATTACAATTGGACAAAAAATCCGCCCAGCTCTTAATTTTACATTGATTATTATATACTTGGGGTATATCGTGTGACCTCGGTACAGTTATCCCATACACTCCATATAAGTCCCAATGATATTCCTTGCATACCAAGGGGGATTAAACATGTACCTTAATGCTTTGTTTTGAAATGTTTCTAACATGCTATATTACTTTTTTAAGACAGCTAGACAATTGTATACCGTCGCTCCATCTGGTTTACAGTATATGGTTATAAATGAGGATTTTGCTTTGGTTTGGACAGATGGGATTTTCATCTCAAAAACTAACACTGTTGTGTATTTTTTTAAGACCCATTCTCTCTCTGTCTGTCTTTCTCTCACTCTCACCCACCGGTTTTATTTTTTAAAAATATTCTTATAAATGTGTGTCCTTTATTTCAGTTTGTAATATGCCATCCACAGATACTTCACTGCGTTTTGTCAGTACTATTGTTCCGTTTATACTGATTTTACTGCTTGTGATTTTTCTATAATATAAATTACTTATAAACATCGAATTCATTTTTTCCCATATTTTGCCAGTTTTTCAATCCGATTGCTTATATTGTATTTTCCTGTTTTCTTGCTTCTCTTCTTCAATAGTTATAATTTGGTTTTTTAATGACAGGCCAATGACATAAAGGAGACACGGTGGTACACGGTACATCAGTGATCATCCCTCCCTGCAAATTAAGTCTAATAACGCCTACTTTTATTGACATGAAAATTCGGATTTTAGGGAGTTCATAAATAAATAAGAATAAAAATTTTTTTTGACCTACTTTTTTGAAAGGTGTATTGGTTTTGTAAATTTGTAAGAGTAATCTCACTTAATGTGAACCTGTTTATTATTTTCTTATCTTACTGTAAAATATTAAAACGACCAATATATGTTAACATTGCATACACGCGTAGTAAATTTAAAAATATACTTAAAAAACAGTTAATTAGTTGGAATTTAGTTTTTTCTCGGCACCCATTGGCAAGAATCCGAGCGTTCTAATGTGTCTAACATTTTTCTGCCTAGGATTACCAAAAACAAGTTTAATTATAAAAGGTCGTCCTACGTCCATAGCACCCCTTGTCAGGATTTTTAATTTAATTTATTTTTAAAAATTTAATTAATTATTTTTAAAATGACCTACGATACATCTTCACCCTTAATATATGAACACATACCACAATCGATGTTCATTCAATTATTCATTCACCAACAATTACTTACAGTACGTTAATAAATACACACATTTGTCTATTAACAAGCCACCCATTATATAATTAAGAATATATTAGTGGGCCGGGGGATACTGGACATTCCGCCGATGACCAGACCTCTCATTCATCCCAAAAACGACTAAACCTATATAAAAGACCGTCGAAGTTCTTGGATATACTGTCCAACGGCCTGTTCTCATTCATGCAGCATTCTCGCTAATAAATACACACAGTCGTAAACATTTCAATAAATTCTGCTGGTAGAATGTTATGCACCAGGATTTTTTTTACGTTAAGGGGTAGGCCATATCTTAATCTATAAGTTTCGCACACTCCTCCGGACACTGGCTCTTCATACTGTGGGCATCGTTTCTGTCGACCGCCCTCCAAAAGATGGCCATCCATGAGACGCGCGTGCCCTATCCTCGGTCTTGTTAATTTCGCCCTGTCTTTGTTCTTTCCACGGGTCTTGGTTTGATTGATCTTTAATATTTCTTAGTGTTTCTTTAATTTCAGTTTAGCGGTTTTGCCATTTTTCGTAATTTATATTTCTCATTTTCCTTTTAACGCCCGATTGTTCTCGAATGTGATAATAGACCAAGACGATCGGAAATAATTGAACGGTGATTCGAATAGATCCCTACTGTCAAAATGTTAAAATATAACATTTAGTTTGAATTTTTGACGTTAAACTAAACGATTTAATTTTTATTAACTGATTGCTATTGGTCTAGTAAAATTTGGCCTGGTTGGCACCAAAATATATACAGAAACAATTCTACTATATAATTTAAAAAAATACGAATGTAGTACTCAGCTTGCTGTAGACTCAATTGTTTTACATATCTGTTTTACATTATCTACATATGATAATACAACCCAGAGGACTCGACGATGATAAGGTTCCCGAGCTCTTTTACTAACAATATTTTACAATGATCGGTCACAATATCACATAAAGCATTGCGATAAATATCTAGTAGTTAATTTATGTAAATATATTTTATTTTATGTATGTATGTTAAGTATAATTTAGTTACATCACTAAATGCAGGAGATCAGTTTAAAAATTTTGGTTTGACCATTAATATTGTATATATTGTAAATTCTGTATTAATATTCTTTCTTTTTTATATTTAAATTATCCAATCATTATAATTGGAGTAGTCGTGACACGCCTTCAAATGAGATTACGATGAATAAACAGATTTGGAATACAGCCAGACGATTTTTTGGATGTTAAAAAAAACCGTTTCCCTTTTATTGGTCGGTTACGACTGGTTCCGCTCCTGTTGCATTAGCAACATTTGATTTTAAAATCTCGAATTTACCGACTTATTTAAGCACGAATATTCTAATATTAGACAAGTGGCAAACAGGCTGAAAGTTATTTGGCAACGTTCGACTTTAATTTCAAACTATCATCAAGGCTGGCAACATGATATGTATGCAAATTCCCGACGAGATTGTACATTTCAAATATCGCAATTCACAACAACTAGCGTTAACAAAAAAAATAGCGAAAATTAGGATGTGAAAATTCCTTTCAACAAATTTTTACAGCGCCGTTAAATTTTACGGGAACGTTGAACGCGAGCGTAAAAACCGTCGGCCCTTACAAAACACTCTGAATTCGCCATTGCGCGCCATTATTTTCTTTAATAAAACTCTATTTTTATTAGCTTTCGATATGAAATGGGCTATTATTATAATTGATCTTAAGCCTTTATTATTATTGTTCATTTTGTATGTTTTATAGTTTTCATCTATAGCTTCGTCATGATTTAGAACTATTACATTGTGTTCTGTGTTTATATATATTCTATACCCGTTCAGACACATCATTCATCCAAATAAATACGTTCATACACTTAAATACATTCGTACAGCACCCTCATTCCTTTTGGTCGGTGGAGTACTTGATATTCCTTCACCGACCTACACTTAAAATAAGCTAGATTGGGGTCGATGAGGTACTTTTATTAATATTCCGCCATCGACCTCGAACACACACTCACTCGCCTTCATCATTCGAGAGGTGATGATGACGTTATATCTCACCCTCACCCCTCGCCATTCACGCCAATAAATACATGCAGACAGACAAAACACAAAGTCACATAACATATAACACATAAAACATACTATATACAATAAAAACACAACCCAATTTCCCCTAAAAAGCGGAACAGGGGTCTCAGAAGCTCGCTACCGTGCTCGAGAACTCTTAAATCCGGCGGCATTCCTGCACGCTCTCTGAGTGGAGCCAAGGCATGACACGCCTCTATTATGAAATACACATCGAGCAACCTTTCTCTGAATAAGGGGCACCTGCGCGGGCTTTGTCCCATAAGCAGGTGCCCATGTGTCAACCGAGTATGGCCAATCCCCAGTCGGGTGAGGACGATCCCTTGTCTCCTGCTCAGATTCTCTGAGGGCCATCTACCGGTCCTGCTCTTGACTCACAAGAACCTCTCCGACGATCCCGCCCACTGACGCTGCCATCTTTCCTTTATCATATCTTTAACTGCGTACTTAACGTCATTCTTCAGTTCTCGGTTGTTGTTTTTCCTATTTGCTTCGGTTTTTATGTTTATTTTCCTATTTATTTGTGTTGATGCTTTAATTCTTTTCTTGAGTTTTTATTTTTTTAAATATATCTTATTTTTTGAAATTGTTCAAATTTTATTTGCTAATGTTTAACACTGGCTAATAAATTAATAATAATCATAAATAGCCCATTCTTTAATGACCTAATTTAATTTTTAACTAGCTGAGCCAACGTCGTAAATTTTGTAAAGCTTGGTCCTCATCGGTCTTCTTACAATGTGCTGTCAGTCATCGTGTCGTTGAAGGCGCATATATTGTACTTGGAAGCAATCATGTGTTGCATATTATACATTCATATACGTTTTAATATATGATTTTATATACTGATTTTATTTTATAGTGATTGTTAGAAATTCTTCTTAGGTAAAGAAGTCGGTATATGAAATCCAGTTTTCAATAATTTTTTGATCTGTTCTGTCCATTTTTAAAATATATAGTCGTGCCTAATTTTTTCTAATATTAAACTCTGGGTTTTTCTGCTTTACCGTTGTAAGCGATGAATTGTACTATTAATTTCCCATTTGTGAAGTCAACGTGTAAGGATTTCTGGTAGTTTATTTTGACATGGCAAGCATCTGCCCAGCCGATTGCCGTTTACAGTCTGTTCTTTGGTGGCTTTGGTGGTGTGGCTGCTGTACCATTGGAAAATGTATCAAACGTTATGTTTTCTCTGGTATTAGTCAACAGCGAGCGCAGCCTGGAACCTTAGATGCTATTTACTGCGCCAGGCTTGATTTCTTTCGTCTAACTTAGAACCTATCTTTCAAAAACGAAAGGGACAAAAATTAACATAATTATTCAGAAATCGTGAGATGCGGTCTGGTGTGACGTACTTTTCAGAAAAACATTTTCTTTATCGTGCCAACATTTCGATCTTTATTGAAATCGTTCTCAGAGCCTGGGCTTTACAAACATTGTTTCAGTTGAACAAATATACGTAGGATGTGGAAAAAAGTGAATTTATACAGTGCAAAAGCATATTTTTTATACTCAATCAAAGTATCTCTACTCACTCAATGTGTTTTTCTGCGTAATTGTGCCATTGTCGTGTTTAGAGTGAAGATGATCTCAATAAAGATCGACATGTTGGCACGATAAAGAAAATGTTTTTCTAAAACCTACTTCGCGCCAGACCGCATTTCACGATTTCTGAATAATCATCGACTAACGGTCACTAATCACCACATAGTTCAACATAATATTTTATCTTTAGGTTGATATTTGTCAAAGCTTATGATATTTCTGGGACTGAACCATGTTTTTATCTTCCAGCGCTTACTCTATGTTGTCGGTGTTTTTATTGTCTGTATGATAATTGTGTTCCTAATTTAATTCTTTCTTAGGCTTTGTACTATGGACATTTGAACCATTGGGGGTCGGCGTTCTTGAAAAAGCCATTGGGTCTTTGAAAAAGTCGAGGGCGATGAATTCGAACCTACCTTACAGTGATGAGGCGCCATTTCAGCACCTCCTTGTTGTTAATGTTTTTCAATTTTTTATTATTTTGAGTTTCGTTTGTTGTTTCCGATATGATGTGTTTTTATATTCCTGTTCTTGTTTTTCTGTTTATCTGTCTCTTATTTCTTATTTTATTAAATTATAGTTAAACTATTGTTGGCTTTATATTATCCGATGCCTGTATTGTTTTTCATTATTTGTCTTAAGGCGTCATCGTTCTGTTATTTTTTTAAAGAAAAAACAAAGATAAAGATCATGAAAAAATCATTCAAAAATGATCGATCAAAAGTTTATTTTTGATTTTACAATTTTTAAGCTTACTTGCGTAAATTCTATGATTTCCGCAATAATAAATCAATTTGCAGAACGAAAAAATTCGGAGATAAAAATGAACGTTAAATAAATTTGGACCAATTTGGTGTTCCATGCGATGAGGGATGGCGGATAAAAGTACTACAGACGGTAAAGCAGCGAATTTTTGAGCACAACATACCAACATAATTTAGTTTGCAATTATAAAAAAGATCGAGAGGTCACGATAGCTCAAGTGGTTAGAGCAGCGGCGTACTGTTCCGAAGGTTCGAATTCCGCTCGTGGCACAAGCTTTTTCATTTCAACCGAAACCTTATATAAACAGATTAATTGATTTAAAGAAGTAATTCGGTCAATAAACCATTCAATATAAAGGATTATAATAAAATTTAATATTATTATCTTACAACAGTGCTAGAGGCTATTTACTTTAGCCACTGGGGAAGAAATCACGACGTCATTGGTGTTTTGGGCGTATTAGGGGATTATCGGGAAGGGTTGGGATGATAGCTGTAGGGCTAGAAGGTTGAGGTGAATGTGTAGGGATTTATGGAGACCTAACGACTTCTTGCGTCTTCGAGGAACAATGGATTTTGAAGTAAACAAATTGAGCAATAGTTCGCAAGATTTTGAACTGGAGAGACTGGATTTTTTAAAGGTTAGAACGCTTAGTTGAAGTCCGTTGTGTCCAGATTGGTTAATGTTATGTAGATCAGGTTGCAGGCGGTAGTTCCAAGTCCTTTGTCGATGTAAATCCCCAAATAGCAGACGACATTAGTTTGAGAGAGAAACGGAGGAGGATAGGTGAAACGGCGAAGGGTTAAGGTTATTTGGAGTCTGATCTAAACAGGAAAGACTCCTGGAGGGTTCTGAATGCCATTTTCGGGATATGAGGAAAGGATGAAAGGTATTGGTTGTATATATGAAGAGTACTTTATCAAGGTTGATAAGTATTAATTGACACCGAATGACAAAAAAAAAAAATTGTTTATAACAAACTGTTTCGATTTGTACACTATGTATTTATCACTTGTTCAAAAGCGAGCGTGTAACGAGGGCGATAAATAAAGTCTGGAGGTATTAAGAGGTTGTTTCTTATTTCCCTGGGCGGATCCAACCCCCGGTGAAGGATCAACTATCAATTTCCTCGGGAAAGTATCGAACATGTACACCCCATCCATTGAGTCTCTCTTCAAGTTCTAAGGAATCGTCGTCCATAAAAAATTACTCCTTCTTCTTATTTAACCAAGCAAAAAATGGTACAAATTTTTAAAAAACATTTTCTTCCCCCTGACAAACACACCTAGAACAAATAGACCATTACAAAATAACTATCTTCTTCTTTCCTGGTTTAATCGCCAAAAACTTGTATGTAATATTATTAACTTTATTATGTTTTTGTTTTAACATATGCTCAATATCTTTGATCTTCAATATAATTAGTAATCAGGGATGTAGCCACTTAGAAAGAGGATGATTTTGTTAAATAATGAACTGGTAGCGATCGGTTACTAAAATATGGCCTTAACATTTTATGTCATTGTACATACTTGGAACTACAAAAGCCCAAATTGTGTCTAGTGTTTCCTATTTGTTTTTTCTAAATTATTAGTAAAATGGACTCGTTCCCGTAAAGTTAGACAAATGAACTAGTGTTTTCTTTTTAATTAGTCTCCTTCCAATTCTTTTTTGATATATAATTTAATAAATATCGTAAAGGAGCGATCGATAATATGGACAAATATCTTATTTCCTATAAACTCAACTTACGTTTTCAACTATCTTTATCTCGGCCGGTGAAAAATATCTTTATAAAAGCTAACACTTGTTTGATGTTGAATTGAGTTTTGAATAAAAATACCCGCTCCGAAAAATTGTGCCCTGGCGTCAAACAGGGATGCGTACTTAGTCCGGTTCTGTCCAGTCTCTGACTTATGATCTTGGCGAGGGAGGTCTTCGATAATGATTTAGGGTAAAATGCCCTCAATCCGTGCAAGCCGTAATATTGTGTCGCTTGTAGGAAATCAAATGAAACAGAAATATGGTTCAAACGGTCACTGCGCGACAGTTAAAACAAAAGTCAGGTGTTAATGCTAACAGGAGAAATCTAAAAGGTAAGATGTACCAATGGGGATGTACCGCTCTAATCCAACTGTTTTTGATGTTTTACAGCATTTTGAAGATCCTTTGCTGCGTTTGCCAAGGTTGGTGAGTTCGAGGCCATAGAGTCAACATATGCCACTAATTACGCCCGAATATATTTCCTTTACTTGGAGACGGAATTAGTCTGATTGAAATACCACCTAAATTATCTAATGAGCGAACATATCTTGCCTTGGTGGAACTATCAGACGAAACACGCTCTGGGTAAAGGACTTATATAACAATAAATGTATATTCGACATACCTCGGAAAACAACAAATTATTTAAAAAAATATTTTCAATAGATATAATAAATTTTTTGATTGTCATAGATCAAAAACGTTCTCCAAAACAATCCTACCAAAATAATACCGACAATTCCACGTTTAATTCCATAAATAGATATTTCCCTAATGATTATCGATCATTAAAATTTAGAGGGGGCGTCGGTGGACGCAACGGTTTAGGCGTTGACAAGACGCTCATCACTGTAAGGCCATCCCGGGTTCGAATCCTGCGGCCCTGCATTCGATGCTTACATATGGGCTTTTTTTCAAAAACACCGGCTCCATGAGGTTTTATATGACAAAATTAAAATTTAGATGTAGGTGTAATTCATTAAGCCCGGATCTACCTGAATTTAAGAACGTTTGTTGCGAATAATTGTCCCGAAGAAAATAATGAACAATTAGTATTATTCGCGTGTCTACATCAAACATGAAACAATTCAGAGATTTTTAATAGCTCAATTTAATTATTTAAGGAAAATTGTTATTTTCGGATAATTATTTATTTAAACAAGCAGAAGCAAATAGTTTCCTATTCTTGTAATTATTATTTTTTGGTTATTATAAAGATTTTTGTCAATTCGCCAGACGACCTGTGTTCTTGGCAGTGACAACTTTAGAATACTAGAAGAAATATAATTATATTATTTGCCATGTACCTAAATAAACCCATATATCAGTATTATTAATTATTAAAACGTTACGAAAAACAAATTAAATTTTTGAATTATTGACCAAAAGACTGTTTCAATAACGTATTCTCATTCAATGTGGGCCAGACCTCCTTTGATAATATTTTTAAAACTAGTTTTTTAATACTTTTTTTTCTGTTGTAAAGGTTTGTTTTAATTTTCCAAAGTTTCTCGAATTTCCATTTGTTGTTGTTGCTTTACCGCCGAAGTCTCAGTTGTTGTTCCTCTAAACGAACATGCTTCTACAATGTAAGAAAAGCAAGGTCGCGAGATTTCGCGAAATCCCGGGAAAAACAGACAAGAGGATTTTCTCTTCAACATGTTCGTTTATCTTCCCTTTTATAAATATTGCAAAGGCCGAAAGACTCCCATCTCAAGAACGCGCAAGGAAAGTTAAGGTATCTGAGAAAAGAAAGTATTTTTTAATGTACATATTTTCATTTGGCGATGATAACATTTCTTTATTTAAATTTCTTCGTTTATTTCATTTCGGGTTTATTTTTCTTCAATCCTAAACGGAATTAGCATAATATTTTTATATTTTTCGTTCCTCACAGAAATGTTTCTCTCTCTTTATATATGAAAATTCTCAGATTAGGTTGATATAAAAGGAATATTAATATTATACCTATTGTAGTTGCTGTTTTTAACTATTAATAATAAGAAGCAAAGAATAGAAATTCATTATTAACGTAAACAAACGCGGTACGTCACATACGCTGACGACACGGCCATATTAACATGTAATCCTTCTTCTACACTAGCTCTAATGAAAAAACAAACACATGTAAACAATTGGAATTAAGGCAATTTTTGAAAAATCCAAGTTTAACCTCTCAAGATCACAAAAATTAGACCATGAGACGTCGTACGATACACTTACACAACGAACCTTTTCGTGCCCTAAACATTGTAGAAAGATGGTCATAAATGTAAACCATAAGAAAACATTTTTCATAACATTTGTAAGACAAAGGAAGCGAAACCGAAAAAAACTTATTATAAAAGAAAAAAACCTTAACTTTCTCCATAGAAACAGAGTATTTGGATAGATGGCCTGAGCATTCGCAAAATATTAAACTAGGAGACCCCAGGACTGTTTATAGACCAAATCGTGCAGGCCCCCCGATGGCATAGGAAACCAGTTAGGTCAAAAACACTGGACAAGGAGACAGAACAAACTGATAAGTCTATCAAGACCAAGACTACCCTGTCTTAATGTTTGACGAGGGGGGGGACATAAATCCAGATCTAAAGATCATCACAAAATTGTGGAGAGGAAATAAATAAGATGGTTATAATAGTACTTGACCAAATATACAAATCTCAACTTGGACAAATCCTTCCAATTGATCATTGATAACAGAACACTTTGGAAGAAAAGCAGACAAAAGTTTCAGGAATGGGCCCTATTATGGTACATTGATGGTTGCAAGATGGAATAGGAAATTGTAGGGGTAAGTGAGCCGAATTATATCATAGAAATCCCAGGTTTCGACTCTTCTAAGCTGAGATTCATGCAGTCCAACAATGTACACAGAGGTTCATATGAATATAAAAGGAGCACAGGTTTATATTTTTTTTCGACAGGCAGCTTCTAGATAAAGAAATGAGTTAGTTTCTTATTTTGAAATATGCCATCTAATATTTATTTAGCTATTTAAATCTTCACATTAGCAAAATATAATTTTTTGTGCTTGAGTTAAGGTCCTTCAAAATCCCTGGTGACCAAAGTGTTCAATGGATTTACGGGTATGTAGGCAAAGTGTCTGAAAATAGAAATTTTTTAATTTTAATTTTGGGTTACACAAGATTTTTTGTTTCTTTAAATCATGTTAGGTTTACTTGAACCAGTTGAACTATTTTTCATAGCTCGTTTCAATTTTCTTTCAAAATCTATCATCCTTTAGATTTTGAAGCAAACTTTGTACAGATATCAACTGGTTTTTGAGCTCTGGGTCGTATATTTCGGACATTTAGCTTTTTTAAATCGCGGCTTACTGTTACATTTGAGACCCCCCCCCCCGTTTCGGACGATAATCCTCGAGAGGTTGCATAAGGATCCTTATTGACTGACACGAGTAATTCCGCATCATCTACCACTGAAGGTTGATCAGATCAGAACAGGAAAGTGTAAGGGTAAGTGAGCCGAATTATATTATCGAAATCCCGGGTTTGGACTGTCTTCTAAGTTGGGATACAGGCAATCCAACAATGTGCACAGAAGTTTATATCAATATAAAAGGAGCACAGATTTACATCTTTTTCGACACACAGGCAGCTTGTTGACAAACAGATGCGCTACTCGGTGGATTCCGGGCATGAAAGTATAAGAAAAGAACGAATAGCCCCCTCACCTATGGAACGGGAACCACAACATAAACCACCGGAGAATGTATTAAAGTTGGGTCAGGAAAAATGGCTTGGGAACGAAAAACCAAAGAACATTGATAAATCTCTTTAAAATGAAATAAAAGGCACCCCTCTCTCTTTCAGCGGGCAGGATTTGAGACAAATTATATGTCTCTATAGCAATTCTCATACAAACAGATGTGTGGGAAAAGGAAGAAGTGCCAATAATATAAGGGGTTGCACAATCTAGCTATATAGGTCGTCGTGAAGAAAAAATTAGAATCTTTTCTTGATACCCCACATCCCCTAAAAAATATTTTTCTTGAAGATTTTCGATTGTAGCAAGAGATAGTTTTTTATATTTTGAGTCGCCCACAACATAGTTCTTACTTTTCATCTAATATTTATTTATTTAAAACTTCAGAAAGCAGGAAAATGTAATTTATTTTAATTTTATGGCAGATATGAACAAAATAATTATTTGTCATCGACCGATCGCAATGCTTTATTCGAAGATATTTTGTTTTTTAAGTTAAGGCTCTTCAAAATCCCACGTGACAAAAGTGTTCAGAGTATTTACGGGTGTACAGACAAAGAAAATATAATTTTTTTTTAAAAAGTTAGTGTTGAGTTACACAAGATTTTTTGCTTCTTAAAACAAGTAAGTTTCAGTTTGCACATCCTCAACATATTGGCTCAGCATAAAATGGACTTTTATTTTATGAACCTTAATAATTTAATTTTATGTTTTAGCGAAGATTTAGTGGCTATTTACGAACCAAAACGACGTTGAAATACGTTGTGACAAAATTGTCCAAATGGTTTTTAAATAATTAGCAAGATTTATTGTTTCTTCAAATACAATCTGCCATATAATTAAATAATAATGTAATAGGTATGTTCATTTTATAAAACATTAAATTACTTTTACGGTTTTTATTTAATAACCAAAAACGCAGAATACAAATTAGCTGCCATCGCCCAAGATTAATGGTTGATCCAAAATGATAGTTCCGTTTTTGTGTAAAAACTGTAATCCGTTGTGACAAAACTGTTCAGAGGGAATGTAAATAAATAGAGCAAAATGTCTAGACTGACCACTGTCTTCATCAAGCTGTCCATGTCGCTGGTCAACCGACGCATCTTGCTGTAGGCGTTTTTGTACCTGTCGAAACTGACATCCGCCTCTGCCATGTTGCAGTCGTTCACACTCACCCGGCAGTATCCACAATCGCGCGACGACTGACCCACTGATAGGCCCCTGCCTACGTCCTGCTAACTTTAGCCGACCTTGCCTCGAACCCGTGTTTACACCTCCGAGCCTGTTTTGATTTATATGAATGAAAACGGGCTCGTTACTTAGATCAGCAAGCGGAAAGATGAAATTTCTTTGTTATTTTGTATCAAGTAACTTATTGGTATATAAAATATGTCTTATATTAGAAAATATTTTTTGTTTACGCATGATTTATTACCTCAATAATGTGTTATTCGATTGTATCTCTTTCTATACTAGGTCGTTAGAAACGTCTTTATGAATAAATTCTATTTTGTTTAAATTTCAGTGTAAAATGTAAACATGAAAATTATTCGACAAAATATGCGCCATCACTATCAACTACCTTTCAATTAATTAAGGTTCTTTTAGTTGAGGTAAAAAAGTCAGCGTCGCGAGCGTGATTCGAACCCATGATTTTAGGATAGATACGCCGCTGCTCTACCACTTGAGCTATCGTGACTTCAATCCTTCGGACACTAATTTCCCGTCTCTACCTCACCTTTTGAATTTTCCCTTCCTTTTTGCATTTTTCAACGGTTCAAAATTAGTAATAAGTACGCAAAAAACTATCGATGTGTAGACTATAGAGTAGATGGTCGTACCACCATAGATGGTGAGGTTCCGATGTTAAATCGATTGTGACCATCGATGATTTTTTTTATCTCATGCTCAAACCTACTCCTTACATCCTCCATTTGACATTCTCGTAGTTCTGGCCTATCAAGAATGCGTCATTGACCTGAAAAGCCCACAGTCAGACGGTGAGACATCCGGAGTATAAGGACCGTAGGGTAAGATACACCCTCATTTTTGAAAAAAAATTTTTTTTTTGGCAAAACTTGAAAGATGGGCATTGTATGGCTGAAATATCGCTTTATCCCGTTTGAGCAAACAGGGTATTTCTCTTTTAAAACCAAATATACTCGTTCGAGTTGTTCACAGTAAAGCTCCGCGTCATTAGCCCTGCCACCTGGAAACATCTCACAGTGCAAAACACCCTCATAATTCTACCAAACGCAAAGCATAATCTGTTTTTCATATCTTCCTTGGTGAACCTCTGCTTGAACCTGTTGGCCTTGCGGTATTGTTTTCGATAGATAGGATTTTTAAAACTAACTATTTTTCATAGCTCGTCACAATTTTTTTCCAAAATCTTTCATCTTTTGGATTTTGAAGCAAACTTTTACAAACTCATTGTTGAGCTTAGGCAGCTGAAAAATCATGAGGTCGTACCCTTTAAACGGCGGCTTACCGTTACATTTATACCCCTGTTTCGGATCCTCGAGTGGTCGCATACGGATCGTTACTGTCTGACATGAGTAATTCATCGTCATCCACCACTGAAGGGTGACCAGATCTCGGCTCATCTTGTTGTTGTTCCCAGAATTGAACCTCCTGAATCAAAACGCTACAGTGTTACGATGCACATTTTCACTTTCCACTGCACAAATTTCGCACTTAGTCCTTTTTTCCAGTAGTGTCTCAGTAGACAGCGAAGGACAATTTTTTTCTTCCGACATTTTCGGTGAGATTTATAAACTGGAATGAAAGGCAGAGACAGTTGGTATACATAATTAAATAAAGGATTCGTCAAAGCAAACATCGATATATGCATTGTTTACATCAGAATCGAATAGAGATTAAAATGGAAACTAATTAATGAACCAAGACTTTTGTAACGAGCTAGTATATTCTTAACTACCATCACGAATTAATTTAAAATTAAATACCTACTATTTATTTTTAACAAACATGTTTTTGATTACCTATATAGCTTATTTGTTGAAATGTATACCTTCTTGATGAATGAATAAACCTTCGAGGTTTATTTGGCCCGACCAGCCAACTTAACTGGACCATACCCTCGAAATTCAGCAAACACAGATCATCTTTTAAATCTCTTTTTGAGATCTAGAGCTGGTTGTCCTCGCTTTTTGGTGTTGTGAGGTCTTTTGAAGTACACTTATTTTCGGCGGCCAAGAGGCGGCTAGTTAGAAGAAAATAATTTCATTTGAGTTTTGCAGAAGAGTTTTGCAAATTACTATCCTCCGGCCTGCTGTTGGGTTAAATTGCGTGGGACGATTCTGAAGCTCCTGGGACTTAATTCAACGTCGTGCAAGTGCCGGAAAACTGTACTTTGTGATACTCCTAATTGTGAAGAAAGTTTTCGCATGCTTGTTGTTCCATGACCAGTGCGAATAGCACTGCATTTGTTACCACTGTTACACATATTTCTCTGACCGCATCTGTCGCTTTGTACCTATCTTTTTAAAGTAGACCCTCAAGTCAAAATAGAACAAATTTCCATAGTCCGTAAACGTTCATGACGTATTTCCTCGTAATATAAGTCGTATGCAATAGAAATAACTTTTACAAAAAGCGAAAAATAAAGAATCGTAAGTTAGTTTGACTACCGTAGTGTATTTAATTATGTATGAATCGTACAGTGTTAAACATTTTTGTAAAAGACATGGCCTTATTATTTTTATGCAGCCCACTTTATTATAAAACTTAAGTACGATTCTAAAGGTAATTTATGTCTAGAATCTGCTTGGGCTATTAGAATTTTAATAAGTTGGCCCGGGAAGCCAACTTCGTGTTCATTTTTTTTCTCAAATGTAATACCCGCTTTCTTTTCACCCATTTTAAAAGTCCTTTCTATTTTCAAAAAATTGATACCAGGAACCCAAAAAGTCATTTCCAATAAGTAGGCTGTGTACAAAATAAAAGGCCGTGCCTTTGATAAAAACGTACACTGTGTATTGCACCAATAAAGATGGCGAAATGGTGGAACGCTACGAAAGAGCAAAACAATTCTGTTAAGAGAACCAGAATTTTTGAAAGTGCAAAACTGCTATAAAGGTATTAGTGTCGATCAATTGAGATTTTTCATGGAATAATGGCGAAGAACACTTGCTGGCGGTTTTTCCGCACCAATTTTATTTGTGAATAGAAAGGGCAAAAATTGAAATGGTGAGGAAGCATGGCTCAGGTGAGAATATTTTTAGATTTAAAGTTCATTAATTAATGCAAAAAATATTGTGGGTAAATACTAGCTGGTGATTTGTACAAGGTAATGAACCCGGTCTTCCAATTATTTTTTTTTTATTACTGTGTTTTTATCGTAAAAATTTCCCCTTTGGTTAACAACTGTCTATTTTGATCAATCTCGGGTAATGATTTTTCCTTAAAGATTTTCGTTTCTTTAGTAAAGGACATTCCTTTTTCCCTCAGACTCTTGGTTGTATGATTAAAATTGTCACTCCTGCAATTTTTGACCCGATATCTCAAAAATATGTTATACTTCATACGCCCTCTTGAGGAAAACACAAGACAAAAGAAATTACAGAATTCTTCGTGTGTGGTGTTGTGCTGTATGCAATGCATTCGTCAAGAATGACTTTTTTAGATGCCATAGCTTGTCATACCTTTTGCAGTGCAGTTGCTTCGGAAATGTTCTCTGGTCTCTGTCCACTAGATTAGTCGACATTGGACTATTTATAGTCCATTTTTTTAAATGATGTTTATGTGGAGCTTGTCTCGTAGGCTTGTAGGGTCTTTCATTCTATTTCTTTTGGTAATACGTTTGCTTGTCTCATGCCTGGCATAGGTTTCCAGCATTTGTTGCGTTCTTTAGAAATGCAAGATTACAGTTAGTAAAAACAATAAATGTGTGATTATTCACGTTTTGCAATTGAGCATTTAACGCTCGAAATATGGATCGTCAACTATCATTTGTAAAAAGTGAAGATTACAGTTTGTTGCATGTGTCCTATAATTTATGGAACAAAATGGATTTGAGACTGAAATTCCATCAGGACTGGGACACTCACCTTAAACGCCAGGCATCCCACTTTTTTAGGATGTTTGCCAAGACTAATTTTGAGCTACGTAGACGTGGAGAGACTTCAGAGCAGCTAGGCTATGTGGTACTTTTATTGTCGCACTCTGTATAAATATGTTCCCATGTTTCAATGACTGGTAAGATGATTGTGGTGCTCATAATAAGGACCCTCTGCCATTTCATACCTTTGAACCCATCTGCCTACCGTAGAAGAACTCCAAGTTTTTCCTATTTTGTTTTATCTTTCCATTGTGCTCCATTTTCAATAAATATATTGAATAGTTTTTCAGAGTCTAATATCTTCTCTTACTCCACAGAAATTGTTTCAGCCATATAATTTATTTTAAATTTGTCGAAAATTTTGCGTTGGTCAGCATTTGTCCGATGCCATCTTTTTCTTAGCTTCACAACAATTCATTAATTTTTTTTTGTAAAATAAATAAGGGTGGTAGCTTCAAATAATATCCATTGCAGACGTGGTAGTTTTAGAATTTTATTGTCCCCCTGCTTTTCTTTGTTCTTTTTTTGGTCATCATGAATACATCTTGCATATGTGATCATGTGTCGGATTAACATAAGGTATGATGATAAAGTTATTTAGCCTCTGTGCTCTATCTCTGTTAATTTTTCGTTTATAACTTTCATTAAAATACAGACACAATGATTTTGAGTATTGCCTGTTCAAAAGATTGATATTATTTTGTAAATGATTTAAAGGAATGAATTATTAGTATTATTAATTTTTTTTGACTACCATGTTTTCTTATACAAAATATTTTTGAATAAAAAAAAAAGTTCTGTGGAATTTATTTAGTCTTTTGTATGTCATTGTGACTTGGGATCAATTGCGTTTTTTAATTTGCTGCTCTTTTTTTCCATCTGTGATTAATGACTTTGTTTCGTTACAAGTTGTATTAAGAAAACGTCTTACCAGATTGATAGTGACGACGAGGTCATGGGGTTGGTGTCTCTTCTTCTTGTTGTCCTTCTTGACCGGCGGTGGCGGGGGCGGAAGTGGCTTCGGAGTCGCGGGTTGAGCTTTGGGGGCCGGGGTCTTGACAGCCCCTTTCTGGGCCGAGGGTGGCTTCTTCACAGGGGTCCCTACGCCGCCTTTCGGGGTGCCCTTCTGGTTCACGTGACCGCTCCCATCGGCCGGCTTGTTCCTCGCCTGAAATCAATCACGCAATGGACGGTCGTTAAAAGGAAACTCAAAAAGCCTATCATACATGGAAAAAGCATAAAATATATAAATGGAAATTCGTCGTGTATTTTCATAAGCAGAGATTAACATGTGCAGAAAAAATTCAATATTGAAGCGAGTAAAACTGCTAAAATAAAATCGGCAAGTAATTATTTTCATACTTAGGCATGCTATGTTATCAACGTCCACCTAGTTTCCTTTGTAAAACATTAAGCACTTCTGTCGTCCCAAATAACAAATTTTACAAGGTTGATATCGTTGAATTACTAAATTAATTAAAAATATTTGGACAATAGCAACTTGTAAACAAACCACTAAATCACTAGTAGTATCATATATTATTTATGGGCCAACAAACATCTAGTGATCATCGCCGGCCCTCTTCGAATGGAACAGAAAGTTCTGAGGTTTTTTTCCGGGCGTCTTTTCCTTTTGCTCTAATATTTTATCAACTGTATTCTTAACTTGCTAACCTTTCGATTTGAGTGTTCGTCGCGATACTGTATCGCTTTTATTTATTCACGAGTTCTCGTAGAGACTTTTTTAGAATTGTTTCAATTCAATATTATTGACATTCGTTTTAAAAACACAGTCTAAAATAGAAGTATTTTGTAGATTGAAAGTGTAAATTATTTGAAAAGTATGTACATTCGAGACAATTTTAAAAACCAATTAAACAACTATTTTAAAATAGTGTCAATACACGAAAGTTATAACTCGTAAATTGATTGTTTTCCATTCCTCCTGTTTTCCCGAATTGGCAGTTGGCCCTGAAAGCAAATCGATGTGTGGTGGCAGATAACTGTTTGTTTTTAAATGAAATATCGATCGGAGTGGAAGGAGTATTATGCTAGTATCTGCTGTTTCAGCAAGTGCGTTGTTAATTGTCTAATTCCCACGAGGAGTCATATTTCAGGCTTCAACCTAATATCATCGTGCTTCTTTTTTCTTATGTATTAGTTTTTGATATCGTGTCATTTTATTAGTTTTTGAAGTTCAATTCCTGTAATATTTTTTTCCACCTCTCATGTAATACACCAAAATATATTGTTTATTTAGAAACAGGCTTAGCTCCGATTTTTGTTTATGCTCTCCGTTTGCATTGTAAGTACATTGGAAAAGTTTTGTCATTACCGAATGCTAGATTGCCAAACATGAGGTAATTCGAAAGATAAACAGTGGTACAAAGAGCACATCAGTACCTTTGATCGTTTGCAGCTTGGAGCTTTTGATTATTTAAATAAAGATGGAAAAAGTTGAGCAAAAATTTAAAAATTGTCAAAGGCAAAAAGCGAAACAATCTCTTTTCCATAGTTTGTACTATCATCCCTCCGGGTGAGGGTATTTTTGAAGGTAAGTAAGTCGGGATCGAATGCAGGGCAGCAGGATTCGAACCCGGGACCTTTACCTTACATTGATGGGCGCCATGTCAACGCCTTAAACCTTTTTTATGAGTGTAATTTTTAATCTTAGGGGACAATTACTGGGTTTGAATTATAATGTCAACCGTTCAACAAATACATTTATGTACTGTGTATAATAGAAAGGAAATAGAGGGCTTGTACCATTATGTGTCGGATCTTACGAGAGCTCAGTGGCAGATGGTTTGGCATAAATATTTTAGAAAATAATTAATAGGTTGAACTCTTAAACAATTCTGATTAGAATTGCCTATACAACTATCCCGTTCAAACTGGCAGACCTAGAGATTTTTTTAGAGGAAGAGTTTAATTATTATATCTGTATAAGTTGGCATATACTAATATACTACGGCCGCCTTATACAAATGGACTCTGCGTAGGATTGTGAATCTTTAACTTAGTATTTATTTGAATAAACATTTCATTGTTATTATTATATTTAGCTATTTTAATTATGTAAATTTCTCCCGGAAAGTTTTTTTTATATGGTAATTGCTCCAGTTTTACTTTGTAATAGCCTAATAGACGACAGGAACGTAATAACCTTTATGTAAGCAGGAAGTGGTTAATCTTATATGGCAGTGTGGATTACTTTTTAAAAAAGATGAGCATGGCCCGAGGGTTTGTGGTGAGTGATAGATGGATGAGCTAAATAAATGCCTCCGGCCAGGACCAACATAAACATTTTTTCAAATTTTACTTTTATTCTTATTGCAATTTGGTTTCGGTTTTTATCAAACGGTGCTTTCCCACGGACGTAAATTTTGTTTCCTTAAGATATTTCTGGTGTAAAGGATTTTCCTCCCTCACTTTTTGACCGCGATAAGAGTCAACGGAAAAACGACCCTCGTGTTTATTCAACTGCGGCGAAAGTGGGCCAGCTAATGGGAATCATTTTCTTCCCCGTTCTAATGGAGGTACTTAAAGAGAGTTAAGGCCGGGCGAGATAACAATAGATCGTTCAGGGTACGGCGATAGCTTCGTGGAGATAAAATAGAAAATGGCCTGATCGGCTTTTTCTCGGCATAGGGTTAGGGCAGGAGAGAGTGTGATAAGCGAAAATCCTTGGCCCTGTCAACCCTTCAAACGATGCTGTTTTCTATATGGGCCTCCTTATAAAGCACCATTCACCCCATGTCAAGGGATTATATTAATTGGACGGATCATTAAAAAGCAATTAATTTACGATCTCTGAGCAGACAGCCTGGCTTACACAGTAATAATGCATAATATATGACCATGGTCAAATACCAACCCCCCTCCCCAATAATTTCCGGTTATACTCAAGGTTTGTAGAGTGATAAATCGGTAGTTTTGTCGTTTCCGATCTCTATTGTACGCTTATCCTCCCTGTGCTAGATCGGAGACTGCTACGGAAGAAATAATTCTATAGTGCTGGGAGAGTTAGATTCTGATCGGATTTTTGTCCAGCATGTTGGGCAGAACAGAATTTACAGAACAAGCAAAAATGAACAGTTAAAGAATCTGCACCGATTGATAAATTTGGTAGGTGTAGTAAATGAAGATCAACGAGCTGGCCATTCGTGTGGTAATAGATCAAAGGGTAGACCTCTTTTAAAATGGCTCCATGATGCGGAGAAGGAATGACGGGAATAGGCAGTGGATAAGGAACTGACCGTGGTATCTGGTAGACTTTATGAAATGACCCGAAGGCCAGAACCTCCGTACAACCAGAAAGCAAGAACCGAAGTAGAGTAAGACGTTTTTCAACACTTCGGGAAAATGTAAAAGGATGACAAAGACAAGTTTCAATCTGAGGAAGGCGAAATGCTAAGCCACAACTAACCGACCAATCCACTAAGTATGGACATACCAAGGAGATCTGAAACAATCCAACTCCTGGAGCCTATGCACCACGCAAATCCGACCAGTCTGGTGCGCGTAATCTCGCTGTTTTTACCTGCCTACGAGTTTTGTTGCATTATCGCATTTTCAGTGGTTATTTTAACCTTTTAAATATATACAACCGCTGCGGATGACGGAATGTGGTAACAGCCACAACGCACAATAGCGAGAATAGACGGACCAGGATGAAAGACAGAACAAAGATATTGTGGGAGAGAGTGATGTGAATGAGCGAGTGGAGAGAGAGAGAGGGAGAGAGAGAGAGAGAGAGAGAGAGAGAGAGAGAGA
>CM077106.1:27150134-27180089 GCA_039619505.1 Cimex hemipterus | reverse complement strand
GAGAGAGAGAGAGAGAGAGAGAGAGAGAGAGAGAGAGAGAGAGAGAGCATAACTACCACAGCCAACCAACATAGTGTAGCGTAATAGTAAATAAAAGTAAATTAACGATGCTTAACTGGTAGTGTCAAGCAACTTAACGACCTAACCAGTAAAGTAATTAAGTAACTACTTCAGAAAAATAATTAATGCTGTGGAACCGGTAGAGTCAAGCAATTTAGTGACTCCTAACTAGTGGAACATGCAACCAAGCACTTAGCGTACAGTAACTTGGCGACGTGTAACTAGTGGATTCAAAAAACTTGGCGTTAGTTAGCTAATAGCATTAAGCGTGCAACCAATTTTTCGCGTCAAGAAAATAATCAAATCATTTAACAGATTACTTGTTATGTTTAAAATAGGTTTTTCATTTATTTTATTATAGTGGTTTCTGGTAATGTTTCTCCTGCCCAGCACGATCTTGACTAATCTTTAGTGGGAAAGTATATGGGACGTATAAACCAAGAAAGGTGCACATGATTTGGCGTACTTTTCTTGTACGTTGGCATTCGTCTTATTTTCATACCTTCACAGTCACATTACTCGACAGAATCAACGATTTCTCTCTCAGGTTTGTCATAATTTCGTGGTCGTCTTTTTATCCGAATTGTCAGGTAAGGTGCATATGATCATCTACTATCATTACTCGATAAATATTAATACGTTTCTTTATATCTTCTCATATTTTAGACTAGTTTGAGATTTCTTTTTTCATTTGAGTAGCTGGGACCGCTGACAGATTCTCGGTCCGTAGACCCGCGGCCGTTTGTTCAATTCCCACCGCTCGCCTTGCCATCAAAAAATACTCTATCCATAGATAAACAATCACCATATTCTCTGGCTAATATGCAAATACCAAAATGAACGACCGCTTTCTTGCGAACACTTTTAGTCGGTGTAGCAGGTGTGATGTGTTGCGTCATCTAGCTCTTTTGGCCCAGTCATTTCTAAATTTCTTAGGCAGTTCAAGTCAAGGGCGACCGGCAGCTTTGTCATTTCATTGTCAGCGAAATGTAACAAAACTCATTCAATACGCAGTCACACAAATAAATAAATACCTTGCATTCATACTATTTGGATGGAGTATTCAATATTCCTACATCAACATGAATACAATAACAAAATAATCGATGGGATACTTTTATAAATCGCCATCGACTCAAATCACGTAAGCAACTGGAGGGGCCATGGGGATGCTATTTCACAATCATCCCCTCTCCATTCACTCTAATAAATACACTCACTCATACAAAACACAGAAACACAAAACTCATATTGAAACTCGCTACCCTGTCCGAGAACTATTCTTAAATCCTCTGTATGGAGCCAAGGCATGACACATTCGCCCATGTTTCAACCGCCAATCCATGCCAATGACCAATCCTCAATCGAGTGAAGACGATCCTTCGGCTTCTGCTCGCGTACTCTGAGGAGCTTATTTTATATTATTTTAATACTTGAATTGCCTCCCCCACTTGTCTGAACAAATCTAGTCAGTATAACAGTAAGCATCTGAAGAAGTTTATCATTTAAACAACAACGAAATGACAAATAGTTGTTTACCCAATGCAAATTCTCTCTTGCGCAATACATTACGATCGAGTAGAGGCGATCAACAGAATTTGAATGATTTAGCGGCTGACGTTTGGCTTTAAAGCTTTTCTTTGGACGTTTTCGTTTAATATAAAAACCTCTGCGTGATGGCGAACGGTCAAATTTTGGCAGAACGCCCGGCGTCTACGGCCGCGAGCAGTTCCACATTGCATACAAATGCGCTGTTTTCTTTTTACCAGCCTTTTCCCGATTTCCGAGCTCCTCGTGGAAAATTATTGCCCGAAGAGCATGTTTTATTAAAACGGACCGTTTTTGAATTTGTCAAATTTGTACACTGATACTTCTTTATGTGTATGTGTTTTGGCCGTTTTCTGCTTGGTTGGATATGTTATATTTAACAACTTTTCCTTTCAAGACAGTGATTTTTCGTCTTAATACAATTATTGCCTTTTTGTATAGAATTTGAACATTCGCGAGGTTTATGTACAGTATCATCTGATATTAGATCCTCATAAAATAGATTTAACGAATTGTCTATAGTCATAAAATTGTCACTTTTCACAAATAATCTTTTTGGGTGGACAAACACTATTTTTTTAAGGTTCTTATCTAGCTTTTAAAAAATGAATTGGCTGAGTAAGAAGAATAAAAGCTATTTGTGCAGCCTTTATTTCCCGTTAATAATTTCGTCAAGGAAGGAAGAAGCCTAGAAACTTTGCTCCTCTTAACTTCGTCGTCTTCGTATTTATTTATTAATTCAATACATATATATAATATTTATTTATAAAAGAATAGAAACTGCCTAGCCTATAGGAGGAGAGATAAAAGAAAATCTAGAAGACACAAGAGAGTCCTAGAGAGAGATAGAAAGTAAGAGAGAGGGCCGGAGAGGGAGAGAGAATGGAGCAATCAATACAGATGTATTCCTTCCCCAGAGAGGTGAAAGATTCATATAAAACAGTTCGTGAATCAATCCACGTAACAAAAGAAAAAAAAATCTGATCTATGTCGATTGAAAATTTATTACAATTATCACAGAACCTGAAATTTAGGACACAAGTTGACCGTTTCTCCTGATTTACTTATTACGATATAACGAATTGATTTATCGCCGAACTTGATTAAGCTGTAAAGGGAAGTTTTCTCATTGCAACGTTGTTACCGGCGAATAAATTCAATTTGTGCTTAGTCGAAGTTCTAATCTGGGGCGGAACGGAGGATCCCTGGCCTACCGGGTTGTCCGAGTTATAGCTGACATCAGAAACAGATAAATTAGGCCGGTTGAATGTCATATTTTCAACTGCATGCTTTGCAAATTGGTTTTCCAAGTTGCTGTTAACGAAACTGTTAGTTAGCTCGGATTGACACGTTTTGTAAACTTTTATAGATGGAAAGTTTGAAGCTTTGCAAAATGTACTTTGTAAAATTTTCAATTACTTCTTCGTTATTAAGCGCTTGATAATAATTTAAAAAAAATCATTATGTATTATAAATGAAACAGTAATACGATATTATATTATGATAAAAATGGACAATATAAGATGTGATCCACCGATCGTTTGGATAATTTAATAAAAAACTGGAACCTCATTCATCGACTACCATATACACATACTACCACAAGGGCTCTGACGTAAAATGGCATACAATTATCATAATCATACTAATCAGAGGTAAACAGTTGAACTATTGCAAAAACCTTATATTTAACACACAATAAAAGGATCTGATGTAATGATCCTGTTATAAAGAAGGACTTAACGTCAAGCTACTCGCTGGGTATGGCGTGCCGAGAGGTCAGAGCCCATTAGAACATTTTTTCAAAATAAATTTCAATAAAATTCTATGTGCTATGCCTAGATTTGGACCTAGAACTGTTAATGTGGCAATTATGAGTCAGACGTTAAGACCACTCAGCCACAGCGGTCCTCCAGAAAACAACAAATATAAAACCGGGCAAGGCAATGGTATTGTTCCACAGGAAAAATAAGCTAAATATTATATTGATTAGGTTTCGTGATCGAATTCGTGACCAAATAAATTATTTTCAATTAATTAATCTATATGTAACGTATTAGCAGAGATAAAACGGTGCCACG
Source organism: Cimex hemipterus (assembly GCA_039619505.1). Lineage (NCBI taxonomy): Eukaryota > Metazoa > Arthropoda > Insecta > Hemiptera > Cimicidae > Cimex > Cimex hemipterus. Next base: position 27,176,400 of record CM077106.1, on the reverse strand, counting down.
ATCGGGATTCGAAGCTACGACCTTCGGCTAGATACGCCGCTGCTCTACCTCTAGGTGTGCTCTAGGTTGAGATGGGGAGTTGATGTCCGAGAGGATCGAGGTCACGATAGCTCTGGTGGTAGAGCAGCGGCGTATCTAGCTGAAGGTCGTGGCTTCGAATCCCTCTCGTGCCATTAACTTTTTTCATCTCAACTAAAAACGTAATTAATTGTGATATATTAATTGGTCGAACGGACCAGGAAAACAGTGAATTTCCAACTAAGCCCCACCTTTTGAATTTAGTGGATCGAAGTCACGATGGCTCAAGTGGTAGAGCAGCGGCGTATCTATCCAAAGGTCGTGGGTTCGAATACCGCTCGTGGCACTGACTTTTTTTTATCTTAACCAATACCTTACTTAAAGACTAAATATTATAGCTCAAACCAACAATTGAAGCATATTTTGGGAGTAATTATTAATCAACGTTTAACATGGAAACCTCCATACAAACCAGAACTCTGAAGAATATGCCAACGACTGTGTGCCAGATATGAAGGGTTAAATGACGACGGCCATCCCTCAAAACCATGATAACATACGCAAGATAAGTGTGTAGGCCAAAAATAATATGTAATAATATAATAACTACTACAAAAAGATTAAAGAACAGCATGCTTTAACATCACTCCTGCTTTTAAAGCTGCACCCATAGCCGAAATGGAACGTTTCAGTTCCCACCTTACTAATTCGACCAGTAAAATGAAATCGTCAAAATACTGGCAATACCAAAATTTTCCTCAAATTTACTGTAACTGATATAGCTCAACTTATCAGACAAAATAATAGAGTTTGACATACAATTATTATTAAAAAAAGGAGAGCAAAATGGAAAGATAAATTAAAAGCACAAACAACTAGTACTTTTCTATGGCGTACAGTTGTCTCAAAAATTGGTAATGGTACTTACATTGTAATACGGGCAAAAACGAGGCCTTACTAGGAGCATTGCATGTCCCTTGATCACAACTATCTTAGCCTAATTGCTCGTCACGGAAACGTGTTCACATGAAATAAAAAACAAACATCCCAAGGGTTCAACATTCTTAATACATACTTTCGGAAGGATTAATTCCTACGACTACAAATGAGGAAAAAATGTAAATTCTTGACTTACGCTTATTGTACCTTTCAGTAAATCTGTTTTCTTTTTCTATTCATTTGTGAATGAAGAATGAACTTAATAAGAAAAAAATGGATAAGTAAATTGATTGGTGTGCTTGATCTGTAGGTTTTGCAATTTTTTTTGTTATTAATAAGATTATACTCTCTTTTTACCAGAAGGGTATATATTTTTGAAATTATTACTTTATGAAGAACGTAATTACAGATTGTGGTAACGTATCGATTTTCTTGTTTCATGGGGTTAACGAATGGTTGGGCGAGGGGGGTGATTGAGTCTTGACGGCGGTCCTTCCTGTCCTCTAATCATCTCTCGTCACCATGACGAAGGATTTCATCAAGATCGAGACCCCCATTAATAAACCACTGGTGGAAACTGGAGTTATACTTTCGATCTGCTGTATTTATGCTATTTGAGCATTTCGGTCTTCTTCTTTGGATTATAGGGGATTTGAATAATTAAGAAGTAATCCAAGGACTTATGGAACGGAATCTCGGATATGTAAAATCAGACATACTGTTTCTGTTGTCAAATGAAAATATTAAAGATTGTAGTAACTTTTTTATGCGATTTTTCAAATTTTATGGTTAGGCATTTTGAAATTTTTAGAATGATCCATTGCGATAGATGATTACAACTAAAATACTATCCTACCTAAAAATAATGACACTACGACACGGCGTGAACTATTAACGCGACAGCAGGTAATTATTTTTTCAATTGCGTTTATTGTTTTTTTTACGACTGCGACTGGTGCGACCCAATTCCAGAGACCACGCTATGCCCCGGTAAAATAAATGGATTTGAAAGGTGAGAGACAGTCCTTATTGCAAACATCAGAAGCACGACTCAGCGGGATGTTTCCCCAACTTCTGAGAAAAGATAAAACCAGCAAATGCCGCATGACGATTCCGGGCACGGGCTGAAATTTTTATTAGTTGCAAACGAGAGCGGTTCTTTGCCATTGTCTCTCTGGAGCACCCTTCGTTGAAACAACAACGAAATGCTTTGTTGAAGCAAGATTAATGTGGCCGGCAAAGGAAAGCTTTTGTCTCAGTAAAGCAGCCAGTTGCGTTCCCCTAATGAATATTACGCCGTTCGACCTTCCAGTGCCCAATTTGATCTGTTTAGAATTTTTTTTGTTATTAGTATTCCGAATGGCTTACTGAAATTGAATTCCGTCTTGGTTTATTATTCAATTTAATAATACGTCTTTCAGTTTATCTGATTTTTCAGCTCTTTTCAGCAAAACCTGACCCAGGAGGGATCTTAAAATCTCCAGGACATATGTTTGAAGAATGATAAGAAATTGAAGAAATAACCTTTACCCTTCGCCGTATCAACTCTCCACCAATCTACAACGATGTTCCTCTACGCGCACCCAATGCCGTCCGGCGTCCAAAAAAAAAACAAAAAAAAAAAACGAAAAAACAAAAAACAGACGGTAGTACTCAAAAGACTAGTTGACAACAGATCGAAACTCTTATAAAGCAAACGCATAATTTATACATCACAACTACAACAAATCGTCCCAGGGAATCCAGTCTCTCCAACGTAAAATCCTTGGAACCATTGCCCAAGATCCATAATTTTTATACAACCTTACTATGAACCCGGGAGACGTTGCATACAGGCACCTTCACAAAACCCTGGCCTTTCATCCCAACACCCAAATCTAATTTCTTTCGTCCACAACCCTTCATGACAGTCCTTTTAGACACCCAAAGTACCAATGGATTGTATCTCCTCTCTTATAATTTTATAATGTAAAATTCATAAAGACAATAAAGTTCCTTGTAAAGCTGTGGTAATAAATTATGAAAAGGATTGAAAATTGTTTTGTTTTAAACAAACGTAAGAATTGGCAGACGCGAGGGAAAAAAACGATCAATCTGACATCGTTGAATAACTCAGTGACAAAAAAATAGGTAATATTTTTTAACATTATTTATTTTTGGCCTTACGATTTTACATATTTGCCAAACAATGCTAATTGATTTGTGTATTTAAGGAAAAGGGGAGCGTGACAAATGAGTGTCGGTGGGAATCGAACTCACGACCATAGGGTTTACTAGCCGGTTCCTCATAATTAAAATGTTAATCAAAATATTTTTTTAATTTTATATGAACAGTGTCTTATTTTATATAAATATTTTTATTTGTAAACTAGGCAAGCGGTTTTACTAATTTATGTACATATTTATGCGATAAGAAATATATCAATACTAATAACAGTATACCGACCAACATTAAAACTTCATAAAGGTTTGACCAAGTATTAAAATATTGTTTGAATTTAATTGATGTTGAATATTGACACAATGAGATATAATTTTGCTTTTACTAAATGGAAGAGTTCATTTAAATTTCTTAAAAAAGTTGACCGCAGAGTTTCTGAAATTCTATTCTAGTGGAATATAAAAATCGTGCAAATTGTAGCGGAATATACTGCTCTGAATGTTTAAATCTACTTTTCTACACTAGATAGATTAATTCCATGGTTTTACCTTAAAAAAAAAACTTTTCAATCATCTTAAATAATGTATCCTCGATTTCATGCGAGATGCTTAACAAAATCTTCAAAAAAGTGTTATTAAAAATCGAAAAAATGTAAAAGAAACTATAAACTACAAACTAGTCTGAAGATGATCGTGCTTGTTGCATGAATCAACATGCTTTGTGTAAATCTTGTTAACTCCAATGTACTGCAGATTGATTACTTGCTGGAATTTTGAGCTTGTCAGGATTGCATATCTGGCAATGGCTTGATTGGTTGGAAAGCTTAAGATAATAAAAATGAGGAAAAATTCTACAATTGCACCAACTATGTAACAGCCGAAAGGAAAAAAAGGTAAATCTAGGCCCTAGGGGCCGAACAGAGTTCGTTGATTTCCGTATTGTCTCTGAATTCCAATGTACCTGACTGAGGCTCCTAAAGCTACTTGTACTCGCACTTCTCGCCTGGAAACATAAAAACAAAAGAGAGAAGAGTGAGAGAGAGAAAGAGAAAAGATTAGAAGAAGGTGAGGTGAGTGTGCTCTGTCTTGTGGTTTCTACTGTTCTGTGTTTCTATTTCCTAAAAAAACAAAACAGAAATACATTACATAAAAGAGGCACAGAAAAAAACAAAAAAGAAAACAAACATATACGCTCAAGTTTATGTCAATTAACATTATTTATATTTTTTAATTAAAATGTACTTTCATTGTTGATCTAGCATTTTGCAAGATTTCATCGTAATTATCACTTATATCGCTAATATCATTTTTCCATTTAGAGAGGAAAACTAATTCAATAATGCAAATAATAATAACTGTAAACAAATACAAGAAGATGTTTTGTAATTACCGAATTATTAAATGCTATTAAATGTTTTATCGCCAATTAACAATGTTTTTCTGACAAGAATATGGGATATGTATGATATTGGTATTATTATTGTAAAATAATAAATACGACATTATAGAAAATAATCATTAATATTTATAAAATAATAATTAATATTTATCCAACCAATTCGTAAAATTATATTGCTTTATGACTGCATGCTTTCTTTGTATAAAATACATTTTCTTGTTAATTTATAATTTTGTAATTAAAATTTCAATTATTACATGATATGTTATTTAGTTAAAAATAAAAATGCATATAATAGTGCTAAATTTAAAAAAAAATCGAATAGTTTATTCAAGTCATAATTTATTAATTACTTGAATAATTCAATTATAAAAATAAAAAATACAGTAAACCGATATTGTTTTATGACTGCTTATTACACTGCTTCAATAATTTGCGGTATAAGTCGAAATTAGAAGGCTTATTACTTCATAAAACCGCCCATAAAAATTTTTGTTTTTGTTTTAAAAGGTTCTTTTATTTAGGAAAAAAGAATGGGTTTAATTGTGTGTAAATTGTTTTAAAGGTTTTTTGATCTAAACCCTGAATGCATTTATCAAAATTAGCCAAACCGTCAAATCAAGTACAAGTTTTTGTAGTATTTAGTAGTAGGTAGGTGTAGTATTGTAGTAATTTAGGGTATGAAAATTACTTACATAATAGTAAGTTTCGAAGCATAGTTTATAGTGGTTGTAATAAAAAGTTGATTTTATGCCTGAAATAGATAAATGCATATGGTGTCATATAGAATGTATAGGGAGTCCTTTCATGCTTTGGTTCAAATAATAACCTTCATTTGAGAGAGTGTATTTATTAGCACGAACGTTCAAGTTGAGCTTGTGATGGAATATCGAGTACCTACAGACACACCAAAGTAGTCTAGGTTGTTTAGTTTGGTATATACTTAAAGTGGAATAAGGGATATTCACTTTCTTAATATCAAAAACCCTGGTACATTCGATTTTGTGAATGTATTTATTTGCGCGACCGGTGTGTATGGACGCAGTCTATGTAGAATATCGAGAACCCACAGACCTGTGGAACCGATTTGATTAACTTTTAATATTGAATGCAGTGATTTTTATTCTAGGTGAATGTATTATTGCTGTCAATGAAAGAAGGTCGTCAAGACGAAAAACCTTAGGATTGCATAATTTTAGCGTAGTTGTAGGTGTCTCAGCAGTAAATCGAGAACTGTAGACTCCCACCAAACTTAGATTAGATAATCTTTTTAATTGCGCGAATTTTTATATTAATTGACTTAGGACGTTTTAATAACGAGCGGAAGGGTTAAACATGAATGGTAGAGGTAATAAAAAAACAACAACATCGAGATGGGAAATACTGGAGGAGCAGGCAATGGGCAGTGAAGTCAGCGGGCCTAAAAACGTTAAACTTCAGGAAAATACAGCAAGTTAAATACTCTTGAAAACAGAAAAAATAAAAAGTAAACAACACATTATTCGTAGATAAAATGATAAATAGATAAATATAGAATTATGTTTAAATTAATTATTGAATGATTATAGACTCTTTTGTAGTTTTGATCCAGTTCATGGCAAATTTCACAAGGCATTACGAAAACATATCGGAAATGTTGTCTAATGGCCTGGCTTCATTTTGTGACCAATTTTCCTAGATAAAAAAAGAATTATTCCACTAAAAGCCGGCGCTCCTGATTGATCGAAGTGACATGATGTAACGCGCGTTTAAGTGAAATTACTGTCAAAATGTTTTCAGCCGCAGATCGTTTCGCTCGAAGATAATGGGATACAATCCATAAAGGCAAGGTAGCGATCAGAAGGGCACAAGTACACCCATTGACTTTATAGGGGCGAATCCGTCAAAGCGGCATCCGACGATAGTCAATTTTACCTACGCTGGATAAAACGTATCCGATGTTCCGAGACTGAATACTGATGCGTTTTGATATACGTATCTTCCAAGATATCAGTTTTCTTTTTATGGATACCGCGTATTTCTTCTTCGCCAACCCTCAGGAGTACTAAAATATTGTCCTGCAGATGCTTTCTACTGATCTGTATCACAAACTTGACACGACTCATAAGGAAAGGGCAAACTTATTGGTCCAAACATGAAAAAATGTATTTTTAAATGGACTGTATTAATTTGTTTCTATATTTATTTAGTCGGTACTGAAAAAGTGCCAATGCAACCCAACCTCACGAAAATATATAAAAAATGTTTTTAAGTAACAGGGTTCTAGGTGAAGGATAATTGAACTTTACACACTGAGATTTATAAATTTGCAATATAACAGGCGATTTGTCTTTCTTATTTAAAAAAAAGTATTATCCTTATCGTTAAGGCCAAGCCGTTATTATCTGTACAAAGTTGATAAGCCGCACGTGATTGTTTCAATCTACAAGATATCCATTTCTTGAAATATTAGTGGCAAGGCATTATACCATTAATATACCTCGAAAGGTGCAAATCATCTCAAGTCCGTAATTTGCACTTCGAGCGGTTTGAAGGCAGTCTTTCCACCACTCGGAAATGCTTTTAACAAAGCGGTCAATTCGCTCAATATTCCCGATTCGTCCAGCAAACAGCTTTTAAGAAAAGTCCGGCTGTGAATTGAAATGAAACATTTTCCCCGGGATAATTCAAACTTTGCACTTTCTTAACCCAGTCACAAAATGACCCCGTGCTTTATAAAATCGAAGCATCTAGAGAATAACTGCTTAATCACTTAAATAATACAATGTTCAATTTATTAATTATTCTGACGTTTTTGAAATCATCAAGAGTAATTGATTTTTAAAAGTTCATTGCAGCCCAAGAAGAAGATAAGAACTAATTTCTTCTTTCTTCGCGAACAATCAAGAAAGGATTTAACAATGAATAAAACTTGGGATTAAACCAAACACTCTTCCGAATTTTATCCACCCCAAATCTTGACTTTTCCACCTAAATCAGGTGGGGATTATTGATTCTGAAGTGAAAGTTAGCGTCTAAAATTTAACTATTGTAGATGCAAAATTCCTTAAAGTATTTAAACTACTAAATTCCTTTCAATTTGAATCACCATTTTTCAAAAAAACCTTTTGACGTATTTTTAATATTTCTGAGACTTGTCCAATTTAATGTAGAGAAATTCGATAAAACGGTCCTTTTTTTTCCCCTCGTAAAGTGGGAAAACTCGTCTAATTTTTATAGGATGTTTACATTGACGGAAGTAACTACACTTCTGCTCCTTTCTAGTCACCGGGCTCCTTACGCTTTGTTTAACTTTACGGCCGGAAAAAACCTTTGCTAGTTGTGATTTAATCGTGTCGGGCCAGAAATTAACTCACTCCTTTCTTGCTGGAGAAAATTGTTCGGGCTTGTCAAGGGAAAAAGTTAGGTCACGTTACGACAGCTTTTTACCCACTTCGAACATAGACTTTACCCTTACTGAAAAATATAAAGCTAAAAAAGCCTGTCCAGAATGTTCAACTACTTAAAGTATAAATCTGTAGTAAAATTGTTCCACTTTAAGAAACGGATTTAATGGCTATCTTAATGAAAACGTTATAAAAATAATTCATTGGTATAAGTTTTTATTGATAATTTTTTAAAAAGTTTTATTTATTGTTTTCCACAAAAATTACACACTTAACAATTAGTGGTAGTGTTTTACTAAAAGATCTGGCAGGTCACGGGAATAGGGATGGATGTGAAGAGCTGGACTGTTGTTGCAGATTAGGGTTGGGTTAGGAGGTCACAAGGCCACTGTCTTCTTTGGCGGCGTGGAGAATTGTGATTGATGGGACATTGAAGATGTCGCCCGGATCGGAGTGGAAGGAGGGTTTAGTGTGGAAGTTGTAGAATCGTGTTTGGATGATGCCCTTCACAATTGGGTCATCTAGGTCTCTGTGGATGATTTATTGAAGGGATTGAAGATTCGAATAAGGACTGGAAGGATTGAAAGGATTCGATTCTTTGAATATTGTATGGTTTGCTGAACCCCACAGTTCTCCGCAAGTCCAAATCGACGTAATTAATGCTTTGGTAGTACTCACTGTGAATTTGGGTGGAAATACGTGCGTCTGAATTGCCTGTATCTACGGTTCTATTCTTGTCATTTTTGTTTTATATGTATGTTCCTTGTAAGCCTACTGCCCAAGTACGTAGAGATGGTTATATGGGGGATACCTTACTGTGTGTGAACACCGGTAGGCAGATACTTATAAGTGTGAATGTCACTTTTTGGAATTTTTTTTTAGCTTGATGCGCGACCGTCTTCACTAGTTGGTATGAGTCTAGGGCTGTTTTGCTACAAGGCCAGGATCAAGATGTGAGTAGAGGATTGCGTTGACGTTCGTGAAGGAGGGTGCATAAGTTTGACAGTGGTATAGACTGTGCCGAGTATTGGTCTTAAGATACCCCCTTGTAGAACGGCCTTCGAACTAGTAGTCTGAAAATTCAAAGCCAATATTTATAAACAATGTTTTATTTTTGTATTTTATTAGTATTACTCAATATTTGTAAAATAATTATTATTTGTAGCTTAACTGTTTCACATCTTTCTGGTCTTTCTATTCTCTCTACTTTCCTCGTTTATCGCAGAGGTCCACAAAATACACAAATGTGGAATGTTGACTAAGAAAGCTTTTGGACAAGTTACGGTGAGTTTTTAAAGTTTTGTGGATGTTTATATTATCGGGATTGAAAAAAAATCGTTTCAAAATGTGATGTGGAAAGAATTATGGAGTTTAGCTTGAAACGTATTTTTGATTGGAAGGATTCGATCATCTAGAAAATGAATATTCTCGCTGATCCCGAACTGTAATTATGTCGGTTTCGGAAAAATATTTGTAAACTGTGAGTTTGGTAGTGAAGATCAATGGTCAAGTAACCTAAGGAGTAGTTTGTACCGCCATTACGCTACTGTCTAATGGCCGTCCATGGGATTTCACGTTAGTCTTTGTCAGTTTGGCTAGGTGGGAATGGGTTGTCCATTGAAATAGACTGGAGGATAAGAGGAATTTCGGAGGTTAAAGATATGGGATTAAGTTTCAATTAATCTTTATCCCCCGTTTGCGAGAACAAGACTGGAAAATGGAGTTAGACGCCAGACTATTTAGGAACTGAATTAGATGACTACAACTTTTAAATTTGTAAAACTTTCAAACTAAAGAAATGTTTGTCAAGTAAACAAGAACTTATTAAATAAAACACTAATCTGATATTTTGCTGAATTTCCATTAAAATTATTTTCCACATAAGTATTTATGTGTGGTATTCTTTTCTTTTCTTATTTGTATATTGGATAAGTTTTATTGGCTTTAAGGAAAAGGAATAGATAAAAATTAAATATACTTTCATGTATCTGGCCTGGTTGACTTTCCCTTGGAACGTTGGGACGAGTACTGAAATTTGAAATCGTCTGTGAAAAATTTTAATTATGCAAATATGAAGACATATTTAAGATTCCCCCCCCCATGATGACCTTAAAAAAGATAGAAAGCTTGGGAAAAACAACTGAATTTTCTTTTTCATTGATACCACACATTTATTTAATCTCGAACTAAATCAATCATTTATATTTATTGCATAAATAAGTCATTCCTAATAAAACTGGGAAAAGAACCAAAGAAAAATTGAACAAATTCACAGATATTGAAAGGGGATAAATCAGTGATTGCACCAGTTTATTTAATTTTAATTATTGTGAATGAAATTATGTATGCATATTATGGCATAAATAACCAGTTTTTAGCTATGAATAGTAGAACAAATCAAATTTACGGAGCGCGAAACGAGAAGAAAGGCTATTTTATTGTATTTTTTAATTATAGTTGTAAAATTCGGACCAGAAAATGTTTATCAGCTTTCAATCGAAGAAAATTAGAAAATATGGAAATCAAGAGTTAATCATTTTTTGTAACAATGTTCACATAACTTTACCATACTTCAATAAAATCAATTGTTACTTATTTTATTAGTATTGGTACAAATTCATTTTTTCACTTTTTACTCAATCCAATGAAACTGCGATCAATATTATATTCTGAAAGTATAGTAGAATCGTGTACATTAACTGATTTATTGATTTTGTACCTTGTTATTCTTTAGCTAAACGTCTATTTTCCATATTAAATTTGTAATATAATGTATTTCTTCTGTATCGATGGTTAACTCGTTGCTGATCAAACAATAAATATATTTATATGTAAAGTATTAAGTGATGGAGATGAACATACACAAATTTACAAAATTATATGAATTTTTTAGTGAGCAAAGAGAGTTAATGATGCAAAACCGTGAGGTTGCCATTGAATTTCAAATGGTTTTAACGAGAATGATTTTCAATTATTTTCATGGTGTGGATTGGAGGTCCGTTCATCGCCTAATTGTTCCAATTTAGCTCTATGTATACAAACGGCCACAAGCAAACGTTTTAAAATTTTCAAAAATCTACTAGTTGCATTTACCCACCGGGCGCGATTATCATCGTTTGAACAAACGCCTCATAATTTGGTTAAAGTATGAAACGCCCTGTAAAATATACATATCCCAAAGGCGTCCGAACAGAGGAACGGCTTTTCATTATGATTCGGACGGTTTAAAAATATAATAGCGTTAACTGTAGCGTCCAGTTTTCTCACTTGCCTTGGATCCGGGCCAGGAGCGCACACTTAAACACGATCTATTTTATTAATACAATACCTTGGCTTATCGAGGTTTCGAAATACCGACTCGAACAATATCAAAGTCGCAGTCCCTTCCAAATCTTTTTAGGCTATTTTTAATTTTGACGAATGGTTTGTTTACTTCCCCTTTAAAAAAAAAAATCAAGTCTCAATGTTTAGTACTTTTAAAAATCGAATGTCTTGCGGAAATCGTAAATCAAGTGAATTGACTAAACATTTAAAGATTTACGATTATTTTTATCATCGTTGATAACATAAATTCGAGCTGCGATTAATGCCGTTGATACTTTGTCTTCGTTTCAATTTATTGAAGGTTATTTCGCCACTCTTGCAGCATTTCTAGCGTCTGTCATATATCCATTATATTTCGTGGTCCGATTGACCAAATAAATTCTTTCAATTAATTAATCTTTCTGTAATGGTTCAGATAAAAAAGTGTCACGAGAGGGATTCGAACCCACGATCTTCCGCTAAATACCTGCTCTACCACTTGAGCTGTATTTTGGAATTATGAAATTAGCAAGAAAACAGGCATTTTTATGACTCACCCTATTACTTTAATTGTACTGTATTAGTATATTATTAAACTACTTTGCATTTTCGGAGACACAGGTAATTTGATGTTATAAATTTATTAAATTGAACTACAGATCAAAGGCCAGATTAAAACCTTTTCAGGGAAAAAAATTATAATTGAGAAAACAGTGACGGTTTTGAAGCATGTGAAAGTAACAGAAATGTTTATTGTTTTTGTTAATATATTTTATAAAAAGTTGGACAGTGGTTTGAAAAGAAAAGTGAAAACAAGTATATTTTCTGAAGTTGAATATTGGATCAAATCGTTGCGAATCGGTTTGAAATTGTCCAAGTTTTCCTTCAGGACTTCCACGGTGCAAGTAATTCACTAGTTTAAGTGATCCGCCCGACCAATTAATATCTTTCAAGTAATTAAGGTTTTCAGTTGAGATAAAAATGTCAGCGTCACGAGCGGGATTCGAACCCATGATCTTCGGCTAGATACGCCGCTGCTCTACCACTTGGGCTATCGTGACCCCAATCCACTCGGACACTAACTACCCATATCAACCCTATCTCTTTGAACTTCCCCTCATTTTTTGCCATTTTCCCAGGGGATGAATGAATTTTTACAATTTTCGCAAATCAACGATTGGCGTTTTTTTTATTGAAGTCTTGTTTCACAGAACCGATTCTACACAGCAAACATTTGGCCCAAGTAAATTATTCGCCAAACTCGAATAGCGGCGGCGAAATAGATTAAGGGTGTAATTCGGATAGCTGGGGGGTTCCAAAGGGCTGTTTCCCCTAGGGCCAAATCGCCGATTTGGGTCAATATCCCATTGTCGCACGGTTTCAACTATCGGCTTTCCGGCCCTGTTTTCATCAATGTGATGTTTTTCAATCTCACTCTCGGATTGGCATATCGAAGTCTTTATTCAACCTAAGTCCCAAAACTGAAAGGAAAACAGATAAAAGACAAAGATTTCTCTTTACCATTCCATACCTGACTCAGGTTTCTTAAATCACCCTCCTTGAATTATCAGATATCGATTTGTGAAACACCACATTATTATTATTATTATATAACGGGGTACTTTTTAATATCAGCTATTGGCTCGAGGTGATTCGACACTTGTACGACAAAGTTCGCCGGATGCTTGTTCACCTCAAACGCATAGAACTTTGTTATCATAGCAGTATTTATTGTTTATCAAAGTCCCACTTGACCTGTACATTGATCTAATTTCTTTCTCGATTATGAATAGCTATTTTATATATTATAACAAAATATATATGCAGACATCCGAATGACTGATTTGGTTTTAGATCAGGCCACTTATAATTGCCTCATTTGCAATAATATTGATGATTCATTTTGATTTTTCCGAAGGTTAATTTTGACATCTCCTTAAATTTTTGAATAGTCATCCTACTATTAAATTATCTAACTATCCAAAGATATTGGTTAATAGATTGTTAGTTATTAATCCATGGAATGTAAGAAACGGTGAAAAAAATCGAAAAATATTATTTATTAAGACAATACATCCAGAGCTGGTATCTGTCTGTCAAAACGTTCAAATAAGCATAAATTTGACGTTGAATGTTGGAATAATTGACAAAGAGTTTCAATTAATCAGAAGAAGAATGATAGACGTTTAACATGGAAAATAATGATTGTTACATTCAAACAGATACCATGTAGTTAAGTTCAATTTATAAAGGGTTTATTAATTTCAAAAAAAACGTATTTGATAACGAGAGGAGAACTTCCGGGATTAGGTCAATGGGTCAAGATAATTTGGTATCGCATGTAAAAAATGTCATCTGTTGACATTTTTAACATGGTTTTGTAAGTTCTGTATGTATTCTGTTACATTATATCTGATGACGACCAGAAACTAGGTCAAAAGGTTGGCAGTCAAAACTAAATTTGCTTTTTTTCCCTCGAAAATGTACCTTGAAAATACTCTGGATTCGTTTAATTAAAAAAATTGGTCAATACCTCACTGCTGCTGGTCGATGTTTTTCATTAAGTTAAAGTTGGTAAATAAATTTTTTCAGCACCAAAATTTGAATAATTAGATCATTTTCCCTCTTTAAGATGGACACCATGTTTTTTCATTTAGCATAAAATCAGCGTTTTAGTTTGAGTTAATTAAAGTATATGAGCATAATGCTAGAAAGCTTATTTTAACAATGAAGTTGTTATGCAATTTGCCAAATTTTTTGAACGAGGTTGGAAATTTAGTTTTTTAAAAATTTTATAGTTAACGATTTGAAAATGATTTACTGTTTGTTTTTCAACGAAAGTTAAAGTTCTAAAACGGTGTCTTGTTAAATGCGGTTTAACGCTTTTTTAAAACTGAATTTGGATTTTTCCCAAAATGTGTAGTCCACATAAAAGTTATATTATGCAATGTATAATATTAAAATAATTGTTTTATATATTTAAAAATTTCATTATAAATACTTCCTTTTTGTATTTTTTGATTTTGGCACGGTTTTGGCAACTAAGCAATTACTCCTTTGCATAATACCTAGAAATTTTTTATTTACGGTCCTGGTTACTTAAAAAGGGTAACTCAATCAGAGAGAGGAGGAAAATGATTTATTTTAAATTATTTACAATGTACTGATAAAAGATTTACAAGATTGGTACACGAGCTGCAGTCTACAGTCAAAAAATATCAGAATTTTTTTGATACTTGAGCGTAAGAGGTGTCAAGCCTCAAACTCTCATGCCTCCTGCACTATTTTATTTGTATCAAAATGCTTGAAGAAAGTTGGTGGAGCGATAAAAATAGCTGGAATAAAAGTACGCATAATATAGCTCTGCTTTTAATAATTCTATTGCCTTTTAGTAAATATTAATTATGAAGTAACTAATGTGATCTTCGAGGTTTATTGGTTGGTTAATTTTTATAAATTTAAAATAATGATATACAAAAGGAAATGGGGTAAAGGTTGAAGAAATAAAAATGTTTTTTAATAGGACTTTATATATACACTTGACCTCCTCACAGGATGATCAAAAAAAGGACGTATTCATTGGCTAATAATTTTCTTGAAAAATTAACCAAGGCTGAATCTGGGATTAATTAAACTTAGAAGAAGATTTTAATAAATTCAGTTTTTTCTCTAAACAATTAACTTCAATTTTAGGTGTACACTTGACTTCTTCATTGAATTTTGAACGCTCTTTTTCTTGAAAAAATAAGGAAGGCTGAGTCTCGGATGAAATACACTTCGAAGGTTGTTTTAGTAAATACATTTTTTTTCTCCAAACACTTAACTTCAACTTTAGGTGTACTCTTGCCCTCTTCTAGAGTTTCGATACTCATTTTGTTGAAAAATTAAGCAAAGCTGAGTGTGGGATTAAACTTAGAAGAATGTTTTAGTAAATAAAATTTTTTTCTCTAAGCACTTAGCTTCAACTTTAGGGGTACACTTGACTTCTTCATAGAATTTCGATATTCATTTTCTCGAAAAATTAAGCAAACCGGCGTCTGGGATTAAACTTAAGCGTAACCATGTTTTAAACTTAGAGAAAAGTGTGAATAGTATGCATGTTTACATCTTTGGATTACGTTTAAAAATATTTTTTTACAATCTGAATCTTAAAACCTGAAATTGGATTTTTACTCTTTTGGTCTGATTTTGATCCCCCGTTTGGTCTGTTAGATGCGTTTCGGTATTTCGCCATCTTCAGGGCTACTTTTTAGAGAAAGATAGTATAGAAAGCTCCTGTACTTAAAAAAAATTAAAATCCTTTTGGAAAAAAATCTTATATGAATATTTGTAAGTTTTATCGTTAGTAGTAACCAATCTTTAAGAATAAGAATTTTATTAAAGTTTTTGAATTCATTTGTAAAAAGGAGCTGGTTCCTTATAGTCGTTTTGTTAATCGTACGTTCCGCTAGTTTTGTTTGTAAAAATTTCTTCTTAAATCGAAAAAGACTTCCGAGGAAGATAGAGATCTTTCAAATGTCTCCATATAATTGGAAAGCGAGCCGTTTCTTTTCGTGAAGATAAACGTCCGAGTCGCAATTTACCAGCCGTCCAAAACGACTTAAGAGAGTAATGTGCCGTCATTACTAGATGTTAACTTCAAGTCCACAAATCAATGGCTTCACAGGCCGCTATTGACGACCACCGCGAGCAGTAGAAGTGACAGAGCAATTTGCCCAAGAGGCCGCATCCGGCTACAGCGGGTTTAGCACATAATAGCTTCTAGAGAGCTTGAGTGCATACCTAGAGTTTAGCGAGCGCCCCTGCCCCTCGGGGCCCCTTTTCCACGGATCAATACAACCCCCCGCCCTACGAATTACTGGGTCTCTCACTTATTTGCAAGGAGGACTTACCTGGGGACATGACAATCCGGGTAGCACTCACGGAACACTCCATCCTTAAATGCAATAAAAACGTTCAACATTATTATCCCGAACGGTATTGCAGACATTAATGACCGTTCAATTACATAAAATAGAAATACATTTCAATGGACCATTAAAATCCCAAATGAATCAAGCCCCTATTAATTTTCAACATTGTTTTATATATTTGAACAACAACAATAAAAAACTTCTAAAAAGATAAAGATGTGACAAATTAATCTTTCTAAACGATTTATCCTATACATACAAAATAATTAGCAAAAGAAATATTATGAAGCGTCCTAAGGAATAGATTCGACAGGCTATCTTTCGAAACAAACTTCATTGTAAAATATATAGAATATAGTGACAAAAAGAAAAGACAAAGTAAAAATTGTCAAGTAATGTCAATAGACAAGACTATATGTCCTTAGGCCGGCGCCACACTAGACGGAATGGAACGGAAGTTTCGTGACGGAAATTTCTCGAAAATCCGCCCAACCCGAACAAGCCACATATAGAGCGCAAATAAACGGAATGACTTCAGCGACTGTTTGGATATGCAATTGATAACGTGACTCAGTTGATCGTGTTTGGTACAATGAAACAACTTTTCATTTTGTGTATTTACAAGGCAATGGAGAAGCAGAAGAGAAAGGCAGAACATAAGCTTCATCCAATATGCAAAGGGAAGAATTACACTATCTGTATGGGAACTTCGACGTTATCTTGTCAAGTTCTTGCAATATTATGGGATGGCTATAAAACTTCTATAAATTGGTCCAAGTCCATCCTAGGACTTGCAGTTTGCATGTCCGCCTGCCTACTTCTTCCGTTCTAGGCTTGTCCGTCGTCAGGGCGACGCACTCCAACTATTTCGCACTATTTTCATCTGTTTAGACGGACCCCAGAGGAACATTCCGTCGACGGACGCTGGTGAACCAACGGAACTCGACGGAGACAATTTCCGTTCATTCTGTCGCTGGCTGTGTCTTGAGTGTAACCTTGTACAGCGGAAATTTCCGTCGCATTCCGTCTAGTGTGGCGCGGGCCGAGTGTTCAATTCTGAGAAGATGAATTTGAGTTTCATCTAGTTATCTCAAATATAGGGGGCCCTGTAAAAGTGAAAACGGTCTTACAGATCTACTGTTCACCAAAAACGTCTTCGTGTCTTGGCACCCGAGCTTTTGTCTTGTGGCGTTTCCAGGACCAGATACTTGGTCACTTGGTTTGTCTCTTTTTTCACAAGGTTTTTGTCAATGTAACCAATTTTAACATTTCCTATGGCACAACCTTACTGAACGACTTACAGGTTGGTGTGTCACGGATTTGGACCAAACCTTTTTTAGTGATTTTACACTCCAAAATATCGGACACGTATCCGCTATTTCTTGTGAATAGGCCTTGGTTTAGCCAAAAAATAATTAAGTCAGAAACGGTTCAAACTTCGATTTAACCTATTTCGTGATTCTAGCGGTATAAAAAATTTAGGTATCTACTTTCGCGGAAATCGGTGTAAATTAATCTTTTGGCTGATAATTTCGAAGACCTTCTTGCGAATGATAGTGCAAGCTCTAACATTTTATATCGCAAAAGCTAGTGAAGCGATTTTTATGGTTGTTAATCCCTTGTAAAGAAATTATATTATAACTGAATCTCACATTAAGATCGGAATAGTACTTCTATTTAAAAAACGAGGTTAAAATTGGACAAAAATGTTTCCTTATTTTATGTATTTTCATCTAGAAATCTTTTTTATATTTATATGATAGTTAAAAAGCGTTTCTCTTCGTTCAATGGTTTGTTTAACATTGAAACTCTTTTAGCCGTTTTTGAATGAAAGTCGTTTAAATCAGATGTTCCGAGAACGACTTCTTAAAAATTGAAAAGCATTTAGGGGTCCAAAAATCGATAAATTTCAATTCAAACTTTATATTTAAGAGTCTCTAGAGGTGCTAAAACAAAATTCTTGTTAGTTTCATAAGACAAATAAGAACTTGTTTACTTGAAAAATAGGTTTTAGGATTGTTTTGGTTATTGATCAACTTTGGTAGATTTTACTATATTTTTATTTCAACATAAAAATGCTGTAAAACGATATATTCACATAATTTATTTGAATAGGTAAAACGAGGGGGCGTCGGTGGCCGCAAGGTTCAGTCTTTGACACGGCGGTCATCACTGTAAGGTAAAGGTCCCGGGTTCGAACGCAGCGGCCCCGTATTCGAACCCGACATACTTACAAATGGGATTTTTTTTCAAAAACACCGGCACCCTGAGGGTGTATATCGGCTGTTGCGAACCCTCGTAAAAAAGTCAGATATTTTGGAGTGTAGAATTACCAAAAAAAAGTTCGTTCCAAATCCGTGATATAGCAACCTGGTCGTCCACTTTTTAGTAAAAAGTGAAAATGATAAATATATTACATCCTATTCACCTATAATACTTAGTCTTCCATATAAATAGGACTAACACAAAAGCACATACACTTACTCCCTGCCTTATAATTACATCGTACTGACTGAAAAGATTATGGATCAGACACCTTCTTGTACAGCTCTAATTAATGTTAAATTATGTACATATATAATATATATAAATGAAGTTAACAAATATTTTTAATAAGTTTGAGTTAAGCAACCAAATTTTGGTATACATATATTCAAAAGTATTAATTGATTATTTATAGCAAATATAATTAAAGCAAATATATATTCACCTCTGTTTAATTCTTCTGGATTTGAGGGCCATTTAAGTCTTATATGTAACAACGTTCGAATTAAGTTTGCCAGCTTGACCTAATTTACGGTTTGTTGTAGGGATGAGCATCGATAAAAAAAACATCGATGGTCACCATCGGAAATTAACCACTTAGTACGACCATCGATTCTATAGTCTATACGTCGATGATTGTTTGAGTAACCATTAGTATACATTATATATTAGTATACGTTATTTTTTAAGTGCCACTTTACAAACATAAGCTAATTTTTCCAATTTCATCATTTCTGAACCTTTATTAGAATCTCGATTAAAATGTTTATTTGTTAATAACTTATTTAAATTAGTAATTAGTAGTTTCATTTATAGTTGTATATAGACCTCTCGGACCCTTTTAAATAAATGACGTCTATTGTTAAAATATATTGTGCCAGTGAATTTTTTTTCAAAATACCTCCCTGTTTTTCTTCGATATTTTGGAAAACATCCATCCAAGCTCAATTCCTGTCCCTTGCTCAAAAAACGATAAAGGTTTTACGTGTAGTTAAGGAATTAGTGTATGCAAACTTTAAAATGAAACACTACCACATTTTCCCCGGAACGCAATTAAAAAATGGTAGCTTTAAAGCGGATTTATCCCCTAAACGATTTCTGTTTTTCGAAATAATCTGTCCAGCTTTGGAAAACAATCGTTCAGAGGGTACTGATGTGCCAGTAAGGCAACAAACTGAACAGCTCCTGACAGGTTCTGATAGGTCACTTTCATATCAGAAGAATATGGGTCATTCCCTATTCACAAATAAGGAAAAACTGAAAAAGTTCAGAAAACATCGACATTGAAAACATCGAACATCGCGCATACCATCGATGCTCATCCCTAATTCTTTGTTTATGATGTTATGGTATAAAAAAGAAGATAATTAAATCAAGGAAATATAATATGTTTTTATTAATCCTAAATCAATTTAGTGCCTGATAATCAAGATCATTGATCAATATTATTGATATTAGCAACCGTGTAGTCGGTTTTGTACCGTTGTGTACATATTTCCGGTTGGCTTAAAGGCCTTGTATCGGCGGACGCGGAAGGTTGACACGTTGACCTCAACTGCGACAAGATAGGTTCTCCCCGACAATCACAAAGCCCATCAATCATCTACTGCAGGGTTTCATGTCGCGATGTATAAATCACGAAGAGCTCGAATTCCTTCCTGCAGCCAAAATCCCATGAAAAGGAACAACCGAACGACAGGACCGGAGCTGTGTTGCTTGCTCTGAGGGAAAAATCGTATAGGTGACATTGGACATGAGATATTGCGAGCAACGGCTAATAACTATTGGACCATACCAGAAAATTAATAATGTCCAAATAAAAAGATTTCATATATCAAAACTTTTGAAAATAAATTTTATTACCTTCAATATATTTTTTGATCTAATTCTAATCAAAATTTTCGAACATCTTGAAACTTTTGCACAATATTCAACTTTCACACCACATTTTATTTTATATCACTCCATTCGACTTTCCTTGATTTACGAGTAGTTGACACCGTATCCTCTGACCTATAAAAGAATGAATGAATGAATGGTAGCAAGACCTATAAAAGAAACATTGCTCAGTTGTTTTTTGGATATCACAGGCATTCGACAGAGTTTAGTACCCCTGACTCCTTTTCAAATTATCCTTAAAATATCTTCTACACCTACTATCTCTGATATAAGATGGTTACTAGTTCCGCAACGGAGTATCTCAATGGAGGACAAATCCTCTACACAGTTTCCACCGCTGACTTACCTATACACACGACACAACCAAATTTCAACCTTCGCAAACGACAGAGCAATCCATCCTCACATCCTATGCTGATCCTAAGCTACCAGCAGACGGAACCCACGAACACCTTACCTCAGTGGCGGTGCACGCAGTGGCTCATTAACCTAAATAGAAAAAACTAGCCGTCATGCGAAGACAAATTAGCCCACCATTGCACAAGACAATAACGTAATTCCACCATCCCTGCAAATCCGCTGCGTTGGGTTCTATCTTGGTAGCTGTCTTTCATGGAACGCATACACTAAACTAATAGGACAAGAACTGAAGCGAAGTTATGGAAAAGTCAAGTTCCTACTTGGACTTAAATTGCATTACAAATTAGGAATATTCCGTACTCTAATCAGACCGATTCGGGCTTACATGATTTGAGCTGTGGTGCTCAGCCAAATATTCCAACAACAAAAGAAACCAATCCTTTCAATCAAAGGTCTTTAGTCGTATCATAAACTCTTGTTTCTACATCACTAACCACCCATAAAGATCTAAATATTCTGTTGCCTACGAAACTTCCACTTCTAGCTATTAGTGGTCAGACCAATAAAACCTACAACAGTAGTCTCGCGGACTCCTAACATAACCCTATGCCAACTTTCTTTTTTATGTTAGGGATTCCATTAGAGGTTGCAAACCTTTTCTTTACTGCGACCTGTATAGTTCTATTCTGGAATTGGTACGACTATAACTATACCACGAAAAGTGCAGTTATCCCTAGAAAACTGAGCATTTTTCTCGGCTTCTTTGGTTTGACAATTGCCTTACGTAGTTGTTGTACCGTAACCCGGCTAGTGCTTCAAGTTGACAAAGCATGTGTCGATGTTTCTGGTTTCTCATGGCAGAGTGAGCATGTTTCTGTTTCTGCTTTACCAATTAGAGATAGAAGTTTAGGAAGCAGAGATGAGTACAGAGGTATATCGTGGTCTTCAAATCCAATCTGGTAAGAGATTGAGAAAGGTTCTGTCGCCTCCCTTTTTGGGATATTTGGGTAATTTTGTATAGTAGTTGTACTTAACTTCCTAAACACCGAAGACTTCCAACAATGCCTACTGAAGATGGCAAATAACATAACACAACTTCAAGTGAAATTAAATGTTGGGAAAAAATTTGCTGTTTAGATGGGTGGCATTTTATTTTTCAGGGAGTTATAGTGTGTGTAATTACAGTACTCTGTAGCCCAGTACAGAATAGGTGAATACAGTAGAAAGTCGAAAGTCAACTGTGGAATTCGTTCTTTTTCATCAATGCCCTGGTAAACTATAAAAGTTTATACCAGAAGTACTGTTAAGCATTTAAAGTTTTCGTTTATTATTTACAACCTGTTGAATGAAGCGGTTGTTGAGATTGTTGTAGCTTTATAGCAGGAGGTTGGAGGTGAATGGTGTTTAGGGAGGAATCGTACTGGGCCCAGGGGTTTTTAAATCGATCTGTCGAAGAAAAGAAACGGCCTTCTTTTCAAGGCTGGGCTGTTTCATCGTTTTGCGATTTCTGAGACGAGGAAGGAGGTGTGAAAACCGAAGCTGTCAATAAAAGGGCACCGGCTCACATGTCAATGAAGTAATCTCTCCCAGCCGAGCAGTAAACCACTCGTAAACCGGTATAAATTTCATAGAGTTACCGCTTTTTTCCCATCCCACTTGCGGATTTAGCGCGTTCCCTGCTCGGTCCCCCGGGTCGCTGTTCTTCAACACCTAACACGATAATAATTCATGTAAAATAAATTTGTGTTCCTATATATGAAAACGAAACTACAATAACAAACCGCCTCATAACTCATCTGAGTGTTTTATTGGGCAATATATTTCTTTTTTGTATTCAAAAATTCAAACAAATTCGAATAATTAACATGCGATAGGAATAAAAGAGGTGGTCACAAGGCCTTTTACACCTCGACCTGAGGAACCCTATATTGCTCCTTTATTTTTATATGTCACTGGCCAGCTTCAGGTTATTAACCAACCTTCATTGCCTTGCCAGTAGCTCCATTGTGTACGACCTTGCTTGCGGCTTTTCCTCTCGTAGTTTCAAGGATCAACACAGACTTAGACTCTCACAACAACATAAAACGTTTTCTGCGGTCGGATGACTCTATGTCCAGAATGCCCAAGAGCAGTCAGATCATTGGTATCACTGACTTTTGTCAAGAATTCCATACAATTCCCCACTTTTTGATTTTACCGCGCATCAGACTAAGATATTAAGCGCCGCCTGAATTTCAGAAAAAACGGCTATTTTTCTAAAATGGATTCCTAACCTATTTATTTCTCAGGCGTTGTGTTCAATGGCTATGATTATAGACTGTAAAGCTTTAGCGTATTTGCCTAAGTTTAAAATCCCTTTCTGGTGTAAGTACTTAATTTGTTGGGTGAAGTTATATTTTTGAGCAGTGACATCTATTGGCCTGACTAGCACGGCACCTGGCTGTAGCTCCTACCTCAGGTTTTATTTTTCGTTGAGATGGACAATGGCCATACCGCCATGGCGGATGGTTGTCCATTGATGAGTTTTGCGGTTCTCGTTGGATTAGAATATGGAGTGGTGGAAGGTGTAACATTTCCAAGGTCGCAGTTGGCGTTGTGCTCATGACACTGAAGCAAGCTTGGGTTTGAGCACAGCTCAATAGTCTGATCGCCTTAACTTGTAAAGTCTTGGTGCACAACACCTCCGACCGATATTTCAGCGTTATGACACAGGTATAGAGCCACAGGGTCATTTTAGAGTTTAATCCCCGTAGCACAGACTGTTTTGGCTCTTTGGGTATTTTTAATTAGATTTCATGTGAGCCGCTGGACTAACGTTGCTCGTAGAAAGTTGGCTTCTTTGGAGAATGCAATCGGTGTCCAGCTTAGCTCGGAATTTTCAAACTTTTCCCATCGCTATTTCCCTTGTAAACGAAACCATTAAAGATTTGTGGGGGTTGATAGATTCCTCCTCCCGATTTCACCCCATGTCAACCAGGTTGAGAGCCTGTTTTACTCGATCCATCATTACCTCTACAAGGCTGCCTTTTACCATACATCATGGTCGTCCACCAAGACAGTTGAATCCTTCTTGTTCCAGTATTTTCGGGAGTTCGTCTACCAGTGTTGACCGCAGAAGTGGCGAAAGATCCCCCTCCTTGTGGACATATTTCTGTTGTAGATCTCCGGAGTGTGCCACCCAGAGTCCATTTATTTATAGGTAACATGCAGATAAGAAATAATAATAATAAATTCCGAATTAAAAGTTGATCGTGAACCAATTATAAGTACCGAGTACACTGTCGATAATAAAACACACAAAACTCAACTCTGGTTTTGCGTGTGCCGTGTTATACCAAAACAAAAAGAATAAGCAGACAATGCTCATCTAAGACGACGAAACTATTAAGTAACTTTATCAAAGAAAAGAAATATCAAACATGACATTTGATAGAAGAATAGAAACTTACATTTAATAAAATAAATATGCACTTAAAAATAAATTTGTTGTAGTATTTTAACTTTCTTTAGTGTAAAATAGTTTAAAAATATAATATAAAGTAATATACAATCTATAAAAATTTAATTGCACCACCGTGGCAGTTTGAATGAAGGAAGAGCAGTATAGTTTTAAACTTTGTGAAAGGCTTAAAAACTGGCTACAAAAAGTCACATCATTCTGTAGAGACTTAACTTAAAAGAGAGTCGTTCTCGTTTGCGGATTTATTTGAAATCGTCGGGATAGTAAATAAAGGATTTTCGCCCCTTTATTGTTCCAAAGTTAAAAAAAGAAGAAAAAAAAGAATACGAAAGTTAAGAACCGCTGCCGTTGAATTAGTAAAGAATCGTTTACCAGGTCCTGAGCCGAGGAGCTAAAATGGAATCCCTTTCAATAGTTGAACAAGATCAAAGATTTCCGATCCTTTTTGGCATCCATTGGAGCGCGGAAGGGTGCCGCAACCACCCCCACGCCACGCCAGCCCATCATCATCACCCCTGTGCATATTTAATGTTCCCATGTGAGACCTCCTTCATAATGGGCTCTTTTAATGAATTCATGACGGTGAAATGGACGGATTGTTATTTACGAATAAATTAAAAGAAATTATTAATTTAAGGCGGCATTATTTTACTCAATAAGCAGATAAATGAAATAACCATAATTGGTTTGTTTAACGCCGAAATTAGACTCCTTCATCGACTGCGTCGCATGACATCTCAACAAAAGACTACTAAAGACATTGAAAATTTTTCCAAAACATACGAAACCAAACATTAAGAAGACTAATCAACTAGAAAAAAAGGCATATATGCAATACATGCAACAACATATCTCATATACTAGTTACCCTATAATACTTAGTTTTTATAAATATATACAGGTAGATATTTACAACAAACTATTTCGTAATATTTACTAGTTAAAACAAGTCCAACCAGATTTTTTAAATAATTATAAAACAGAACACTCGCCACTGTGTGATACAAAATAGAAAAATCCTACTTTTTAGTCACGAAAGTCTTCTCGTTTTAGCAAATAATACTACAAAAAATATTTTTCTTTATTCAACCAAGTACTTTTAATTTTCCTTTAACAATTAGGTAAACAAGGAACGTCCAAATTTCCATTGTAATAAAACCATCTGCTTTAATTTTGATAACGCAATGTTCAATATATATGTAGAGTAGACTGAAGCGAGGTTTATGTAAATATTGAAATAATAAAGAGACTCATATTAACACAGAGTACGTACACCCAAATAAATATGGCTACAATATGATTTAATTTATGTTAACTTTTGTTGTTAACTCCCTACTTTTTCGACATTCTTTTTCAATAGGGACAAAATTAACTATTCACTATTATTATTTTGATATGTATATATACATAAATGAATATATTCATTAATTTATTTCAGTTGGTGGTCGGACCAATTAACTTGTTTCAATTATTTTAACTTTATGAAAGGTGTCGGTTTGGATAAAAAAGTCAGTGTCACGAGCTTGGTTCGAACCCACGATCTTCGGCTAATTACGCCGCTGCTCTACCACTTGAGCTATCGTTACTAGGATCCGATCGGACACTAACTCCCCATCTCAACCTCACTTCTCGAATTTTCCCTCCTTTTTGCCATTTTTCAAATGCCATGTAATCTGGTGATCTACCAGTCGAGCCATCGTTGCTCGGACATATTTTCACTTACACTAGATTACAAGACATTTGAAAAATGACAAAAAGGAGGGAAAATTCGAGAAGTGAGGTTGAGATGGGACGTTAGTGTCGGAAAAAAGCCTGACTGATTCAGACACAAAACGAAAAATTTAACGGAGTATTTATATATTTACGACGCTTAGCACCTGGTACTCTGTGAATAGCAACAGCTCGTTCCGAAAAAATGAGTATTCTTGCCTGATCTTTCACTTCCTCGTCAGTTTATTTTGGTTCAATATAACTTTTTATTTAGCCATTTTGTCGAGAGAGATAGAGTGAAAAGAAAGGAAGAATGAAGCTAAAAGGCTTTAAATAGAAAAAGAGCAGAAAGAGGGGGAAAGAATGAGAGATAGATACCAATGGAGATAGAAAGAAGGCGAAAGAGAGAGGGAGAGAGAGAGAGAGAGAGAGAGAGAGAGAGAGAGAGAGAGAG
>CM077106.1:27106585-27149734 GCA_039619505.1 Cimex hemipterus | reverse complement strand
GAGAGAGAGAGAGAGAGAGAGAGAGAGAGAGAGAGAGAGAGAGAGAGAGAGAGAAGGACTAAACATTCCAAGTTTAGATCATAGTGAAGAAAAGAAGCGTCTTCTGTGCCAACCCCCCAAAAAATTGGACAAAGATGTTTTTTATATATGTTACCTTATATTTTCTAAATATATATATTTTTATACATGTTGACGAGGCAGAGAAAGAGAACGAGAGTGAAGAAAGTAAGGCTGAAATGAAGGAATAGAGAAAAGAGGACATGAACAGAGAAAGGAGAAAACACTAGATAGAAAGGTAGATAGGAACAGGGACAGAGAGAAGAGGAGAAGGTTATTGAGAGAGATAAAATTGAAAGTGAGCAGATAGCAGTGAGGAGGGGGAGATAACGTAGATAGCTATAATAAAGAGATAGGATAGATAGATAGATTATTTAAGAGCTAATAGTGTCATATGTTGTAATATGATACACGATATATTTTTTTCAAGCTGACAAATACATCTTGTATTTCTATAATTGACAATGCTGAAAAAGGTTTGCAACAAATAATCGTTGAAAAAGCTTTTTATAATTATCAGCCTTGAAAATTACCGTTGAAAAATCGTAAATTTGAGGGAGCACAGTATTCGTTCTTAATGCCGTGACATTTACGACTCGAGTATGTGGAATAACGACGTTCCAAGTAACAATCAAAGCTGAAATAAGTTTATTTCGTATCGATTTGATGTCCTAAATAGCACTTTGATTGGTCTGTAACTTTTAAAAAGTTGTAGGAAAAACAATCTCTTGTTTAAATTTGTTGGAATGCTATCTAAGCAATTTACTTTGACATCTACATAGGGGCATTCCTTGCTACCGTTTTGTTCAAAATGTTTTTTTACCCGATTTCACATTTGCTTTAACGTTTTCACTGTGTAGGCTGGGGTTTTAGATTGGAAGCGTAAAATGTGGCAATTCCATTTGGGGGCAACCGCGACACGAGATAGGAAGTGAGATAAAGTGCGTCATTAGCGATACGAGGACCATCTGATCGCAAACAGACACATCCGACTTTCCTATACACATGAAAAATATAATTTCTGTAGTACAAAATTAAATTTAAGCCAACTCACGATAGCTCAAGGTCTATTAAAAAGGAGCCGAAGGTCGTGGGTTCGAATCCCGCTAGAGACACTAATTTTCTCGTCTCAATTAAAACCTTCGATACAAAGATTGACTAATTGAAGTTATAAATTCTGTCAATCATGACTGCTGAATATGCATGGATTAAACGTAAGCCTTCGTTCCTACACTTCAATTACGTAGTTTTATTATAGTTCTTTACTCTATGTCTAACACAAACATGAAAAATAAAGTTTCTCTATAATTTTCTCATTTCCTTTTTACAAACATTTACTTTAAAAATTTCTGTTACTTCAAAATTCTTGACTTTTTCTTTCATGATAATCTAAACAAAAAATTTTTAAAAACTATGGATGTACGTTTGTGCGAACTATGTTGAACTATGTCGGCACTACATGCTGGCTTCTGAAAACATAAAAATTAAAGCTTACTCTGAGGAGTATCAACGATTTTAGCCGTGTGGGGCTATGCATTGTTTGCCATAAAAATAAAACTCTCCCAATTAGTTGCATATAAAAAATAGCCCATCCTCAACGTACCAAGCTATGCTAGGGAACGCTCGATGACGGTTAAGTTTGTAAATAGAAATAACTGTCCAAACCATAACACCATCACCCAAAACCCGCAAACTCATATCAGGCAGTGGAAAATAATAACAAATGTGTACACCTACGAACATATCAGTACCAAGCTCGAAGGAATATGCTACTAGATTGGGTTCGGAGATTCTCACTGCCATACTCAGCAGGGCTATCATGTTGTGGATATCACCGGTCCACCTATTGAGTGAGGAGACAGTTGCTTCGGTGGCTCCAAGATATGAAGCAGATCTTCGATCGAGTATAGCACTTTTGGAAGCAATCATTAAATCACTACCTTATTCTAAAATTCTACCTAAGCTACAAATATGTACGTCATCAGTGGCATCAGCAATCACACAGTATGTTAAAACCAAATCGTCTACACGGAACCACTGACGTATTTCTACCTTCCTAAAACTATTATTTATGAGGATAATACCTTCATATTTCATTCTATGATCGAGCTTGACCGGCAAATACTGTCAGGTCTTCAATGATATTCTCAGTAAGACAGCTATCGCACAAATGCAGGCGTATCTTTGGATATATCCTCTACACTTCCATCGTTGACGTTTCTACCTTTTATAAATTATCCTTACCATTGGGGATGATACTGTTTTCGTTTGATAAAAATCCTGTCATCTCAACCGGAAACCGGCAAACTCATATCACATCCCTTGAGCAGTGGCTTACACAACGAACAATTATTTAAAATACAAAACAACAAAAATTTATTGTACGAAAAATAACCACTCTGCCATTAGCTAACACAACAATTTTTATCTTGGGCTATACATTGAAAAATGGAAGTTGGAACCACACTCTCGACTCAAAAGACAATGAACCAAATGGGGCTTGTGATATCCAACTCGACCAGGATGAACAGATTCTACGAAACAAATGACTCATGTTATCACCATTCTGATACCAATTTGGCCATACCATCATCAAACTTGGTAGTTCAATCAAACGTCCTAACCACTGACAAATTCAATGCATATAATTCAAAATCTTTCAAACTATCGTCCATGGTTCTACGTCTGCATCAAATCATACCATTCGCAGTGAATTTAAAATCCAATAAGTCCTTGAAGTGGAGAAAAACAGCCACAAGAGGTTTCACGACGAAGAAATATATGGTTGCTTTATTAAAATAGTTAACAATCTTGTTTCCTGCGACAGTGCCAACTCTGGGAGTTTTGTATAGATTTTCGAATTATTGTTGAAAACTTTCTGCCGAATAAATTCGTTAAGAACAGTTAACAACTTTGAGAAAGAGTTAATCACTTGCTGTAATTAATTAGCGAGAACGAAACTTTTGACAATTGCACTTCACGACATATCTCTTAAATTTATAATGCTAATTAGTCGTTGAAAGGGTTCAAGTCCTTAGAGATTTTTACCACAATATTAAACGAGAACCAACTTAAGGCTTTTCTATATGAAATATTTCACTGTACAGTTGTAAATGTATATTTTATATAATACAAAGTACAGTTCATTTAACCAATACTGAAGTTTATTTATTGAGCGAAAGACGTCAATATTCCATTTTTTGACAGTATCGTTTTAGAAGTTTAATTGAAAGTAAGACTGACCTTTTCCAGTTTCTACTTTTTAAATTAAAATTTCACAGAACTTTTTTAATAACTGAGCTTTAAGTTATAATGATAAATAAATCATCCATAAGATATATTATTAAAAATTATTTCCTTAATTGTTCACACCTCTCGAAAAGTATGAAATGTAATAACAGTAACAATGTGTGGTGATTAGTGGAAGATTATTCACAATTGGTTATTCAGAGATCGTGAGATGCGGTCTGGTATGACGTATGACATTTTCTTTATCGAGTCAACGTTTCGATCTTTATTGAGATCATCTTCAGATCTTGGGAATTGCTCTTTTCTATGAAGCCGACGCCTTATACAAAAATCTCATTCTTACTTTTAAACCAGCCGACTTCCTTCCCCACCCCTTCAAAATCCAACGTATATAACATAAAAGAGAAATATATCACTGGTACTCTCAACACGACACGTAAGAATGACACAAATACGCAGAAAACAAACATTTTTCGTCAATAGAAATACTTATATTGAATATAATAAATATATTTTGCATTGTACAAATTCACTTTTTCCCACATCCTACATGTAAACAATGTTTGTAAATCCGTGGCCCTGAAGATGATCTCAGTAAAGATCGAAACGTTGGCACGATAAAGAAATTTTTTTGAAATGTACGTCACACCAGACCGCATCTCACGATCTCTGAATAATAATAATTTTTTAATACAAAAATTAAACGAATTTAAGGCTTAAAACAAATACAAACGGAGTGCTGAGTAGTTGGTTCGTCCGACTCGTATTTGCCAGGCTAGAGGTTCTGGGTTCGAATCCTAGCACAACTTCTAGAATTATATTTGAGATTAATTTGGAAAATGTATTGTGAATTGTTTCAGACCCCTCGCATGCGGCACGCACTGAGTGGCAATTACGAGAATACTAGAAATTGTGGTTTGATATTTCCCAAGCAATACAGCTTCTTGGCTCAAAGTACTTTTCCTTGTTTCATAATACAGTTAAATAGAAGATCCCGTTCGTTTAACTGGTATTAGGATATTGTTTGTCACTATAGAAATTTTTTTTCTCGAATATTGGAGGCACTTTTTCCCTTAATCCCATCGTTTAACCTAGGGGGATCTTCATTGTGTATGCCCATGTTGTGTACGATTTCTCACATGGAGTGACCCGTACGATATCAGTCCTCTGAATTTTAAGTTGTGTTCGCATTATTCGAAAAGCGAAGAAAATATTTTTTGTGATGGTTTGCTGCAAATATTGCAAGACGGATTTGGCTTTCTTCGTTCTGATAGCTCTAATCTAGTAACTTATCAGTTATGGCGAGACATCGTTAATCATGTTTTAAATCTGGCACCTCTAGAGTTCGTCAACGTCTTATTTTGTGGGCCCATTCTAAGATGGAAGATTGGAGAAGTATGTTCTGGGTCTGTGGTTTTGCAGTTCCTCCTCTGGCCAGTTTATCTGCTTGTTCATTACCCAGAGCTTTTATGGACCCTGGCACTTATGATATTGCTTGGCTGTTATTTGCCTCCAGAATTTGGAGGTTTTGGATGCATTCTCCAATTATTTTCGATTTTAATATTTTATGGTTATTTACCATTTTGTTTCAATACGCCAATATTATGTATTTCTACCGTACATAAAACCGTATAGTTACCTATCGCAGGTTATGTGTTTATAATTTACATTTTTATAAAAAATTTAATACTCCCCAAAAATTGAGTTGCCAAAGATTGTAATGAAGATTCTTTGAAACTGAAGTAAATTTTAGCATGCATAAAGGTTTTATTTATAAATTAAAATAAGAAAGTTACAAAAGTAAGTTACGCCGGCTTTTTTATTTACCTCCACTAGTGGCCAGCGACTTGTCGTAGAAAGAAGGCCATAAAAAGCTGCTACGGCTCCGCTTAAAATTTGAGCGGAGTACGCCAGCTCGAGATTACGCATTAAAAAACTTTCTAATGAATCGCCAAACCCTGTTTCACTTCGTTAATTAGTTTGGGAAAAGTGTCCCTCATAATAATCGTGTTTTTACCATTCAAGTTTCCCGAAATTAATTGATTTACAAACCATCAAACTGATATAAATCAACACGGCAAGGGTTAATTTACCGTTTTAATTAAGTTGGTAATGCTTGATTATGAAGATTCTATAACCTTCATGATGGTTGAAATTTATACATTAATGGAACGTGTATCATTTTCCTTATTTGTACAATATATAGATCTTGTCATCCTGGTACGCCTCCTATACATGTTTTTGAATTATTTTAAACTCACTTCAGACTTTTATTATCTGCATTGGTTGGTTTGGTCTACATCTATTAACACTTTGTAATAAAAATATTCCCGTCGTAGGGTTCATTTCAAACATACTGGTCTGCCTATCCATGTAGATTTTTTTCTTTTAAACAGTTTTCAGAATATTACAATGTATGGCAGTAAGTTTTTCTTCAAGTGCCAGAAGTTTTGGTCTGCAGCAGAAATATTTTTTAGTTCGATTCTTTTCAATCTTCCTGGCCATCAATGTAGTTTTGTCTTTTAAATATTTTGCAGAATTTCACCATTTTCTGTACAGGTTTTTCTTCATGAACAAGAAATTCTGGTTTGCAGCAGAAATATTTTTGTACCTTGGCTCTTTTCAATCTTACTGGCCATCGATGTAGTTTTGTTCTTTTAAATAATTTTCCGAATTTCACCATTTTCTGTAGAGGTTTTTCTTTATGTACAGAAATTCTGTTTTGCAGCAGAAATATTTTTTTGATTTAGTTCTTTGCAATCTTACTGGTCGTCTATCCATACTGTTTTGTTCTTTCAGACAGGTTTCATTATTTTACTTTCTTACCTGGTTATTTCTACACGTCTTGGAGAAATTTTCACCTTGTTCTCGTTTTAAACAAAACTGAGTTCTAAAATTACGTTGCGTCCTATCATTTATCGTGTCTATCCAAGAGCTATTTCTATGACACGTTTTAGCATTTCGCCATATTTCAGAGGAGGGATTATGTTTTGTATGAGAGCAGCTATGGTTGATTTATAATTATGCCTGCAGCTTCCTTCATATTATCCTTTTCCGTGCGAGGAAAGGCGTGCCAGGGTGATCCCAAATGGTCAAACTACGGGTTCATCACCCAGCACATCTCAAGAAGAAATTTACACAATATAGCATATTCATGAAATCCCGCTGGAGATTACTGGATTTGAAACATAAAACAAAACGCACAGTTAATGATTTGGATTAAAAATACTATACAGGGTGAATTGCTACTCGTGCTACAAACTTCTCCAGTAGATTCTTCACCCTAAAATGAACAAAAAAGTTCATATTGTCCATGGTCCGATTCTCAACCATTTCAGAGTAATTTCGCTTTTTATCGATTTTGAAAGATATCACGTCCTGGGGTCGGAAAATCGTGATATCTTTTAATCTAAAAATTTCTCTGAAAATCTAATAGCACCGTTTAAATTCCCGTTAATTTTTCAATAAGAAGATGACGGTGGCAAAATGTTTGGGCTAATTTCTTGTGTTTTATTTCAGCCAGAACTACAAAATAAGTGGAAAATTGTGTAAATCGGAAAGTGCATAAAGTAATCCAGAGTTTCTAATTTTAGTCTCAGAAGGCAGCAAATTTGAGGAAAACTACCTGATTTAATAACGCTTCTAACGCACTCGTCATTTTTTTATTTGGTGGTTTTGAGACCAAGATGTTGATGACAAAAAGAGAAAAACTGTAAAAACCACCAAGTTTTTTCACTTTGTTTTTCTCTCAAAATCATAATTCCATTAAAATTTTTTAATTTAATTTAATGCCCATTTAGTATGTAATGCTTAAGAAGGATCTCCCAGTTTAAGGTGTGTGAAATTTTGAAAAAGGAAAAACTATATCCCTACCACGTTCAAAAGATTCAAGTATTGCATACTGGTGACAATTATCGTAGGAAGGAATTTTGTTGCTGGCTTGTACAATCTGACACTGAGGAACATCACTTCTTTCATCGAATTTTGTGGTCAGATGAATCAAATTTCACCCGAGACGGAGTATTTAACACCCATAATCTGCACCAATACTCCCATCAAAACCCACATGCAAGTCGTCAGCAACATTCCCAAAGACGTTTTTCAATCAATGTTTGGGCGGGAGTTATTGGAAATGTCCTCATCGGTCCCTACTTAGATTCTCCGGCAAGATTAACTGGCCCAATTTATTTAAATTTTATCCAAAACATGCTGCCCACCTTGCTGGAGGACCTTCCTTTACAATTGAGACGAAACATAATTTTTCAGCACGATGGTTCGCCTCCACATTCCTCTAGATTAGTTCAGGCGTATTTGAATCGAACATTCGAAACATGGATCGGACGTGGTGGGACAGTTCCATGGCCACCAAGATCTCCTGATCTTAACCCCATGGATTACTTCGTCTGGGGATATCTCAAGGAACTAGTCTATCGCACTAAAGTGACAAACGTCGACGATTTGAGAGCAAGGATCTTCACCGCTGCTGAAAAACTTAGACGTGTTCTCAGTTTTGGTGTGACAGTTGGAAGTATGAGAAAACGGGCACGTTTGTGTATTTCGGAGAACGGTTTTCAATTTGAACAAAAACTAAAATGAATAAAAATAAATGAATTTTAAAAATTATTGGTGAGTTTCTATGTTTTTTCCAATCTAAAAAGTTGAACTCTCAAACATTAGCAATCCTTGAACCACCATTTTTTCTCTTTTTGTCATCAACATCTTGGTCTCACAACCACTAAATAAGAAAATGACGAGTGCGTTGGAAGCGTTATTAAATCAGGTAGTTTTCCTCAAATTTGCTGCCTTCTGAGACTAAAATTAGAAACTCTGGATTACTTTATACACTTTCCGATTTACACAATTTTCCACTCTTTTTGTAGTTCTGGCTGAAATAAAACACAAAAAATTAGCCCAAACATTTTGCCACCGTCATCTTCTTATTGAAAAATTAACGGGAATTTAAACGGTGCTATTAGATTTTCAGAGAAATTTTTAGATTAACGATTTTCCGACCCCAGGACGTGATATCTTTCAAAATCGATAAAAAGCGAAATTACTCTGAAATGGTTGAGAATCGGACCATGGACAATATGAACTTTTTTGTTCATTTTAGGGTGAAGAATCTACTGGAGAAGTTTGTAGCACGAGTAGCAATTCACCCTGTATATTTCGAATAGGAATCCATAAGGTGCAATAATTACATTTTCACTACGAAATAAGTTTGCTGCTGTAAAAAAGAAATATATAAATGTTTTAGAGTTAAATAATGTATTGTCGGTGTTACCTACTTAGAGGAAAAGGATCTCAAGTGGATCAAGGGGTCTTGCTTAGACAGCCTCAATTAGAAGCGAAGTGATGTCGGATAGCCGTAGAGTGAAAGAAATACAAACCTCTTACATTTATCAAGTTCTAGATTAAAATGTAACAGGCGTGCCAACGTAGTTTATTTTGTGGCTTAAAACGCACATCTGGATTATTATATTTCGACGACTTTTTTTTCTGTAAAAATACTGTTATTTTTGCTAATTGATGGTTAATTTTTAAACGTTTGTCGAGAGGTAGCTGAGTTGTTAGGTTTACTTAGGGATAATTAAAACATGCAAATTCTGCTGTTTAAAAGAGTCGACCAAAGTTTCCCTTTAGTACAATTTATTATAAAGGACTCCTCAAGTATCGTGTTTATTTGTAAATAAAAAATCTATTTCCATTTTGTCTTTTGTTTCAATTTAAATAATTTGATTAAATTATTAATATATTTCTCTTTTTTTGTCATAAAAAAACCCTTCCATTAAATGGTAAGAGCTCGGGTAAAATGATATCCCGTCCCGTTTTGGAAAGTGGTTTCCGGTGGCCTATCGCCGAGCAATTTCTCTCATAAATATTAAACGTTTTCTTATAAACCGCCTTGTTCCAGGAGGTAATCCAGTTGGGCCCAGTTGGCCGCGTAAAGCTTCCTGCCAAACGCGGTCTCCCGCCGGCGTGAAAGATGGCCTAGGAAAACTGTTTCATCGGCTTCGAAATTTCGGGGTGGAATAAGTTATTTTTACCGCCAGAGTCGGAAATCGGCGTTTTTACAGGTGGACCCTCGCCCAAGAGGTGCACCCCTCCTATCAAAATTATTACCAAAGAATTTATACCGACAGTACACCGTAAATGCATTTTCCCGAAGGTTAATTATTAAATTAACCATAAAATCGTTATTTTTATGATGGGTTTTATTAAAGATAAAAAAGTTAAAAAGATTTTATTATAGGCACTTGGGTGGTGTGGTTCCTATTGACCACAGTAATTTGTCACAAATTTCTGTACATATTTGCCAGAAGAATGTTTTTTGTAGAGATAATTAGAATAAGGCTATGCAAATGTCGAAGCAACATATTTTTCTGCTTTTTTTTGTTAAACGAAAAATCTTTTCAAGAAAAAAGAAGAATAAGCTGCTATCAAAAGAGTTGTCCATTGACTCATTAGTCAGAAGTCGGATTTTGAGTTCGAGACTAGTTGATTGCAAAAGTTTCATCGAGTGGGATCTAGACCTTAGTTTTATTTTGTACGAAATGGATGTGTTTTTGTGAAAAGTATGGACTTGGATTAATATTTACATATCCTTTATTCATAATTAATTGACTTGTAGTTTGCCCCATTAACGAATCCTTATGTTTTCATCATAGATTCACAGGATTTATAAACAGTAGATTTGTTATATTATCTACTCTAATCAGATGATCTTTCTAGGTGATTTGACACTGATTAATTTTTTAAAATAAAATTACGATTTAAAACCTCTAAAAACAATATTGTTGGGAAACCCCTCGGGCAGAAAAATTGAGGAGAAAAATACCTAGTGTACCAACTAGCTAGTTCTGGGACAAATCTTAAGAAAAATAAAATTATATAAACTTTTTAAGACCGGTGGTAAGAAACTTCCCAAAACAAAGAATGTTATTTAAAAAAAACTAATCATATAGGTAAAAGATAGAGGGGATATCCACACAGCTAATAAACATCAGACAAAAAAGCAAGAAGTTTATGAGAATTAAGAATTATTACACAAAATATGAAGTATCAAACCACTTTTATTTAAATTTCTAATTTTCACAAAATCCACAAAGATGAGAAATGCTCAGAAAGACCTCTTAAAAACAGGAAGGTTTTTGGACCATTGTGATGACAGTCCTACTTCCTCCATCTTTTTAAGAAGAATAAACTGATCTTAGTTAAGCAATATTAATATTAAGGTCATCTCATAAATTCATCTTATCCTTGATCCTAACAATTGCCTTTTTTTATTCTGAATTTAGAATATAGCGAAATTGCACTGCTGCAGTTGCGAGGACGTCTGGTAACCTCGTCACGTTTCAGCTGGTCTTGTTACTGAACTGTCAAAGGTTTTAAAAGGGCCTTACTCTGGAAATCTCAGCTCTCCTTTTATTTTTTTTACTGTTATTCAGGTCAAGGGTTTTATAAAATGTTAACAGTGAGTTCGTTCTCAAGCGCTTCATATGCGATTTAGCATTTTATAGTTGCTAAATTGAAAAAAAATCCTTATTTATTGAACCATTATTTTGTTTAATTTTAACTCTTTTATCGAAAATGTTGAAATTTAACCTAAATCAGGTGTAATTACGTTCCACCTATCTCCAGCTTGAAATAGAAAATTTGTCCGATGTCATCCAGCTTACGGGTGGAAACGGTTTGAAATCTACTTCAAAGAGTTTCATTACTATTTATTATTTTTATCTGCCTCATGTAAATTCATTCATACATCTTACAAGTTTGTGTCATTATTTTCACATAACTTGAGCAACCAATGCCTTGTTGAAGTTATTTTTGATGGTGAGGTTAGAGATGAAGTAGGGAGCTAGGAGAATTGGTATTTTCCAAAAAGGAAACGACTTTTGATTAGAAATTTTGGTTGAGTTGAATGTTATGTCTTGATAAACAGCCTAGACTGCCACTCTTGGTCAAGATGCATTTGAAACATTAGGGAGCGTGTAGGTCTCTGGCTACTTCGTATAAGGCAACGTGGAAATTTCAGGTGGTGATTCATGATAGTAAAAAGGGCTTTAATGTAAGAGTTAATTTGAGCCGAAAGGTGACAGTGAACTTCAGAAAGTGGGAGGGGATCAATTCTTGAACAAAGGGAATGTTTAGGTCATTGTTGATTCTTGAGATTACAGACGTAGGAGTGAAGTTGGAGAAATCTTTGTTGGAATGTTTCGATGAAGTGAATATTGTCTTGAGCTTAGGCTGAAACTATCGCTCCTATGGCATCGGGAAAAGAGTAGTAGATTTTTGGGCCAACGTGGAGGATATGGGATAGGAAGAAATAATGATAAATAATAAAAATCGTGAAAAAAATTGTAGTCGATCTCAGCACATTACGACGATTAGGGAGGACAGAAATATTGCCATTGCTGCAAGACTGAACCCTTTGCATAGTGCTCACCAGACCCGAAATGACATACAAAAGGTTTGGGCAAGCGTTTATCAACAGAAAAAGTGAAAAGTTGGACTCACATAGGCCATAGATACGACCTCCAGTAACAGCCCACCACCAGCAACTCAAGAGAGTATGGTGCAGCGAGCTCCTAGAAGAGACCATTGGAATGCTTTTAGGTTTACTGATGAGAAACCTTTCTGTCTGTATAGTGATAACTGGCGCTGAAGAGCCCAGAACAGGGGATGCGAACAATGCCCCAGTTCGTGTTCCCTTCAGTGCACTTGGGAGGAGGCGGTTTGATTGTCTGGGTTCAGATTTACACTGTAGGAAAAACTGGACTCCACATTGTTGAAGGCAACTTCAGAAATTATCGACGAGCACATTTTCCCAACCAGGGATCCCATTGGCAGGGATTTTCGGTTTCTGGATGAAAATGCCAGACCTAAGACTTGTTCAGCAATGTTTAGCAAACATGGGACTTTCCAATCCGCCCCATCCCAATCGTCTCCAGACCTCAATCCGATTTTGCTGAGCTTTTTGATCCACAGCCAGATGACCTGCACCAAAGTGCAGCGTTGCAACATCTATGGAATGAAATTTCTTATGAATATTACCGTACCAACGGAATGCATGCGGTTCGTAGAGGTGTACCAAACAGAAGACATAGTACACAGTATTAATTGTTTACAAAAAATATTGGGTCCAATAATCAAAATTATGGAATTAAAACCTTTTATTTGGTTATTTGTTCAAAATCCCTGAATTAAATTTTCCTTCCGTAAAAACATGACAATTTGCAATAAACTTTAACGCAATTTACAATATAAATGCTATGGAAAATAAATACTACAATACAAACTACAACCCTTTTAATTGTTGAACAGTTTAGTCATAGACTTCTGTCCAGTTATTGTCACTTCATTTTCGTGTGGGAATAGAGCTTTCTTCT
This sequence comes from Cimex hemipterus, assembly GCA_039619505.1. Classification (NCBI taxonomy): domain Eukaryota; kingdom Metazoa; phylum Arthropoda; class Insecta; order Hemiptera; family Cimicidae; genus Cimex; species Cimex hemipterus. The sequence goes on along the minus strand of CM077106.1, from coordinate 27,137,039 downwards.
AAACGACAAAGTTAAAACAAACGTAAAATGTAGGTTATACGATATTGATATAAATATTTTTTTATTGTTTATTTATTTAAAATCAAAATTTAGTTAAATCGAAGACAAGCCAAGTTTATTTTATTTTAATTATCATGATGTTAAGAGCAAGGCTAAATAAGATTATGATCAGGGTGACATTATTTTAAAACTAAGGTTTGTTGTTCAACCGCTTATCTAGTCTGAAGTCAACTCGCGTTCCTAATTTTAAAGTTTACCCCAACTGTGAACCGTGCCACCCACAAACAGATAAATTATTCACTCTTTTCAAAAATACTTAATATCCAAAAGTGTCATTCTCCGCTTATTATATAATTTAAACTTAAGACGTAAATTTCAGCTGAATTTTTCTAATTCACAACTGTAAACCAACAAGTAGCGTGGATAATTCCTTTAGGCCCTTTCAGCACAAAATTCTTTTCTGTAGGAACGAATATTTGGAAGGTGGGTTAAATTGGGATAAAAGGTGATTGATATGGATGGAAAGGTTGGAATTGTAATTTATGATAATGCGTTCTTGCCAGGAATGTTGAGGTTGGTATGGTAGTGAGATTAAATATATAAAAAGAAATTAATGACTATCTTTCAGAGGGTCTTTGAATTTGGGAGCGTTTACTTGAGCCCCAAAATTCTTGCCAATAAGCCCATATTGGCTTTATTAAAGTGTATGTGAGTCATTTTTCAGTCAATGGCGGTTTTACCAACTGTCAAAAATTCTGGCAAGTACGGCAGTGACCTTGTAGGAAAGAAGAATCTGGTTTATATAAATGGACGTTAGTGGATTCATCAAAGTTTAAAGGTTATGTAATAAATTTTACCATCTTTTTTATCTTGCTCTTTTTCTGCCAGCAAGGAAGGTTTTCTATCGGAGATGACAATATTAGAAGGTGGAGAAAGGTTAGCTGTATTACTAGCAAATGTAACTGTTGGAGGTGTATATAAGAATTGATCAGAAGATTGGACATTGGATACAACCTTGGAGGACACCAGCGTTTAGTGGGAGGAGTGGAGAGGGTGGATGGCAACCGCACACCTTAAAATACTTGTTGAAAACCGGATAATGTAAATGATGTCCTTGAGTTTAAATGGCAGTCCACGCCCCATAAAAGTTGGTACAATGCTTCTATTATATTAAATAAATATTCAAACCTACCCTTAAGCTCAAAGGGGTAACTCAATGTTGAAAAATGAACCTGCAAGGAAGAATGACTTCCTGTTTACCCTGTTCCCCCAACGAATTTCGTTTTTGGGTATTTGAAGACACGTATATGATTTCATGACTCTTCTACGTGAAAACATAGCACATAGTAAACTTTTAAGTAACTTTTAATACATGGTAAAAGAAAATATCTTTTACGAAAATTATTGCAGGTTAATAAGAGTTGAATTAGGGTGAAAATTTTTTATTGAAGATTGTTTTTGATATTAACAATTTGCCGTATTCTACATCAAACGAAATATAGAATTTAATTATTTAATAATTACAAGAAAGTCAAATAATTAAACACTTTTAAAGCTGAAAAAAATAAAAAGCTATTTAAAAATATGTGTATTTTTGTCATTGAATGATTGTTTATTTTATGTTGGTATGAAACGATGAAAATAACAGAAAAGAAGGATAGAAAGGGGAAAACGAAAGTTAAAAAAAATACAGATAAACTGGAAGCGGTTGCCTGGTATAAGGTATTTGCTGATGGATTTATCAAATCCACCGCCAGTCACCTTGCTTTTGCTCCTGGGGGCGAAATCTTCTTTGGACGTTTTCCTCTTCTTATCCTTGAGGATCATCCGCGCCGCAGCGAAGGCCATCTCTGTTCGGTATCCGAGGAACTGATGTTAACAAGAACTGCCACAAAACATCCCGGGTCCCAGCTCTTTTTTACCTGAAAGTTTCAATAATTCAACTATCCACCTTTTTATCCCCCCGTCGGAGAGCTTCTCATATTAAATCAATAAACAAAAATTAAATTAAACAATTGAACGTTTTTTTAATGGCGTTATGAACTCGCATATAAGTTAGTGTACGTACGTATTTGTTTCATCATCAGGAATGCGGATTTATGCGATGCTATCACGCTGACCCGGTCCCCAATTTAATTAATTATTATCATCATTAAACCGTCTATAGCCCAACATGAATTCGTGTGTATCCCAAGGGTACGTTCAAAGAACCATACATTTTTAAACGGATTCGGTTATTTAAATATTTCGATTGGATCAAAATTACTTTGAATTGAAATAATAGTCCCTTTTAAAAGCCAAAATGGCACATATCTCTCCAGAATAAATTATTTAATCAGATTTAAATTTTACGAAAAATCGATAAAAACTGTTGACATTTTAAAAATATGTTTAGTATGAATATACTTTTTTTTGTAGTACGAAGAGAATAGTTTTGATAATTAAATGATCATGACATAATTGACGATCATCATGACATGATCAATCCATTTTGATTGTGAAATCTGTAGAGGGACGCCAGCATACAATTACCTTGCCGAAATAGGTTTACTTTTTATTTTAAGTGTATTTTTTTTTCTGTTACAATACATGTCTGATACAATAATCGTATTGTTATTTTTAAACCATGCCATTATTGTTTTCTTGTTCTTTCTTTCTTTATCCCAGAATTCAGTCAAGAAAGTTTACGTCTCTAAAGATATTTCTCATCAACTCGATATCCTCTACATTCTTAGATAAAACAGCTCGTCCGAGGAAAGAATATACTGGGCCAAACAAAAAATAAATGGTGTACATCCCCAGCGGCTGTGAACGACAGAATCATGACGATATAGTCTAATCTGAGAAAGAAACTAATAAACCTGAATGGGGCACCACTTTATAGGTATGGTTGTGCACCGTTTGATAGCCGGGTACGGCTAAACAATCTGCTGAACTTCGTTGACGAAATGGAGGTTATAACTCTATACTCATCAAGGCAAATTCGCACAGATGTTGAAACAGTTGCGGGTGTCTCAAAAGAATGAATATTTATTACTGCAGAAACACCATTCACCTTGAAGAGATGAACCTGAGCGTTGTACTTTGACGAGGAATTTTGTTGGATATACTAATTTTATTTCATTAAATATTTTTTGTTTAATCCAAACAGCATTACCCACAGTTGTCTCAGTCATACTAATTTCAGGACTTCAGGCATATGACGGAGGAGAGAGAATCAAACCAAATAACCTAACTTTTGATTAAAGATTCATAATTTTTATGAGTTTTTGGATTTCTTTTCAATAAATAGGCAACTATCAAACTCATGTGCTTTTATTGATATCGATTTCAGAGGCATCTACCTCACCTCATCAGTCTCGCTTTCTTTTTGGAATTAAAAAAAATCTTCCAAAACGAAAGCAAGATTGATGAGAGGAAGCCGATGCCCCCGAAAACGATATCAATAAAAAGCAAATGTGTTTGATGGCTGTCTTGTTGTTTCTTAAGATATCATTTGCATTTATTGACTCGTGTCAGAACTGATCCGGCGGCTATGTTTTTTTATAATTTTATATTAAAAATAACCAAATGCGTATTTTTGGGATTTTAAAAAATGCCAGTTAATTGTCCAAAAAATATCCTAGGAAGAGTTCAGTTTAATAAATGAAAAGGCAAAGCTCATTTTCGTTAAGCCTTTTGAACTCGGACTTTTTCATCTTTATAGCACTAATTAATTGTGGATAATAGGAAAAGTCAATTGAAAGCTGCGATGTTAATTATTCTCAATCCCTTTTAACTTTTGGCAAGATGAAAGAGATGGCATAGACTGTTTTCTCCGCTTCGTCCTGTTTTATATTCGGAAAAGGGGAAAAATGCTAATCTGGACGGCATATGGTGAAGATGCTGCAAGAGATAGGTCGTGCCAGAGGTGGTTTGCCAAGTTTAGATAAGGAGCAGAATTACCCTGGAAATCCGGAGCCTTAGAAAAGCAGGCGACTCGAAGTTCGAACAACAAATAATAAGGTTTTAACAACTAAGTTTAGTTAATAATTTATCTAGTCCAGCCTAGTACATTTTGCAGTAGCACAAAAATTTATAGGGCAAATAAAGTTTACCGTCTTTCACTAAAGGGTAATGATAGAAACAATTTTGCGAGTCGTACCATCAGTTTTAGATAGATGATGGATGAGATACCATACGAAACAACTTCCAAAATTACATTATTGAATTAATGTAATAGCTGTCTAACAATGAGACTTTAACAACCGCCTACTCTTCGAGTATCGCGGTCGAGCAGTCAAGTCACTTTAGAGTACTTTAAAATACATTCATCAAAATATAATTAATTAAAAAATTATAGTATATGCTGCGACTCGAACCTAAAACCGTTAGCGTGGCCTGTACGAATCGTACACCCGAACGAAGGCCACCGAAATCTCATTGTTCTACTCAGCAGCAGTTCCAATCAAAGTAAAAAATTTAAAATGGGTTTATAAAATCATTTGCAATTGCCAGGAAATAGAAAGCCTTATTCAAAAAGCCATCTTAAAAAAATTGTAAAACCTTTCCTCTATTTCAAGTTAACCGTTATATTTTACAACTTTCAAATAACGGTGGCACTATTTGAAGACTTTATGCATAAGGGATTTTCGTCGTTAACACTGTTTCTCGGTGATTGTGTAGTATCCAAATTAAATTCGTATCTTGGAAGACACCAGGACACCGTTCACGGACGTTATGGATTTTCTCTTGAGAGCTGACGATGTCGGATGCTGAGGACCTGTTAGTTGTAGAAGCTCCTAAGTAAACATTAATTACTGGGCGGTTAAGGCCGTTTTGTTTAAATGAAATTGAGGGCGAAAATGTCAACAACTCTCAAGAAAAAAAAAACTCTTAGCTTATCTTAGCAATTTTAGTTAAACTAAAATTTTTGCTTTTAAATTGTATTTTGGGGGTTCAGACTAAGGGTCTCTTTTATACAATTGCTGGGGCTTTGAAGGAAAAATCTCTAGGTGGCTGCATTTCTAGCTAACTGTTATTCCTGTTTGTATGTAAATAGAGAGATTATCTCCTACAAAAATTTTTCTTTGTTGGCTTTACCCGTTAATAAACAAACTCAAATAAGGTAGGACGCTATTTGAGATAGCGTTCCGTTAATTCTACGCACTGTCAATTGAACGTTACCGTCTACGGACAAGTTATGCGAAATCTCCCTAATAAACCTTTTCGAATAAATCCCGTAACTTATCAAACAACAGCGTTTACATTGTTTTTCGTTTACCTTGTTAATTTTTAGGATAGAAAGACTCAAATCTAATGACAATTGTAGAATGAACCGGATCGTTTATCACATGAGTAGTTCATTAAGTTGAAAAGCAGTGAAAGCTCTAAGGTCAGAGACCAGACGAGAACATTCTCCTTAGAGATAAAGAGGCCCTTTCATGCTTTATTCCCAAACTTTACTAATAGACAGGAATTTAATGAGACTGATTATTAATTTTTTGTTGGTTTTAACTGGAGCACGATTTCATATTGTGTGTTATATATTCACAATATTTATGTTGCGATTTTTTAAGTAACATAATAAATTATTATTCGGAGACCGTGAGATGAAGTCTGGGGTGACGTAGGTTTTAGAAAAACATTTTCTTTATCGTGCCAACGTTTCGATCTTTATTCAGATCATCTTCAGAGTTGAAAGTGTTTCTTTTTCGTGCAGATGTGTCATTCTTGTCTGTCATGTTGAGAGTGCCCTAGTAAATGTTTTTCTACAACCTACGTCACACCAGACTGCATCTCACGGTCTCCGTATAGTCATTTATTATATTATTAAAAAAAAGAATCGCAATATAAATATTTTTGTCCCACGTGATATTTTTACGTTCTACAGTTAAAACACACAAAAACGAATCTCCGAATAGTCATTGACTAACGACCACTACATTATAATAAATATTGATTACTACAGTAAATAACACAAAAAATCTATGTCATCGAAAAAAATCGATATTTAGTAAATTTAGTTTCATGTATTGAATATGTAAAAAATAAATGATTTATATTAAAGATTATTGAATTTACGTATCATTGATTTAAAAATATTAATTATTAATTATTATTTTTTCTCCAAATTCACTGAGTAACAGATATAATAGAAAAATCTCTCGAAGAAAAACAAATTTGTTCTGCTCTCTACCTTGATGTCTCGCAAGCTTGTGACAAGGTCTCGCACGAAGGACCCATCAATAAACTAAAAGGTATGCTACCAAAGGAGTATGTCGAGATCGTACCTAACGGACAGACTGTTTAGTGTCAAATAAGAAGATCAGTATTCAAAATTAAAAACAATAAATGCAGGAGTACCGCAAGGTAGCGTATTAGGTCCACTACTTTACTTGTTATACACCAGTGATTATCCGAAAATAGATGGAGTAAAATTGCAACGTTTGCAGATGACACCGCGTTGATATCACTAGGATCAACGGTTCAACCAAAATCTTCCAAAAAAACATGCTAAATCAGCATAAATCAATTAATCTAATTTTACAAACAAAAAGGTGAGCCATGTTCCATCGCTCACAATCAATACTATACCATTCCGCAATACAGCTAAATAACTTTTTTTTTTTGCTTTTTTTTACGAGGGTTCGCAATAGCAGAGGTCATATAAACCCTCAGGGTGCCGGTGTTTTTTTTTGTTTTTTTTTTAAAGCCCATTTATAAGTATGTCGGGTTCGAATGCAAGGCCGCTGGATTCGAGCCCGGGACCTTCCTTCACCTTACAGTGATGAGCGCCGTGTCAAAGACGAAACCTCGCGGCCACCGACGCCCCCGAGCTAAATATCTGGTAATGACCTTAAATGCCAAGCTGAGCTGGAAAGAACCCTTGAAGAAAAAAAAGGACAGAGGTAGGTTTAAGGTATAGGTAGACAACTATACTGGTTGATAGGACGTTGCTCCAATCTTGCTATAAAATAAAATACTATTATACAAACAAGTCATAAAGCCTATGTGGACATATGGTATTCAACTATGGGGTTGCACCAAACACAGCAGTATCAAAATGATACAAACACTCCAAAATAAAATCTTACATAATATGGTCAATGCACCTTGGTGCATAAGGAATAAAGACTTATATAGGGATCTTAAGAAATACAAATAAGGAAATACAAAGATTTGCCGCCAGACACCAGGCGCGCCTTAGCCAGCAGAAGAATGTGGAAGCGACCAAACTCGTAGATAACCGAAACATGGTCAGAAGATTAAAACGAACAAAGCCATATGAAATTGTGTAGTTAAAAGTGAATAGTGAAATGTAAATCTTATTGTACCAATGGGTTTATAAGAATGTAAATATTTATTTATTCTATAATATCATTGTAAAATTAATGGTTGGTCTAATAAGACCAGTTTCAATAAATAAATTATAAAAAAAATTCTCGTCGGGGCCATTGTTGTTTTTTGATTTTTCTTTCACTACCACCTAAAAGTTCTATTGTAGAATTGACCATTCTTTAGTACCATATCTCAGAAAGTGCATTCCATTTAGGACGGTCGAACACTATCCGGGGTTTCTCTTTGGTTATTTTTAAACTGTTGTCAAGTTATTGTCTGAGATATTCAGTTTTTATGGTTATTAAATGGTCAGTTGCCAATAAAAAGGCAAACCTCTTAATTGGGGAGTTCATTTTTATTTTCCTCGTCGATAAGTTTGGAAACATCCTTGATTTTTTTGATTCTGGTTAATTCGTCAAGTGTGATACTTTCTTTTCCCATCTGTTCAGTTTCGCTTTTAGCATCCTTTTGGTTGTGCCAGTTTATGCTTCTGGCCAAAAGGGTTCAAAGGATACTCTGAGTTTTGCCAGTTTATTAGCTTGTTCATAAGAAGAGCTGTGTAATGTCAATCAAACGGAAGGACAGTTACTTTTTAGATTGTGTAAATAATACCATTTTTGACAATCGGTAAGCTAAATCCCGTGGCTGGCCGTTCGGCATTCGACCTCAGTTTACGAATAGATGATCGATATATATATTTTGCGTCATTCATGTTTTTCACAGAGGAGAATCCACGGTGGATGAAAATAAATCAATGTGTCTGCGTGTTTTCTCTGCCCCTCCTCTCCGGACAGATGCTTTGACGGCGATTCGGAATTGAAGGGAGTCCGATGGAAGCCGTGTTGTTCCACAGGAGTTGCCCTCGGGAGCCGGAGAATAAAGTTACTCCAATTAAACTTGACCGTTTCAGTGAAACCATGGAAGCGTTTGACGTGAATATTGAAGTTAACTTTGATCCGATTGAGTTAACGTTTACCGCTCCAATATCCTGCCATTTGGGAGATTGGGTATACAGCGAATACAAATTTAACACGATAACAATAAAATCCTCTTATTCGGAAAACTAACAACGCTCATAAAAAATGAAGAACACAAAAACTATTTTTATCGAACAATTTTAATTTTGCCGTTTTATTATGATTAATTTTGATGCTATTTTATAATAAAATGCATAATTTTTGCAATATCCATAGTAAATTATTTACAATGCTGTGTTTAATAGATTTTAATTATATCTTTAATACAGCTAAAGAATGAGTATGATTGCGCAAGACGGAAACAATACGCCAGTAAAATAAGTAAAATATATGAAAGAAAAATTATTTACGCAAGTTTTGTTTAAAGTCAAGAAACACACATAATAAATATAATAATCAACAACAACTCAACCCTAACACCATCCACTATCACTAATAGCTATTCAGATATCGTGAGATGCGGTCTGATGAAGGTATCAGAAAAACATTTTCTTTATCGTGCCAACGTTTCCATCTTTATTTAGATCATCTTCAGGGCTCAATAAAAGATCGAAACGTTGGCACGATAAAGAAAATATTTTTCTGATACCTACATCACACCAGACCGCATCTCACGACATCTGAATAATTATATATTAACTATCACTAATCTCTACACATCACTAATAACCCTTCATCAATTCTATCAAACACAGACAAACCAACATGCAAATATATTCCATTCTATTTACGGCGTATTACATAAAATAAATATATTAATTTTTCCTGATAATTTTAAAATAGCTTTCAAAAACTATATAACTATTCACGTCTTTTTTTCCAAAATAAAACATCTTAACCTGTAACAAATAAGTCTGATGTGATTTACAAAATCAAATGTATAAATTACCCGGCAACTTACATCGGAATTATACCCCAATGTTTTTTTAAAAAGATAATTCCGACGATCCGGATTTCATGCCGTTAGCGCCTTTAACCTGATGATGAGCCGAGGGCTCGAAATCCGGTTTGTTGCAAAACAACTTACTGGGAGTAGAACTATCTTTTTAAAAAGGATTGAACTCCACCTTTCATCATTTCTATTTAATCCGAATGTCTGGATAAGAGGGTAGAACAACTATGATTGCAACAAACCTAAACAAAATCTTACAGCACTGGCTACTCACCATTTCGACCACCAGCATAATTTCAATTTCGACAATATAAAAATATTAAACACGGAACAAACCAATGATAAACGTAACTATTTAAAACTGGTTTACATCTTCAGGAATAAACACACAGCTACGGAACTGATACATGTAAACTCACCCGCAGGTATGCTAATATCATCAATCAAATTCGACATCAGTAACACACAAAACATATAAAACAATCATTTCACTCCACACATCAAACAATTTCTTCCTAGTGTTAATCCTCAACAATTTATCTTTCCTTCCCATCATAATCCCTTCTGTAATAATCCTGAAAAGATAACTAATTCCGAACAATAAAACCATTACCCTTTTTTCCATTGTCAACCCCTTTCACCTCGAAGAAGCCGACTCCTCATAGAAAAAGAAATTTGTATCGCTACTTCCTTCCCCACTCTTTTAAAATCAAACATATATAAAAAAATTACATCTCACTAACACGACACCCACCCGCGACACATACGCACACAAAACTCTTACATTGAGTGAGTACAAATACTATGATTGAGTCTAAAATTTCAGGCATTGTATAAATTCAATTTTCACATCCTCCATGCTTTTTGTATCATTTCGCCATCTTTATTGGTTGTTTTGTACTACACCTACAAAATCATCCTTTGGAAGGAAACAGGGACTTTTATTACACCTTAGACCGTTGTGTAAATTCATTTTCATATCTTACATGCATTCGTATCATCTAAACTATGTTCGTAAATCCCAGGCTTTGACGTTTATCTAAATAAAGATCGAACGTTGGCACGATAAAGAATTTTTTTTCTAAACCTACATCTCACGATTTCCAAATAATCAAGCAACACAACATTTCAGGATTGTTATTTGTTTGTGGAAACCAATTTTCTGCAGAGAATAGAGAACGTTAATCGATAATTATTCAGATATCTCAGTAAAGATTGAAAAGTTGGCACGATAAAGAAAATGTTTTTCTGAAAGCTACATCACACCAGACCACATCTCACGATATCTGAATAGTTAACTAAATTTTGTAGCATTGTAGATAGTATTAGTTAGTTTATTAGTTATAAAATTAATTAGATATTAGAATAATCTATCCCAAATTGTGAAAACTTAGTAATTCTCATATCGCGGTTCTTGGTATTGTAGTTGCGTTGGTGAAAGAGGCGACTCAATCTGGCGTATTTTATGCCATGAATATCTCAAAAGCAGACAATAAAATCTTTCTCAACTAAATTTATACCAATCCAGGTTGGGGAGTCAGCCAATGCAGGAAACTACTATTTAAAGGTTAAGACAAAGTGATTTGCTTAAGGAGACCTTTGGAGTCGGTGTCTGCTTCAGAATGGTAGAAGGGTGAGATTGAATTGAACCTCCATCATGAGGGGATTGAATGAAAGGGGTGGCATGTAAATCCATCGCTTAAGTCAGAGGGAAGTATTGAAAAAGGAAGGAGCAGAAAGTCTTCGGGGTTCCTTTTTTCCTCCTCTAGCTCGGGATCGGCACATTTATCTCTGACAAATAGAAAGAAAATTCCAATTGAGCTTCATTTTAATTGGATTACATGTTTTCTCAAATAAATTGCTTATGGTTTAAACCGTATTAATCACTGAATGCATGAACTTCACTATTTTTCGTGGTCCGCTTGACAAATTAATATCATTCAATTAATTAAGGTTTTAAGTTGAGATAAAAATTGAAAAATGGCGAAAAGGGGGGAAAATTCAATAGGTGAGGTTGAGATGGGAAGTTAGAGTCCGAGTGGATTAAGGTCACGATAGCTCAAGTGGTAGAGCAGCGGCGTATCTAGACGGTCATGAGTTCGGATCCCGCTCGTGACAGTGACTTTTTTTTAATCTCAAATTACAACCTTAATAATTTTATTGAAATGCATAACTTTCATTCCAAATTATATTGTACCTAACCGTTATTTGGCTGTTTATCTCATTCTTATAAACAACCTACAGTACCGTTATATAATTTGTAATGTTTTAAATAAATTACTACATACCTTTAAAATGTTATAATTTTCCAACAACAGGCCTGTATTTTTTTGTGACAGAGACGTGATGCAATGACGATCCATTTTAACTGAATTTGTGTGGCCCTATTATGTCTTTCAATTATTACTTATCCAAGAATATTGGATCACGTACATTACATTTTATTTATTCATTATAATACTTAACAATTAAAAAAAACGGATAAAAATTCGATTGAAAAAAGGTTTCATTTGCTTGAATAAAGTTTCATTTCATTGAAAAAAGGAAGTTTTATTTAGTTGAAAAAACATTTCATTTGTTTAAAAAAAAAATTATTTGATTGAAAAAAGGTTTTATTTGATTAGAAGGAGTTTCATTTGATTAAAAAAGGTGTCATTTGCTTGAAAAAACTTTCATTTGATTGAAAAAGGTTTTGTTTGACTGAAAAAAGTTTCATTTGATTGAAAAAAGGTTTCATTTGACTGAAAAAAGTTTCATTTGATTGAAAAAGGTTTTATTTGATTGAAAAAAGGTTTCATTTGATTGAAAAAAGTTTCATTTCATTGAAAAAGGTTTTGTTTGATTGAAAAAAGTTTCATTTGATTGAAAAAGGTTTCGTTTGATTAAAAAAAGTTTCATTTGATTAAAAAGGGTTTCATTTGATTGAAAAAGGTTTTGTTTGACTGAAAAATTTTCATTTGATTGAAAAAAGGTTTCATTTGATTAAAAAAGGTTTCATTTGCTTGAAAAAATGTTACATTTGTTCGAAAAATATTTCGTTTCATTGAAAAAAAGTTTCATTTGATTAAAAAAAGTTTCATTTGGTTGAAAAATGCAAAATACATACACATAAAAAGCTTCACCTGACAGTTCCTTGCATATTTTGTGAGTTTGAAGAAAATCCATATAATCTAAGGACCAATGAAACCATGTGTCGCCTCTAATGACATAATAAACGGTTGGCATTTTCGAATATAAGGAGAGGAAAATAGAAAAATTCATACTCTTATCATCATCAGGTGGTTTACAGCATCAAGTTTGGTGCGGACCTTTTGGAAATATATGAACTGGACCTTATTTCTACCAAAATAATGTAAATAATGCTCAGTTCCTCAATTTTTTGCGGGAGGTTTTTATCAACGCTGTTAAATGATATTCCTCTGCAACAACGACAAAGAATGATTCTTCAGATTGATGAATGCCCCGCACACATTACTTCACAGGTGGGAGGTTTTTTGAACCGTCTGTTCTGCAATAGGTCGATGGGACGTCTGGCCCGTTCTCGGTCACCCGATTTAACTCCATTTGACTATTTTCTTTGGGGCTATTTAAAAAATAATATTTACGCCAATCATAACCTTGCATCCTCAGCTGAAGAACTGTGGCAAACGCTAGAAAATGCTTGTCATTTCAACTCCCCTGACTCTACGTTGAGCCGGTGAAGAGCGGTTAAAAAGAGCAAATATTGGCATCTTTAGGCAGTTCAAACATGAAATGTCATTAATAAATAACAAACGAAATGACTTCCACCCGAACAAACGTTTTGCCAGACGTTGTCATTTTTTGACCAATCGCATGTAAAAATCCATTCAAACGAGGCAAACTGGATAATTAAAATAGACTAAAATATATCAAACGCGTATTTTTTTAGCGTCATTGGTTCAAGAGAAATTCAAAGGGGTCTTCTAAAAAGGACACCCAGTATACATTATAAGACATTATTACTAAAAAATGCATATCCATAGTTCTGCCGATGAATAAAGGAATAATATCTATTAATTAACTTTACCCCAGAGGGAAAAAGCTTTGTCAGTTGCCAAACTTATTAAAGAGAAGGATTCGGGATATTGTTCGATTAGTGAAATCCACCCGGTCGCTCTGAGTTTCGGCACAGCGAACTTTACGAGCTAAGCAACTCTCCTTTTAAAAAGATTTAATAACCCGAGATTTGAGAGCCAGCCGAGAACTTAATTTTTCCAGGGGAGAAAATGCTATCTACGTACATCACATTTTTTTAATGGAAGTCGTAAATTTCCGAACGGTCCGTTATTGTCAAAAGCGGGAATCATGTCAAAATTTTACGGTAAACAGACGCCGGACCTCGGCGCTTGTCTAACGAGACAAGTTACCTGCACTTCAAGTTATAAACGGCGAGAAACTTGGATCATAAAGCCCAGTTAATGTCCTCTCCTTATGCAGAAATGTGTCTCTCGGTGAAGTTTATACTGCCATAAAATGCATACTAGCCAAAACCTCACAACAAACGAGGTTGAGAGATTTGCTTTATAGACACTAATCCATATTTAAAAAATACTATAAACTGAAAAAATAACGTAAAATTTTTTTTTCTGGGATCCGCACCCAGAACAATGTTGATCAAAACCATCGTTAAATTATTTTTTTGATATTTCTGGAATATGGGTACATACTGAATATAGTTTATCATTTCTACTATATGTATCTATTTGATTGTAATTCTATTCTGTATCTAGCTAAAAATGAATCAGTTCGTGTTATAAAACTTTTGAAGATAAAGAGTAGAATATCGATAAAATGAAACAACTGGTTCATTGATGAACCTAAATTGTTTATGGATGAAGTGGAAATCATTTTTCGTTTGAAGAAAAAATCTGTTTGCTTTTAAGCTCAATTGAATTTTCAGTGCGTTCTTTCTAGGTGCCATATTTTTTTTGCGTCTTTTTCTATTTTTCTTTCCCTTTGCTATGTTGGTCTGTCGATTAGCTGCATGGATTATTTCCTGTTGTTGTTGTTGTTAGTATTCCGTTTTTGGGACTGCAGAGTTTCAGTTGAAAGTCTAAAACGCCTATATAAATATTAAATGTGTGCTGTTTAGTGACCGTTAACGATTATTTGGAATTGGTGAGATGCGTCCGGTAGTGACATAGGTTTTAGAAAAACATTTTCTTTATCATGGAGAAAAGTGTAGAGATTAGTGACCATTAATCGATAATTATTCAGAAATCGTGAGCCGATGTATCTCTCGATATCTGATAAATTTTTTTTATCGTGCCAACGTTTCGATCTTTATCGAGATCATCTTCAGATCCTCGGATTGATAGTCGATGCAAGTTTCTTCTCATTGTTGGAGAGGTCCTTCAGAATACTCCTTGTTTGGAGTCCACATGTGGTTGAAATTCATCAAAGAACTTCTTTGTTAAAATCCGAACTTCATTTTTATAAGTTCCCCATAGGCAAAATCCAGGATAAATCTGTAAATAAATAAAAAAATAAAATCCACCCGGATCTTGTAACCATTTTTTTTAGAATTAGAACAACTCAGTTTACAAAAACTAGTTTCATTATTCAATCAGGGAAATGATATCTTACAATACAACCATCGATTTTTAGAACTATCATCTTGTTTACATGAGATTAAAGACAAAATACAGATTCTGTATGGGGAAGCTTTTAATAGGATCAAAAAATAAACTTATTAACCGACTAAATGTTTAAAAAATTTTCGATTTTAAAAACAATCCTCGCTTTTTGAGCAAAGCAAAACGGTTATATAAAAAAAGTGAAATTAAACTTTTTAAATAAAGAAATAATTTTAAATTTTTAAAAAATAATGTATGTATATACTCTAAGAGATTCTCTTATCTCGGCATCGCTACTCGCTCTCTTTATGGAGCCAAAGAATCACACAATTCAATGAGTGAGAAACATGAATCAAACTTTTCTTTGCGTGTCGGACTCATTCTACAATTGTAATACAATTAAAAATAATAATAGTAAAACAAACCAGAAATGCTATAAACTTCTACCTGTTACAAGAAATAACACAATTAAAACTCAATTTAATTTTTTCCCTGAGTCAATACATAACACACTAAATAACTAATTACAAAATTTATAATCTTTTAGCGTTATATTCGTTGTAGTGTTATATAAGAGTAGGGGATGAATTTTAGGGGTGGGATTTGGCTTCCAGAAGACCTGCCAACTGCAGAATCCTCTCCAGGGCTTAGGTAGTTGCCAGAATGCTGGCCACTGGGGATTTTTTCGGACATGGCAATAGTGTATTGCCGTTTACAAATGGTTAAGGACCTAGGCAAATATATTGAGCAATCCGTTGTATTTAGTGATCTGATTGAACAAATTGCTTCTTTCAATTAATTAATCTTTTTAAGTGGGGTTTCGGTTGAAATTAAAAAATTGGTGTCACGAGCGGGATTCGAACCTACGACCTTCGGCTAAATACGCCTCAGCTTCAAATCATTGTTGAATGTATAAAAATAAAAGTAATTTTTATGCTTATTAGTCTTATTTTTAGTAAAATAAAAGTCAAACGTTGTAGGTATTAGCTAAAAGAAAAGTTGGTGTCCGACTGGATCGAATCCACGGTAGCTCAAGTAGTTAGAGCAGTAGCGTATTGATCCGAAGGTCGTGGGTTCGAATCCCGCTCGTGTTAATAAATTTTCCGTTCAATCAAAAACTTACTAAAAATTATTCAGATATCGTGAGATGCGGTCTGGTGTGATGTAGGTATCAGAAAAACATTTTCTTTATCGTGCCGACGTTTCGATCTTTATTGAGATCATCATCAGGGCTTCTGTGTAATTGTGCCATTCTTGCATGTCGTGCTGAGAGTGCTCCTTCCAAAAATATTGAGCAATGTTCCGATTTTTTGGTATTTATTATTCCTGGTAGTTTCCTAGTAGTTTTCTTTTTATTTTATTATAAATAGAGTTAATATTTATAATAGAAATCATTATGTTTTTACTGAAGGCAAATTAAATAAGGGTTTTTGAAAAATAACAAAACAAAAGGTTTGAATTGGTAAACTCTGGTAGCTAAAACCTGATGGTAGCTGTTAGGCATTCTGTTAATAAAGTTGTAACTATAGAATTAATACATATAAAATTTTTCCTAAAATGTATATCTTTATTAAATAAGTTTAGACACACTCTTTTGGATGTTAAGTATTTTTGAAAATAGTGAATAATTTATCTGCTTGTGGGTGGCACGGTACAATGTTGGTAAAACTTTACAGTGAAAAATTAGAAAGTCGACTAAACATCAAACCTTGTTTTTAAAATAATATCACCCTGCAATCTTGTATCGCCTTGCCCTTAATATCATGATAATTAAAATAAGGTTGGTTTGTCTGTGATTTAATACAATCTTTATTTTAAATTAAGAAAAAAGTACAAATTATTTATATCAATATCGTATAACCTTCATTTTAATTATGTCGTTTAACAGAAAGTGATTTCCCACCACGAGAATCAAGCGACAATAACTCGACAGAAGTCTATAAACTGCTTAAAAAGGAATAGGGATATAGCCAATTTTGTGTTTTTTACTTTTTCTAGCATTTTTATTTTGTTTTTATTATAAATTGCATTAACATTTATTAGTAATTGTTATGTGTTTACTGAAGGAAAATTTAATTAAGGGATTTTGAAAAATAACAAAATCAAAGGTTTTAATTCAATAATTTTGATTATTGGACCCAGTATTTTTTTAAATAATTAATACCGTGTACTATGTCTTCTTTTTGGTACACCTCTACGAACCGCAGCCATTCATTTGGTACGGTAATCACTAATTACATAAGGAATTTCGTTAAATAGATGTTGCAACGCTGCATTTTGGTGCAGGTCATCTGGCTGTGGATCAAAAAGCTCAGCAAAATCGCAATATGCTCAATGGGATTGAGGTCTAGGGACAATTGGGATGGGGCAGATTGGAGAGCCCCATGTTTTCTAAACATTGATGAACAAGTCTTAGGTCTGGCATTTTCATCCAGAAACAGAAAATCCCTGCCAATGGGATCCTTGGTTTGAAAAATGTGCTCGTCGATAATTTCTGAAGTTGCCTTCAACAATGTGGAGTCCAGTTTTTCCTACAGTGTAATTATGAGCCCAGACCATCAGACCGCCTCCTCCAAAGTGCACTGAAGGGAACACGAACTGGGGCATTGTTCGCATTCCCTGTTCTGGGTTCTTCAGCACCAGTTATCACTATACAGACAGAAAGGTTTCTCATCAGTAAACCTAAAAGCATTCCAATGGTCTCTTCTAGGAGCTCGCTGCACCATACTCTCTTGAGTTGCTCGTGGTGGGTTGTTACTGGAGGTCGTATCTAAGGCCTATGTGAGGCCAACTTTTCACTTTTTGTGTTGATAAACGCTTGCCAAAACCTTTTGTATGTCATTTCGGGTCTGGTGAGCACTATGCAAAGGGTTCAGCCTTGCAGCAATGGCAATATTTCTGTCCTCCCTAATCGTCGTAATGTGCTGAGATCGACTACAATTTTTTTCACGATTTTTATTATTTATCATTATTTCTTCCTATCCCATATATCCTCCACGTTGGCCCAAAAATCTACTACTCTTTTCCCGATGCCATAGGAGCGATAGTTTCACCGTAAGCTCAAGACAATATTCACTTCATCGAAACTTCCAACAAAGATTTCTCCAACTTCATTCCTACGTCTGTTTGACGTACTCTTAATAAGATTATCACTAGTTTCATAAGGAATTTTACTCAGTAGATGTTGCAACGGTGCAGCCAGTTGGTGCAGGTCAACAAGCTACGGATGGTGATCGAATTCCCTGCATTGCATTCCACTTGTACCGAATGGGATGAGGTATGGTGTCAAAGGGGGAAGGAGCGTATGGGAAATTCCCAGGTTTTGATCATTGATGAACAAATCTTCTTGTATGAGGTCTGGCACTGTCGTACAGAAATCGAACATCCCTGACAATGAGATCCCTTGTTTGGGGGATGTATTCCTCGATACTCGGACACAACGGACAGCGGTGAGGTTGCCTTGAATAACGTAGTCCTGTTCGTCCTCCCGTGTAAATCCCGGCCAAGGCATTACACCGCATCTTCAAACTGCACTGAAGGAAGCACGAACTGGGGCATTCCTCCTTACTCCTGTACTTCGGCGCTTGCTATCGCTATACAAACAGAAACGCGCCTCATCAGTAAAAATAAAAGTATTCCATCTTCTACGCGCTCGCTGCATCTACAGTTATCAAAGGGCGATACGAGGCCAATTTCTCACAAACGATTCGTTGATAAAGAGTTGCCAAAACATACACTTCATTTAGAATCTGGCGGGCGGAAAGGGCTTTGTCTGGCGATGATAGTATTTCTGTCCTCTCTTAGCCTCGTAATGCACTGAGATCCACTACCAGGCATTATCGGAACTTCATGGATCTCAGGAGACCAGAAAAACGCCTCTTCTATATCACTTGCTGGTGACCTCGATGATTCATTCTCACAATAATATTGCGAGTTTCTGGTGTTGTGATGTCTATCCTCGGTTAAAGAAAATGCAACTGAATTAAAATCGATAAAAGTCAATAAAATGCTCATTATTTACTATTTTTTGAGTAAATCCAGAATTTAAAAAAATGAGGATTACATTTGTTTGTTTTTGGTTTGTATTTTCTATTTGGTTTTATCCAGCTAACAAGAATATATTGGTAAATCTAATGAGAATTAATAAAATTAGAATAAATTACAAATATTCCTATTCGCAGTTTAATTGACATGTTTTTTTAGTGATCAATTAAGAGTTCGGTTTTGCAGCCAGTCAAGTTGGTAGGACCAGTGGGAAATTAAGTTTTGAATTTAAAACTACAGTTTATAAAAAGAACAAGTTGTTGGGGCTAAATAAAATTACTGTTTCTTTATCAAGCCTACCAAGAGGAATTTTTTTTAAAATTTCAAATCTAACCTCAGCTGTGTCTAACCCATAGGCTTGTATGGCTAATAATAATAATGGAGTCGGTCTAGCAACTGTCTCAGCATGAGTATAGCATCCTTATCCTTTTATTCTTCCATTCAAATAAAAATATAGATAAATACGCTAATTCTACATAACAATAATAAGAAACAAAAGAATAACTTTTTTTAAATTTTTATTTTTTAGGGAGCTATTTTTCTTATTTAAATTGTAATTTTGGACATTGCGGTTTATTACCCCGCAATTTGTATTTTCTTCCATTTCATTTTCCCTCTCCGGCCGCCTCGAAAATTTCTGAAAAAAGAATCTTGCACGCGCAACTCTTATTCAAACACTAGTAGGCATTCAATGGTGTAACAATTTGGGAAAATTTATCTCATTATAAATTCCAATAAATTTGAGAAAGCTGAAAAGTGCTCTTTGAAAGAAACACTGGGGACCCAGTAGCTCCTGTAAATCACTCGAAAGGTTGATAATAATAATAATTATTATCTATAGACTAATAACTATGGAAGGGGAGTCGGTTTCCCCAACGGTTTAGGCGATGACATGGCAGAACATCACGGTAGGGTAAAGTCCCCAGTTCGAATCCAGCGGCTCTGCATTCCAACCGGATAAACTTGCAAATTTTTTTCTTTCAAAAACTATAAACTTCTCTTCTTTATTAGAATTGGAATAAATAGACTAGAGAATCGATTGAGTTCAGACATTTGTTATACAAAATGGCCATTAAAGAATAAAATTGTCTAATTTCCAATATAATGACTGCTTCAAAAGAAAGCGTTTCCAAGATAGGTCGATATAATTAAAAAGGATAATTAATAAGATTGTCTAATTTTCAGGGAAAGGCTTTCTCTGGGCCTGTGCGTTTTATTGGGACCGACCAAAAACCTCAATTGCCGATGAAAAGAAAAACGCCACCGAACCAATTGGGTTAATTGCATGCTTTAGGGCCGTCCTATATCGACAGAGAAGAAAGCCTTTAGCAGAATTAGATGAATTATGCCCACACGGACGATCCTTAACTGGAAACAACACGCACAACTTTCGTCGGATCGTTGTCACTTTTCCTTCGATATCCGACTCAACGAACCGTTAATTTTTAATTTCGCCTTCATATATGGATCGATGAGATTGTGTTGAAAGAACGTTAATTTATCACATTTATAATTTGTGTAAAGCCGGGAACACTCCCGATACAACGCTATGCGACGCTATCCGATGCTACCCGACGACTTGCCACGTTTTGGAAGGGTGTGCACATCTATGCGACGTCAAACGCGCGGCACGCACAGTCAAATAGCGTGTGTCACAAATCAGTATCGCAATCGCAACGCCTCTTTTGTTTTTAATGCGTTATTTTGAGCAACACCATGTAATGAATTGTTGGTTAAATTTAATTGTAGAAATTTATAGATCGTCCTGTAGATAATCAATGTAGAGTTCAAATCTTCTTTGAGGTCTTTACTAGGTGAAAGAAAGACAAAAAGGTTGGGATCACTGAGCTTTCGGCAACATTATGTTGCCATCCTCAGGGCCTATTTATTAAGATAAAAACACATACATAATTAATATAAAATGCAATTAACAATTAAAAATAATGCATATTTTCCCATTATTTTAAGTAGCTCGCAGGTCTCTAACAAATATTTCAAGATGATGTTCATCGCTTCCCGACATTTTTCACACGAAATGTCTGTGATAAGATTAGAATTTTCGCGTTTATTCTTGATAGTAAATATTCACTGTACACACTAGTGTCGGAACCATAATGCCACCCAAGAATTCGAACTTATCTGGCCCGTTTCAAATCCAGCACTTTAGGACTTTGTTTTAATTATTTCAGTAGTAAGTCTGTACTGTTTGCGGTTAGATGTAGAATATCATCAAGTATCAAATCAAGGTTTGATTGATGTTTTGATAAACCAAGGGGGCGAGTTCAGGCAAACTTGGATGATCAGAAATTGTAAAATTTATTAACCCGTTGATCTTTTAACAAATTAGTGTCTGCCTATAACCTTGCTAATCTGTGGCAGATTAAGAAAGTAATCGGTCCCTGGTCCTCGGAGAATGGTTTGAAAAGTGAAAAGGTCATACTGACAAGACTACGCATAGGTCACACAAGGACATAATGGACGGGCGCTTTCTGGCGGGAAAACGAAGGTTCCCGTTATGCACGGATAGAATAACGGTCGAGCACCTCTTCAATTGTCGAAGGCTTGATGTATATAGACAATAATTTGGCATATCGTCGGACCTGTATATAGTATTAGGGCACGATAGCGGGCACCGATCGCTGTTTCAGTACCTCAGGGCTATGGGGATTTTAAAATGTATATAGTTTTTTTTATGTGGGTTAGTGTTGGGTCTGTGTTAACTTTAAGTTAATTTATTGTAGTAATGAATGTACTTTATTAGCGTGAAAGGATAGGGTTGCTTATAGCCCAGCCCTGAGGAATATCGAGTACTCTGGGGGTGGGGAATGTGACCAGACTTCTATGTTTCTATCGAATGTGGTGTTTGTGTTAATTTATTTTAATGAGGTTGCTCATAGCCCAGCCCCGAAGAATATCGAGTAACCTGGGGTGAGAGTATGACGTCAGGAGAGAAAAAGTAATTTATTAGCGTGAAAGGAAGGGGTTGCTTCCAATCCCGCATCGAGGATATCGAGTTCTCTGGAGGAGTGAATGTGATCAGACATTTATGTTTGTGGTGATGTATACATATGTATTGTATGCTGTGAATTTGACAACCTGAGGTACAAACGAGAGGATAGCATGTTAGGAAATCGACCTAGTACATATTTGAAATCTGAGAGTCAGTAACCAGATCGAGTCGCTCAAATGGCTGCAGTTTAAATTAAAATGTGCGCGAAAGGAGAGGAAAAGAAGGAAATAAGAAAAACACGCAGAGGATCGGCGATGACCTCAGCTGTTTGTCGGCCCATAAACTTCCCACTTCATATATAGTAACTGCACTATACTAAATATTATTATATATCACAACTGATTAGTGAAATATATTTTTTGAATTTTTCTGAGCTAGTTGTATATATTTATGGGACGTACTATTGATTTATTAATGCCAGAAAATTTGAAGAGTGGGAGTGAATATTGAAAACATTGATCCCCCATATTACCCATAGATGTCCCATATTAATCAGAAATGTATAATAACTGGCGTTTTCAGTTTGAGGACAGAATCAAAAGCTATGAGAAATCGTACAACATATTCCGGTTGTGAAATGTCAAAAAAGCGCGTTTCCAACAAAGAAACTTTCAAACTTGTAACTCAAACGTCCTAACAACCAACAGTACTGGAATCCAACTTTTACTCCGCCCGGTCTACAGTTGATTGCCACTTGTTCAGATCAATGGCATACTTCCAAAAGGAAAATGTGTTAACAACTTGCATTAAGTCACAACTTTGGGGAGGTTAAAAAATAATTAAATGGTTAGTAGGATCGCCAAGTTGGAAGATAAGTTAGATAAGTTGTTAAAACATTAGTCCGGGCATCTATACATTCTAGTTTTTCGTTAAATATAAAATAAAATGTAATTATTGACTGCAGGTAAAAATATTTTCCAACAGAAATGAAGGTTTCATGTTAAAAAATATTATAAATAAAAACGCCAGGTTAATTTATAATTGGCTTCGTTATAATCTTACCGCCTTCGATATTGACTACTGCCGCAATTAGCACAGCATGTTTTTTAAACAAAATAATTTATTAAACACTCAGACGATTTGTTTATTCGATTAATCGTTGGTGATTGGCACAACTGCTTTTCCGTATCTTCCATCCGAAAATATTTGCACGGTTTGCGTGCCGAGGTCGTCAAGAAACACAAACGCTAACTACGCTTTTCATCCCGCACGAATCTGCAAGTTGTGCCGTGTTCTTGTAAATTTCCCTTCATACTTGGTTTCTCACTCACTCTTAAAGATAAATTAAAATCATAGGATGATAGTCCAATAACAGTGATGTAATGCCATGTAATATAGTCGTATATTCACATATGTGGATGTGTTTGTTAAAGGAAAAACAATATGTCCATTTAAAATATATATTAAGATAAATAAAACAAAGGGGAGAAATTCGTTTCTAAAGGCAGGAATTCGAAATGCCATCGCGTGAGACCATTTTTAAAAAATTGTAATCTTTCGTATTTGCTTCTGTCACGCAGAATATTAATCGTTATGTTTTACAGTCAAATTTATCAACGGATCGATACTCGGGCTGAAACTGATCCAACAAGCGGTTTCCCAGCCGAAGAGAATTAATTTGCTGAAGTATTTCCTATGTGAAATTCCCAGATTTATTGCAAACGTGTTGTTGATATGAAAAGCATTTGCGCGCCGGGTGAATTTAATATATTTTAACATTTCATATTCTCAAGACGACAAAAAAGGACAAGAATTTGACGACAACCTGCCATTTGAACTGAATTTAAATTAAAAAAAAAGCACATTTTACCCCATACTTTAACTTTAACGGATAAAAATATCCATTCCAAAAATTAGGAATGGGAAACTCAAATTTAATCATACCTGCAGAAGTATTTCCACACTCGCATGAAATTATGCCAAAACACAATATCAAACACATTCAGATACGTTGATAACCAACATATTAGGCGCTTACAACATAAAGTACATACATACTTGCGAGGTCTTAAAGGAGTGTTTAACGTCCAACTACTCGGGTGTCGCGGACGAGAGGACAAACCAATTTACAAGGCATTTTTCATACCACAATTCATTAAACAACCATGGGCTTTTGCTGGGATTTGAACCCAGAACCGGCAAATACGAGTCCTGGCCTAAAATATATTTCATGACAAAACTATAAAAACATAACAGCATACAATTTCCTGTACCTAAGAAACACTAAAACTGTCAACAAAGTAAAATTACAACGTACCCAAAACATCGCGACCGATATACAAGTGGACTCAAATCATTCTCACCGACATAAAATAGCAGCATTAAAACCTACAGGAAATAGACCAAACACCGAACCAATGACGTAAGAACAAATCAAAAACCAATTGCACTCAACAGCGACAACACAAACATGATCAACAAAATAATAAACAAAACGCGCACACAAAAACGAAACGGCACTATAAAAACAGTAACAAAAGTGTATATTCTCACGCATAGGGAAAGAAAGGTATAGCCTAACAAATCTACTTATCAATTAGAAATTAATACATCATTGAAGACCTCGAGTAAAATAAAATAACCAAGAAAAACGTAGAAAAAACTCATACGCCATAACAGAAGAAGACATCGGACAGACAAGAAACAAAATAAAGGGAAGATACTAAAACCAGACCTAAAATCACACCACGCGGTTCTATCATAGAATATCACTAAGGACCATCAAAAATACAGAGAAGCATGAAATATACTCGACGAAAAAAAGAACAAACATATTCAAAAACTGGGATATACACAAACATAACACATTTAAAACTAAAAAACTCAAAAAACTCATAAAACGCAAATTAACAATACTTCAAGTACGTCGTTTACATCATTCAAAACGCAATACCAATTAAAAAGCAAAAGGTCTTACGACGAAAAACATCGGTACAATAAAGACCGGCGACATTGTAAGGGTGCCAGTTTCGAATCCAGCGGCATTGAACTCAAAGCCAACTCACAAACTATTTGTCAATAAACACAGTAGCCCAATTCACACCTCTACTACCAGAACTAGAACAGGATACATATTTTAATTTGCAAGATTTTCTTTGTATTCTAGATGAAGAACATGCGATTTGATCGTTACCGATCACCTGGTTCTACTATTCTCGTTGTTTTGGTCTGTCAGATTGCATTTCGCTACCTTTATTGTCTCTTTGTGATTCTGTTAAGTCCAGTTTCTTATAGATCACGTGGGAGGGGAGTGCATGTGTCTGCTTTATCTTTGTTTATCAGTGACTTTGATGACGCAAGTCTTTTTTAAAATGAATTTTACGGACCATACCAGACCATCAAATCCGGCAACGATAGAATTGCAGTATTAACTAATTTATACAAGCTGAATTTTTTACACATATGTACCCACTTCGGTATTTAGGTGGTCATCGCGATCTTACCCGTCCCTCCGCCGAAGTTAGGCTTTAGGGCTAAGTCATTTCACCCCCCCCCCCAACGTATGCATTTGTTAAACCTAGTTTATTATCAATTACGTATTTTTTTATGTATATGCACTCAAGTGGAGTAAAACGGGAGTATATTTCTCCATCATATAACTAAAGAAATTGAGGGACAGGTGCTCAATATGCCACCGTCGGACCTCCCACACTACACGTTCACACTTATACATACATTCACTCTCAATATACACAAAATTAAAGACAAAACGAATGTACACAATACAACAATTAGTCTTTTGTGGTAAAAGGACCATATGACCATATATTGTAAGATGTTATCTTTCCAAGATTTTTAATATTCAATCAATCAGTCAGTCAAGATGCATACATCGATTAATGTTACCTATCTTCTAATACTTTTCGGGCTACTGTTCTTATGAGGAGTTTTTTCCTGGCCACTTTAAGATTTCTTTGCACAAACAAATAGCATGTATTTCCTTAATGAGTTTAATTGGGCCTGTTTTGTGCTTGCGATTTTATTTATTATCCTTTACACATGCTATAAACTAGATACTCATTATTCCACCACGTTTAACATTCACGCCAACAAATACATACAATCTCAATCACACAAAAGGAAACAAGAGACATCAAGGGTTACATATATAATAAAACAGCTCTAGTTTATCCAAAAATTGTAACAGAGAACCAAAAGAACCTTACTCGAAAACATTTTTCGTATCGGGTGGCACTATACGCTCTCTACTGGCATGGTATCCTTCAGGTTGAGCAACCTTTCTTTTACATATCGGATTCATAGCCGGTTTTTGGTCCCTTAGGCTTATAGTCGTGTGAGTGATTTAGATCATCTTAGGGCCACAGATCGCGTCTTTGATACGTGAGAGCTTCTCCTATCCAGCCCCCTATGACTTCCTTCAAATTTGCTCTATCTCTATTTATGTATAATAATTATTGTAAACTTTCGCTATTACTACCATTAATAATTTTACGTCCATTTTTGCCCTGATATCAATAAAAATTATGTTCGGGGGCTGTGGTGAGAAAACGGCGACTGTTTTTGTTCACTTATGGGGATCCGGAAAAAGTGTTGCGGGTAGTATTTGTGGGGTGGAAGGCGTAACCTAAAAGAGATATTTTATCAGTAACTACTGAATCATTTTTTATGAAATTCGGTACACATGTTTGTCTATTATTATTCTGAAGTTTAACCCGAGCGTTTTTGAAACTTTTTCTCTGAAAAAAATCTGCATCAAGAAAACCTTCAAACAAATTTTTCTTATATTTAAAAATTTATTTCTCCTTAAGAAATTTTTATTTTCGGAAAAGCTCTCATCGGAGTGTTTAAAGGCTTTTTATATTACTGCGTAAAAATATGACACGTACATCGAAAACGGGTTTGGCAAATTTTGTCCCTTTTGTATCAAAAAACCTTACTTTTCAGGGCCGCTGTTTTTCTAACGTAGTTCCCCAAAAGTGATGTTTTTCGGAATTTCGCATTTCCTATGGATTCTACTATGATGAACTTTATGGCAAGTCAACTCTACATAATTGTGAACCTTTTTGCATTGTTTTGGCTATTTTCTTGATATTTTCCATACTCTAGTATTGTGAAAATACGCCAAGGAGAGAGGTAGTTGCCAGCGATTATAGAAATTGCTGCTTGCTTCTAGAATACAAATTCTTAATTCAATAATTTTTCAAATTTAACTTTGAGTTATACAATTTTTAAAATTCTATCCAAGAAAGGTATAACTTTTTAATCCAATTTAAAAAAATTGGTCAATTTGACCCGCAACCTTTTTCTGTGTCCCCTTAAACTGGCCGCTTTTTATTGATTTATCCTTTTAGTTGGCCGTATTCAAAGGAATTGAACGTTCTTTTTCCAGGTAGCAGTTAAGGATTCTATTCAAATCTCGTCAAACGTTTAGCCTTAGCGTCCTCCTTAGGAAGAAGTCTTTTTGATTCCTCCTGACCTCTGACTACAGCCTCCACTTTTTACTCAGTCGGAACTAATATTGCAAATAAATCTAAACGATTGCTCTAATTGGGTATTGATAACAAATTTACACTTTATTCAGTTAGTACGAAAATATTTTAACGTTCCATTTTTTGAATTTTCATCATTTTATCAAAATTGTTTTAGATTTAATGCTATATATAAGTTTCTGTTCTATTGATTCGTCCATCAGGTGTCTCATGAGATATTTATTTACGTAAAATGTTAAAAGTGATGTTTGTCATGACATCCAAACTGTCAAAACAATCCATTGTGTAAAGTACAATGGCCATTTGGGTATTCAAACAATCCGAGGAATTAAGCCCATTTTGTCCGCATTAAGAAAGACTTCATCGTGAAAACAGGCTGACCTCGAATCTATTTACAAAGATAACCGATTTACATAATGTGCAGGAGTGACAGTCGGCGTCGTTTCCATGGCCGGTTCGCGTGCTATTACAACACTTTTCCACGTCCAAACCCTTCTTCATAATTCATTCAAGCCCCCTTGTCCGGACAGTTTATTCCGAATATTTCTACACATCAAAGCACATGCTTTACATTATTCGAGGGACGCGGAAATTTTTGCTTCTAATATAAACTTTAGCTTTCTTTTATCCAAAGATCATGCAGTTTTGTTACTTAGTGTATGTTGTTAGGTTGTAACGCTTGAAATGACAATTTTCTTGTATAAATTTTATTCCACAACATTATGCAAACCTATATGTAAGGTATTGGTTGAGCAAACAAAGTCAGTGTCACGAGAGGGATTCGAACCCACGACCTTCGGCTAAATACCCCGCTCGCTGCTCTACCACTTGAGTTATCGTGACAGCACAACATCTCAGGTTCTAATCTCGCTCGTGTCATTGACTTTTTCTCAACAAATACCTTACATAAAGAGGAATTAATAGAATGATGTTATGAATGAATTAAAAGATATTATTCGGTCAATCGAACCACGAAATCTAATGGCTTACGAAAACCGTTTTAATACTGCAGGTGTTCTTTTAAATTTAGCTTTTAATCGGTTAGGGGAAAAATATGTATGGTAGAAGCCATCATCATTTATCTTCATAAGTTTAAAGTCGCACTTTGCCCCACGGAGGCGTATCAAAATATTAATATTGCTTCCGGTGAAGACGCGGTGACGGAAAGGATAATCGTGCCGTTGGCTTGAAACATTTTTTTTATTAGCTTTTCGGAGTGATAATCCTATCTCATTGTAGTTTATCATTATTTCGGTTTTCCTTCTCTTTAGTGGAGGGTTTGTTCGTCCTGTAACAAGTGTACAGAAAGTGGCGTAAAGCCGGCAAGCGCCTGGCCGACCAAAAATAGCGAAAATTGACCGGCCAAAATAGTAAGGACCTGTTAAACTTAAAAGTCCTAGGACGTATGTTTAAAAGGATCTCAGAAATTTTCTTTAATAGGATTAGTTTTATTCGTTTGTCCTGTAAGTTTTTAAGAAATCTGAAGTGTCTGTTGACTTCTTGCATTTTGGGGCAATGCAAACGTTTATTAGCTCAAGGTAGTTGATTACATGAGTTAATGGGAAAAGCTCAAAAAGGGAAACTTAATGGAAAAATTATACTGTAGCAAATGGTTGAAGAGAGCGGTAGTTATTTTTTGAGGGCATGTCCACAGATTTTTGCATTGGAATTTTTGACTGCTTGACCCACAGCTCAGGGGAAGTGACATGGATTTGTAGGTTTTTGGTTGAGATAACTTTTTTTTAGAACAAAGAATAACGGTATCATCCGCGAGTTGGTAATATATTTTAGATAGGTAGAAATGTCTAAAATGTGTACTGTGTAGAGGAAGGGTCTTAGGATCCACTGAATCTGTAAATTCAAGAAACTGTTATGCTTTCAGAGCAGAACTCGAAAAGAAATCTCGTTTGGTCACGGATCGGCACTCTTTTCAATCATGATGATGCCCACAAATCTGCTGAATGTTCCAATGAGATCGTCTGTTCTCAAACTACTGGTCACGTATATGAGGGGATGAAGAATGTGCTTAAGCAGTTTTACTAGGATCT
Source organism: Cimex hemipterus (assembly GCA_039619505.1). Classification (NCBI taxonomy): domain Eukaryota; kingdom Metazoa; phylum Arthropoda; class Insecta; order Hemiptera; family Cimicidae; genus Cimex; species Cimex hemipterus. The sequence goes on along the minus strand of CM077106.1, from coordinate 27,107,701 downwards.
AGCCTAATATATGAAATGGAATAGTTGGACGGTAGGATGATGGGGGAGGGAGAGCTATGAAGTTTTTAAGCTTTGCAATCATCCACTCGAGGAAATGTTCCACTAGTTTGGGAAGTATAGTTTAATTCTAAATGGATTAACACCTCATTTCCCTTAGGCATTTTAAAAGATATTAATTCTATTACTTAAAGTGAATAGATAAAATATTAATTCCTCTTAAAGAGGTAAAATTAAAACTAATATAATTCCCGTCATACAGAACGTCTTAAGGTCCGACTACCCATTTGTGTGGTGGACGATGTGAAAAATCACTTTACAACACTTTTTCTAAATTGTTATTCGTTACAAATTGAAATTCCATGGGCTATGCTGGGAACCAAAGATCAATTAATCAACACGCTAACTTATTCAAAAGGATTCCACCACTCGACCATCGCGAGCCCCAAAAAGACGAGCAAAGAGTTTAGCAGGCCGAAGAAACCACTAAAGTTATAATGTTTTTATCTCCCCATTTACTCAGAAATTTTGTCAAGGCAAAATGCAAGAAGTCAACAGACTTTAGATTTCTTAAAAACTTGCAGGACAAACGAATAGAATTAATCCGTTTGACCGCGTGTGGCACAGGGCATGTACAAACTAAAGCGTGTCCTTCCAAATACTATTTACCTAATCCTCCGCTCATATCTAACCGACCGGTTCTTTCGCGTCCGACAAGGATCAGATTACTCCGAATACTGCTCTGTAGGCGCGGGAGTACCGCAGGGCAGTGTGCTCGGACCAATCCTCTTCATCATTTATACTGCAGATATTCCCACTAAACCTACCACCATACTTGCATCCTTCGCCGATGATACAGCTGTACTATCCTCCAATTCCGATCCTGCGGTTGCTTCGGAAAAACTGCAGGAAGATATATCATGTATAGCAGATTGGTGTAGACAATGGAGAATGAAGATAAACGAAAGCAAGAGCGTCCATGTCACATTTACACTCCGAAACAAACCTCCACTCACGATATTCTACAACAGTGTTCCTATCCCCAAATCTGACTGTGTTCGCTACCTTGGGTTTCACCTAGACTCACGACTAACATGGAATCAACATACACGACTGACA
>CM077106.1:27064468-27089004 GCA_039619505.1 Cimex hemipterus | reverse complement strand
TGTTTCTTTTATAACACTTTCTTAGAAATCAAGGAGTAAATCTTATTCACTTTTGTTGAAACATTTGACGGTTTTCTAACCTGAAACGATAAGTACTTACTAAAACTTCATACTAAAACAATAAGTAAATAACAAATGAGTCCTTTGTTCACTACTAACCCCAAAATCAAATTTAACAAGTTTTTTGCATGAAGGTACATTGCATTTGAAGAATAATAAACATGATAATCTGTACCCGTTTTGAGAATGTGTGAGAATCTGTTGGTATTGGCAGATAAAATTGTTTCTGCACCCCACGGCTTTTTGGTGAAATGGGCTAGTCACCTAATCACCAAACTCATATTTTATCATTAATTTTAAACTGTTTTGTTATCACTATCTCAAATGCAATGCAGCATCAGTTTTCAGGATTTCACTGGGAAAAGAAAAACTGGTTTTTATTGCTAAAGCTTGGGTTATTTTCATCCTGAGATAGTTCTCAGAAGATGGTTTAATGACCCTCCCCAACTTAGTTTCTTTTATAACACTTTCTTAGAAGCCAAGTAGTAAATCTTGTTACTAAAATTTCATACTAAACAATATGTGATTAACGAAACATTTTATCCCTACTAACCCCAAAATTAAATTTAATATGTTTTCGCCAGAAGGTTTGTTTTTCGAACAGTAAACATGATAATTAGTGCACGGTTTGGAGAATTGGTATGTGCAGATAAGCTTGCTTGAGCACTTCTGAACTTTTTGGTGGCTTGGGCTAGTCATCTAATCAACAAACTCATAGTTTATCAGTAATTTAAACGTTTTTTTCTCACACTCTCAACTGGAATAGCGATTGATTAAATTTTGAATGTAGCACCCGTTTCCAGGATTTCACTGGGTAAAGAAAACCTTAATATCTTTCCTTACATCTCTTTTCATAATGCTTTAACAAAACCCGTCTCGGCTTAATACCTGAAAACGCGAGCGGGGAAAAGAGGCTTAACCGGCTCGGTGAAGTATCTAAATGACGAGTTTCAAAGCCGGAATCCCGTGTGAGAAGCTCTCCGGCGGAGGTGGAGTATATTTCGAGGATCTTTTTCGTGATTAAACTCGAGGTTATTTTAACAACATCGCTACAAGTTTTTTAACACAACCCTCGTCAACCTCGGTAGAAGCGAACTGCCCGCACCAGGCAACAACATGTACAAAAAGGGCTCTTTTGCTCCCTTCTGGTCAAGAAATGTCTTTGTAACCTTAAAGTGTTGAGTATTTTCTTGCATAGATGACCAACGAGTCGTATAATAGTTAAGTAATAACTACAAATAATAAAAAAATCGCCTGTATTTAAATACGTAACTCTGTTATCGGCTTTACATCCCCTAAGCAATTTATGTGCGCAACTTGAAAAACCTCTCGGGGTAATTTTATTTTTTAAACAAATCCTAAATATAATAATCCTAAATATGGTAATTTTTTTAAACTATACATTTCTGATATATATTTTTTTAGCTTTTCATCTCTAGTTTGAATGTTCTTGGAAACAAAAATGATTTAATTTACTGTTTTAACAATCATTTTAATTATAACTGTTCTAAATTTCTGGTTCATTTTATAAAAACGTCTTGGTCAGGTATTTTTTTATTTCTAAAAAAAAGGCTTGTTTTATCAGACCACTAATTACGAAAAGTACAATTAAGCTGCTTGAATATCAGATAATTATTTTAGTTGCGCTTCTCAATTATATATTTCAAAATAAAAATGTAGGTGGCTTTTATTTAAATATATAGTTCTGATATTATGTGGTTATTAAATTTTCTTCTACGGTCAGAACCTTTTTGACAGCAGAAATAATACAGTTTATTAATCACTAATTTTAATTTCAACTTAACTAGATTTTATGTTACGTTTTAGTTTTATTTCATTGATTTTAATCATAACTTTACTAAATTTATGTTATGTTTTTTCTTTTAAATTAGAAATCTCTTGGGTAAATACTGTACTTAGCTAGGAAAAATACACCAACAGGTACAGGTCAATTGTTGCACTTCTCATTTTATCATTAATTTTTATTATTATTATTATTATTAATTTTAAAGGGCGTTTTAACGGCTAAGGTCATTTCACGCCCTAACTATTATTATTATTATTATTTTAAGCCGTTAATTATTTACAGTATAATATATAATCCTGATATCAGCTTTAATGATTAATTTTTTATATCTGCTCAGAGCATTCTAGGTAGGATAGATGTTATAGTTAATTTTTTTTAATCAATTACCTTTCAGACAAGTATTGTTTTATTCAGAAAAAAAACCAGAAAGGCTAATTTATGTTTTATTATACCAGTAAACATGAAATTAAAGATTTTGTCAAATGTTTTATTTTTTTTCTAACTAATTATTAACAATTAACAACGAAGTAGTTTGTATTCCTGATAGCTTTACATGATTATTATATTTTTTTAAATGTAGACACAGCCTTCCTGGCTGCCGAAATGATGTAATTTATTCTTTTAATAAACTAGTTGGTAAACAAGAAATTATAAACTTCTTGAATGTAACGATAATTTAATTAATGTGATGGTAATTGTTTGATTTTGTATTTTAATTAATTATTAACAACGCAAAACGAAGGACGATTTTAATTAAATAAATAATTCTGAAATGAGCTTTATGTGGTTATTAAATTTTCATCTCTAGTCAGTGACTCCTTGGCAGCAGAAATCTAATTTATCCATTTATTTAAATGCCCTGGCTTTTATGAGTTTTATGTTATAAAAGAGGGGAAATTTCCGTTTGAAATAGACATAACAGGTCTTACTTTAGTTTAATTATTAACCCCCAATTAGTGTAAGTGGAATAACGCTATTAGAAGGACAGGTAATTTTTAACCTTCTATCCGTTTATTTTAATTTTTGTCTAAATTGTGAATTAAGGGTTATAATTTATTTCTGCATTTTATACTTTGAATTGGGCTGACCAAATTTGCTAATCAAAATGGCCTCACAATTTGATAGTCCAGCCAAAATGGATACTGAGAACTGTTCACATTTACTAAACAGTTTTCAATTTTTCGACCTGTCATTACTACTTCTGTGTTACAGTTTGGAAAATATTAATAATTGTTATTTAAAACAATACGATGTAATGATTGAACGTTTGGGCGATTAGTGGGGTATCATAATCGTGCGTCATCCGGCCTCTATGCATGCGAGACAGATGATGTGCGACCGAGAGTGGAAATTTATGTTTTCGCATGCTTAGATTTGGCCGTTTGCTCACAGATTGCGACCGTTAATGCGTAACGGCTTGCATTTTCGAGAGCCAATGCCCGTACGAAGCAATTCCGTTTCAAATAAACTTTTATGTCTTAAGTTGCCGAGAAGTTTTCTGTGGGTAAGTACTCAGGAAGACAGGGTCACCGACATACACTTAGGGTAATGCCTCCAAATGACGTTTTTTATGTTTCGGAGCAATGGTGGTCATTACTTTGATATCAAGAAAACACCTTACTTTTCTGTAGGGCTAGTTTCCCCCTTACAAACTATTTCCTTTTCTCTTTTCTCCTTTTTTCCTTAACATTTACGATTTGTTGTTTAAATAAAGTTTAACTTGAACAATGACAAGTTTGAACAATTGATCTGAAAAAAAAGAGAACTAAAGTTTCAAACAAACCCCTTGGAAATGGTTCTATATGGGAAAGAGGTTGGGTATTCGGTCTGTCTTAATACTTCACTTCGGATATCTTGAAGTAAAACAGGCCAGGGGCTAAGCCGGCAAAGCGATTGTCCATATTAAATGCGACTTTCCATCTCTTTCGTCCCCACAAGTCCTTTGAGAGGGTTTTTTCCCGGGGCAACGTCTTTCTCGAGAATTCTTTCCTTTTAATGAGATCTTTTCGAGAATGTGGGTTTCATGTCGGCCCGTTTACATTTTAATATAACGTATGTACATTTCTGAAGGGGGGTAAATCGATAATAAAAATTATATACTGCCTCGGAGTTTCATTCAACATTGGTTTATTCGTATAATTAAAAGGCGAATTTTCCATTATTTATTTTTTTTTAGAACGGATATTTTTTTTTGAAAATACTCAACATCTTTTTTTATATCATTTTTATCATTCGTACAACTCTGTTTTGAACTTTCCATACGGTAGTTTAATTTTTTAAAGCAGTTCTGGCTTCTTTTTAAATTTTCTGTTGATGAGAGTTGTATTTGCTTTCATAGGTTTTTTTTATACACACGACACGAGGGCACACCACAATTTTTTGAAAAATCACAGCCGGATGTTCTTTTTCAAACCTAAATACATCAAAGATTTTTCAATAATTTCGTGTTTTACAAAATAAAATTTCTCCAGTACTCGTTACAGTTGGCATTGTCGTTCTTGGTAAAATTGATCTTATAAAATAATTAAAAAATAAAAATAAAAATAAAAACCATCATAAAATAATATTTCTTTTTGACGATTTAGCAAACCACAATCGCCGGCATTAAATAAAATGTAATATAGAATGAGATAATACGAAGCCAAGCGGTGTGAAAGAAACATTCGATGAGTCAGAAGTCTTAATGATTCTTTTATAAATTCTATGTTCGACATGCGCTATGATGGAATTTTAAACTGTCACGAAACAATAATTTAAATGATTCATTTAAGTGTTATGATTCACGAGAATTTCATGTCGGAAGGTCGAGAAAAACTTTCGACAAATAATACATTTTTAATAAGTATGAAAAAAAGTTAAACCAATTATTTTTATTAAGTTGTAAGAAATAAAGTACATATTTAAACTTTTATTGGTTTGTTTTTGAGTTTGAAGCTTTTACATTAATTTATTATATAAAAAGGTATTAGCATTTTTATGGATTGTACCGAAAACGTACACAATATTTACAAAATTTAACGTTCAATGTTTTGTTAAGCTGTCTCAAAGTTGAGAAGAAATTCAGACAAAATAGTTCAAACGTTTTCATGAATAAAAAATAAAATGGACATGTTAAAAAAAAAGGTTTTGTAATTAGGTAAAAATTCCTTTTAGATAATGAGAAAATTTGAAAAAAATAAACAACGTATTTTCAAATAAATTTAATAATTTAATTGTGAAATATATAAGGATTATAATGGATTATTTAATTTGAATTTGTAATAACAAAAACTGATTCCCATATTTTTTAAATTTTGATATAATTTGTTACCAGCGTTTAACTTCCCTATTTTAAATTTAAAATAAGATCAGGGATGAGGCAAATGAAAAAGAAAACACACAGTGCTACTTGTGCTTCGAGAAATATATTTCGTTCATTAGAACTATAAAACAATAAATAAAAATAAGAAATATGAACATGTATTTACAATGTATTCGTTAATTTTTCTAATTGGTAATTAATATTTAATAACTCTGATGAAGGAATCTCATGAAAGCACAACGAACGAGCTCTGTTTTCTTTCTAATTGGCTTCATAACTAATCTTTTTTTAAAATATTTCTGTTATTAAATATTATTTATCGGCTGTTAGGGTTGAAAAATTGTCCCCAGGATGAAACAGGAACAGTCCGACTGTGCGGTGGTGTGCCCGGACCGTGGCCATGTGGCTATGTGTATGAAAGGGGGCTACTCACACGAGCGGTCCTGTCGGCAAAGGGGTGCGTGTGTCGTACTGAGAAGGGGCGCGAGGCAGCAGGGGCGGCTCGGGGGCGAGCATGCGCCAACGGCGGCTTGATAATCGTTTCAACCCCTTCGGCGTGAAATGGTCGCCCCGGGGTTTGGAGCCTCAGGCCGTCGAGAAAAGGACCCGGCCGGCCACCTGAGGCCAATGGACAATTCAGAATTAACATTGAATAACCAGCATCCTTGAAAAATAGGCCACCTTTGACTGCATGAGAATATTCTCAGTCTTTGATCAAATTCAAACTAAAGATAAAACACGACAAATTGTAATAATAAATATCATAATTTTCTACAAAGGTATAGTAGATATTAAATTCAGTGCGCAGTTTTTGAAAAAACTTTCTTGCACACCAGTGCTATAAAAAAACATATTTTTAACTATATTCTGATCAAAATCACCATGACTATATGAAGGTAGATCGTTGGGCCTAGTTATTAATTGGATAATAAAACATATAGGACGTATGGCCGGTTTTTTAACAAAAAAAGGAACAAGGAGAGAAACAAAAATGCATGAATAATACAAACTGTATTAGCCAGGGAAGTGACTTAAAATTTTCTGAAAGTAAGTTGGGAAAGGATCTGCCAAAAGACCTTGTGCTAGGGATTTGCTACGTTTAATAAAGTGTAAGTTTTACTTATTTTTTGTAAATTTTAGTATGGCAAACCATAACTTAAACTTATATTCTATCATTTTTTGTTGATTTTAAAGGGTGTGATAGAAGAGGTTTGATATTGGAAGTCAACAATTTAGGATGAAGAAGAAGAGATTAAGAAAGCTCCTCATCGATATGAGGATGTACATAGGTTTTTCGAGATATCGGTTAAATAAAATAATAAAATTTGGAAGTGCCAACTGTCCTGCATATGACATGAAAAATAACGCTTTTAAAAATATACAGTGCACCAACTGACAATAACAGAAAGTCTTACTTCTGTGAGTGTACTCTGTATATATTAGGCAAGGTTTTTTTTTAAAGTTTGATAAAACAAAACCTGATAAAGAAGATATAAGGAAGCAATGGTTCAATTTTTTCGTTTCTAGGGATAAGGCATTTTTCAACAATGGGAAATACAAATAGCCATCTCACTCGCAAGAGGTCATAATATAGTTTATTGATGGTATGAAAAATAAATCTTTCGGAACGTTCCGAAAAATAATAAATCATAAGTCAACCTGTGTTTGTGAAAAAAAAAAATGCAAGAATGTCAGGTTCGAATGGAGTGCCGCTGGATTCGAACCCGGGACCTTTACTTTACAGTGATGAGCGCCGTGCCAACTCTTAAAACATTGCGGCCCTGACGCCCCCCTGAAACTAGAAGTTTACATACTAAAAGGGAAGGTATCTTGCAAGACGGAACTGATGGAGGTTGGAAAAGTACTGTCCAGAATCTGAAAGATTTCTCTTCCACAAGTCAAATCATCGAAAGTCCAAACGTTCTTGACAGTGAAACAGAAGGAAATGTTGTAAAGGGAGAGATAGGAGGTAAGGGATGAATGTGAGAACTGTATTCAAACAGGAGCTATTAGGACCCATCCACCTTCAAATTAAGAACCATTACCAGGGGTCCAGGTAGTAATTCAGTTTAAGCCATCCTGAATTGTTACACTTTGTAAAGAGATAAGAGAAATATTTGTTTTTAAGGTTGTTAATAAAATAATATTGCAACCAAAACTTCTGGATTTAAAAACAATTTTTTCTCCTTTAACTATTAGGATGTATCGCGACACATATCGACGAACACAGACAAATTGTCCATTACTTACAGTATGCTCGTAGCGTGAGGAGGTAACGTGGAAATGAATGTTCATGAAAGATGGCAGTTCAAGCCCGTCCGTTATTATTTGGGAATATTTCTTCTTTCGTATTTTCTCTGTTCCATGTTCCGCCGCTCACAATCGACGGAACTAGTATAGCATAAGCGATACAGCTAAATAGCTGTTAATGACCTTAGATGGCAAGCTGAGATGGAAAGAACGCGTGAAGAATAAAAGGGCAGAAATAGGTTTAAGGTATAGGTAGACAACTATACTGGTTGATAGGATGTAGCTCCAACCTTGCTATATAAAATAAACTATTATATAAACAAGTCATAAAGCCTAAGCGAACAAATGGGATTACTATGGTGTTGTACGAAACAGCAATATATCAAAATCGTACAAATACTTCAAAATGAAATCTTACATGACATAGTCAATGCATGTTAGTACCTAAGGATTACGGACATACATAGGGATCTTAAGGTCCCTGAAGTCACGGCGGAAATACAAAGATTTGCCGCCAAACACCAGGCTCGCCTCGGCGCCAGCATGAGAGAGTGGAAGCGACCAAACTCTTACATAACCGAAACATGCACAGAAGATTAAAAAGAACAAAGCCATATGAACTAATAGTGAATAGTGAAATGTAAATTTTATTGTACCAATGGGTTTATTCTATGGTATTATAATAAAATTAATGGTTGGTATAATAAGACCAGTTTTTTGTCGTTACTACTACTTACAACTACTTCTGAAAAATAGTTCTCAACCAAAGATAACAAAAGAATACAGCAACTTGTAAAAATGACTGGACGATCGGGTTGAACCAAATCTTCCAAATTTAATTGGATACAGATTTTAATGACCACTCCGATGATGGTCGATGTTCCGTCGTTGCAAACGGCACACATACGCAACGACCTAAACAGCCCATTTATATAACAAGTCGCTCGATCCTTTTACAAGAAATTTCACTCAAACCTTCAATCACATTCTAATCCGCCTACTCTGTATCTTTCACTGTGTCACTTCCACCAGCCCTTTTAGAGAAGGAATATTTTATTGTGCAGGCTGTTACTGTCACCTGATAGCTCCTCCGCTCACGTGGGTTGTGAGCTTGTTTGCAATAACACAATTGTTTATTATTCCCAGCGCGGATTTGGTCGAAATAAAAATAAAACTTTTAAAAGTTTTATTATAAATCTAATCAATAATAATTAAAGGATTTTATTTCAATGTGTTTGGTGTTTCTTTACCACAGGACCTGCATCCAGCAGTTCTTTGAACAGTTCGTTCTCCATCGCAATGTTATACATCAAACATATCGAAGCCGCTGATGATTCGCCTCATTTTGACACGGCACGATTCATGCTCCCAGGGGGAAGCAACACAATCGCGCGCAGGCAGAATGCGGTCAAGGTCACGAGGTTAATCTCTTTTATTGGCGGTTATTCAGAAAAACCAATCTCTTCCATTTGAAGATTAAATGAACGCTGGGAGGGAGGGAGAGAATTTCATTAAAAGTAATTAATTTAGAGATCCTTCATGTATCATTCCTAAGGATTTTTTTTCTCAAATAAGGAAATAGTATTGATAGAGAAGAATATTTAATGTAATTGTTTCATTAAATAATTTGTTGTGAAGCCATAGAAATCTGATTTGTGCTTAATTCGAAACTTTGCTTTTTTACAACAGTATTTATTTTCATATACCACAACTAAAGTTATTGATGTGAAGAAATATAAAAAATGTTAATTTATGTACAAGGTGATTCAGGGTCAAATGCCACGGTGGATTCACCAAATAACGCGTAGTTCATTGCCACCAGAAAAAGGTTTTTATCTTAATGTTTTTCCGGGATATTAACGTTTTTGTGATTTTTAATCTAAAATCAGATTTTTTCACATAAAATCGTAATTTCTTAACTTTAACAGTGCTATTATACAAATCTGACATTTATTTCGCAAATTACAATAAATGTTCTACAAGATAATAAACTTTACGCTGTAAAACTCGCGTTTCTTAATGCACAGTAGCCGCTAGAAGAATAACAAAAGTATCGGTTGACACATGGGCACCTGCCAATGGGACAAAGCCCGCGCAGGTGCTCCTTATGCAGAGAAAGGTTGCTCGATGTGTCCCTCATAATAGAGGCGTGTCATGCCTTGGCTCCACTCAGAGAGCGTGCAGGAATGCCGCCGGATTTAAGAGTTCTCGAGCACGGTAGCGAGTTTCTGAGTCCCCTGTTGTTTTTCTTTTATTGTATATAGTATGTCGTATGTGTTATCTGTCTTTGTGTTTTGTCTGTGTGCAAGTATTTATTGGTGTGAATGGCGAGGGGTGAGGGTGAGATATAACGTCATCATCACCTCTCGAATGATGAAGGCGAGTGAGTGTGTGTTCGGGGTCGATGGCGAATATTAATAAAAGTACCTCATCGACCCCAATCTAGCTTAGTTTAAGTGTACCAAACGGAATGAGTGTACTGTATGGATGTATTTATGTACATGAATGTATTTATTTGTACGAATTTAGTGTTTGAACGGGGATAGAATATAGAATATTTAGATTTAGTTAGGGGCTGAAATGACCTCGATGTCGGAAGCCCCAGTAAAAAAAATAATTAGTGACCGATCGATAATTATTTAGAAATCGTGAGATGCGGTCAGGTGTGATCTAGGTTTCAGAAAACATTTTCTTTATCGTGCCAACATTTCGATCTTTATTGAGATCATCTACAGGGCCTGGGATTTACAAACATTGTAATAAACTAAAGATCCAAACGTTGGCACGAAAAAGGAAATGTTTTTCTGAAACCTTCATCACACCAGACCGTATCTCACGATTTCTAAACAATTAACAAACTAATCTTTTTGATAAATAATTAATTGTGGCTCGTACAATGACTTTTCCACCAAAGTTTTCTGAGTTTTCACCAAAATTGCCTTATTATAATATTTCAAGGACATATTCACTTTTAATTTTTTTAGGACTTTTCTTAGTGAAATCTGCTTTGTTAGGCTGATGATAAACGTGATATCGAACTCAAAAAGTGCAGCAACACAAAAACATCGTACATGTCAGATTTTTAATAAAAACATTTATTAAAATTAGGTACATTTCCATTCCTTCTTGCCCTTATGCCATCACATATGATTTCAATTATCTCTCTCTCAGTTGCTTCCTCGTTTTTATGGGTGTGCCCTACATGCCACTTTTCAGAGTTCCCCAAATGTAAAAGGCGAATGGGGTTAAATTAAGATCTACTTTGTGCAGGCCACGGGAACAATTTAATTTCGTTAATAATAAACATTTTTATTAAAAATATGACATGTACGATGTTCGTGGGTTGCTCCTCTCCTTGGGTTCGATACACATTTTTCATTTTTCAACCTTGCAAATCAGATTTTATTAAGAAAAGTTCTAAAAAATGAAAAAGTGAGTTCATGCTTGGAATATTTATACAATAAGCCAACTTTGGTTATATCCAGGAAAATGTTGATGGAAAAGTCATTACACCAGCCACTATTGAGTATTTAAAAAAAAATAAAATAAAATAAAATAAAAAATAAATAAAGAAAAGAAAAGAAAAAAAAAAAGTGGGTTTTGCTAATTGTTTGAGAGGCCGCTGTGTATTCAACGAAAATGGTATCTAGTAGAAAAATTAATGTCGTTTGCGAAATAAAGGTCAGACATGTATTTTAATGACGCTAACGTTGACAGATGACAATTTTACAATGCAAATCAATCTAACGTATTGACGTATTTAACACCCTGTATACTCTAAATATAGGAAATATAGTATAATATTAATATAAATTTAATATAAACTGACGGTCACAATAAGTCTTACGACCTTTACAATGCACTTTTCATTGGTGGCATAAATTAACAGAAGAATAAATATTGTATGAGTTAGACCTTTCTTTTTTTATAAAGTTGTAAAACGTTGAACTTGGAAAGTGAAAATAGGGGCTTTTTAGTCCCATTTAACGTGCAAAATAGACGTCTGTTTACACCTTTTAAATAAAAGATGAAGAATTAAACGAATTTGGCGAATTATGCGTATTTTTTTACTTTTTCTCTTCCCAAAAAAATTTTCTTTAAATTTGGGATAGCTGACGAGCTCGTGTTCTTTTTAAAAATAGTTTATTGAGAAAAAATTGAAAGCTTCCTTACATAAAAAAAGCTTAATGTATAATAATTTGACTGTACTTCTTGTTCCGATTTTCTGATGAAGGGCAAGAGGGGAAAAAATAGCCCGAAGCGGGTAAGAAAAAATGTGAAATAAACTAACCTTTAAAAATCCTTTTGCCCCTAATTTAAAAACACACTTTTTAGAAGAGAAAAAATATACATAATCTAGAGAAATGGTATCAACTACAATAATTGAAAGAAATCTTTTTAATCAATTAAGGTTTTGGTTGAGAAAACAAGTCAGTGTCACGAGAGGGATTCGAACTCACCACTTTCGGCTAAATACGCCGCTGTTCTACCACTTGAGCTATCGTGACTTCGATCTACTACACTACAATGGAATTTTCAAAATTTTCCTTCTTTTTGTCATTTGGTTCTTTCAATTTCGTTAAAAGATGGCAAAAAGGAGGGAAAATTCAAAAAGATGAATCGAAGTCACGAGCCATGGGTTCGAATCCCGCTCGTGACATTGACTTTTTATCTCGACTAAAAACCTTAATTAATTGAAAAAAAAAATTATTTCGCCAAGCGAACCTCGAAACCTAATAAAATTCAAAAAAATTTAAAAAATAAAACACTCAGTTGCTTTGGCAAGAAATATAGACTTTCATCAATACTTAATTTATTTCTAATCATTTGAACGTTTATCGTATAAACATCTTACAATATTGAAATTGTAACTTCAACTATAATAAATGTATGAGCTTTGCTAAGTAGAATGGAAAATTTATTGGGTGACAAATTTTGGTTTTAACTGAGAGGTTTTTTCATATAGGTATATTTTATATATAATCTTAACATGCTTGAAAGAAAGAAGCTCCCTTGAATCTCAACATAATTAAGTGCACAATTTGCTTAAACCTGAGCGACAAAAATGTAGATATCGGTTTTAAAGGTGCGAGGAATGGGTCGGTGAGGTTAAAACAGGAGATAATTGAGGTGGAGATTGTGGAATTCGGTACCACGAGTGCAAGAGGAATTTCATCTAGGAATCCCATTTTGTCGTCAGTCAATCAGCGGTCAAGAGCCGGAATTTATTCAGGACTTTCCTATTCTTGGACAAAAGAAATTCCGTCCATCTAAAACCGCTTCGTATACAATTTGAGTGGTATACAAATTCCAGTCATGTAAAAATGAATAAATCGGTACTCAGGTGGAGTTAGTTTTTTATTACGGCGAAATCGTATTATACACACGTAATAAATTTAAAAACCGTTAATAAGATATGACTAATTGATCTTAATTCGAAACACATTTTATTAGGACGGTTTAATAATTTTTTCTTAGTTGATTCGAATCGAGGATGTAAATGAAAACACAATCACGACTGCTTTTGGAATTTCATATTTTAGATTACTAAAAAGCTAATAACTGAAGCTGGGAAACTTCGGTAGCCCAGGGTTAGTACGTCAGACTCATGGCTCACAGACCTTGCAGTCGTGCGTTCGATTCTCACCATCACACCAGGTTATTCTGACCCATTTGGCCGCATTTACCTTGCCCGCTCCCCGCTTGACTCCGTAATGATATGGCCTACCATGTACTGGTTTTCTGAAAATTGGTAAATCTACTTTTAGCAATTGAATTAAAAAAATACGGTCAAAAAATATATTTAAAATATATGCCAGTGCTGTATATAAGTTACAAATTAATACTGATTTTCATAAATTTTGTATACGTAAAACATGGAGAACCACAGAGGTATCATTTAGGTATCTTATCATTTCTCATATTTATTAATCTTTTGCTAAAGTTAATAAATATAATGTTTTCTTATTGCCCATTGCTGAATGTGCCAAATTGTACCGTGTAGTAGCTATAGATGCTACAATACACAATTCCAACCGCCTTTAATATTTTTTATTTCAATTAATTAATATCTATGAAAGGTATTAGTTGAGATAAAAAGTCAGTGCCACGAGCTATCGTTACTTCGATCAAACACAGCAAATGAACAACAAATTCAAAATCCGATAGGAGAAAGTAAAAGGGAGAAATAAAAACAAGAAAAATGATGGAAGAGGAAAGATAGGTGATAAGAAGATAAATATAAAAAGGAGTTATATAGATAAAGAGAGAATTAACGGTCACTAAATACTACATATTTGTAAACTAAGTAAATTTGTTATAAGGAACACATTTTCAAAATTCTACTAATTTTCAGAATAGTAATTTACTATAATAGTGTGTATTATTTTACAATCATTATTAAAAATTCGTGAGATGCGGTCTGTAGTGACGTAGGTTTCAGAAAAACATTCACTTTATCGTGCTACGTTTCGATCTTTCCTGAGATCATCTTCAGGGTCTGGAATTAACAAACATCGTTTAAATTTAGCAAATAAATACATGTAGGATGTGGAAAAAAGTGAATTTATACTTCAAAAATTCGAACCCATGAACAAATCTTTGTTGACAAACAATTTGAACAATCTTTGTAAATACCAGGCACTGAAGATGATCTCAATAAAGATCGAAACGTAGCACGATAAAGTGAATGTTTTTCTGAAACCTAAGTGAGGAAGAGAGAATGTATGATTTTGAGGAAATGAAAGATTGCCTGTAAAAGAATATTGTTAATTTATTATTGAAAATTTTGTTCGGCAAATCTCATGACTACTTCTTTACAAAAGCAAAGGTACTATAAAAGTTTGCATATTTTTAAGTTTGGGAGATCAGATCTTCTTTAGAGGTCCTGAACGTAATTTTCTGCAGGTAGACAAAACAACAGTTAAAAGCAATTAAGTAAGGATTTCAGTTGAGATAAAAAGTCAGTGGAACATGCGAGATTCGTACCCAAGATCTTCTGCTTGATACGCCGCCGCTCAACCAGCTTAACCACCAAATATCGTGTAATCTATTTGATTGTCGGCGATAAAATGGCAAAAAGGAGGGAAAATTAAAAATGATGGGGTTGAGTTGGGAAGTGTCCCAGTTATCGAAGTCATGACAGTTGAAGTGATAGAGTAGCGGCATATCTAGCTGAAGATCGTGGGTTCGAATCCCGCTCGTGACACTGACTTTTTATCTCGCCAAAAACCTGATAGGAAAATTGACAAGTGATATTGTCACCAAATTTCATAAAGATTGACCCAGTTTCGCCTACACAATGGGTCAGAGTACAAAGTGGGTACTTTCAGCCAAAAAGGTGAAAAGTTCGGTTGGTCATAAAAACTTTATTTCAAGGTATTTTTTCAATCTGTTTTCTGCACCTTATAGCAAAAGTGACAGACGATATTTTCACCAAATTTCATGAAGATTGACGGAGTTTCGCGTGAACAGTGTGTCAGAGTACAAAGTGCTTAACTAGCTACATTCAGGCCAATAGGTGAAAAAGTTTGATTGGTCATAAAAACTTTGGTGTTTAGTGTTTAATTAAAAGATAGACACTGGCCAAGCGGGCCGCAAAATTTAGTGAATCATCATAATAGCTATTTTCTATTGTAGATATTAAATTGTAGTGAGCTGTTTTTCATAAACTTTCTTTCGAGTCTTGTATTATTAATTTTTCACCTCATCCAAAAACCTTAGATAAAAAGTATGACGATAATAATAACAATAAGTACTACATAGTAATAAAAATAATGATAATAATATAGCTTATGGGAAAATTTTAAGTTATGGAAAAACTTACAATTCTAAATAAAAAAAGGAACAGAAATAAATTTTATAATTTTAGTAAAATTTATATAACTTAAAATGGAATTTTGCCTTGACAATAGCCGTTAAAACGCCCTTAAAAATTAATAATAATAATTTGGTCAATTATGACGACTAAGCAAATTTAATAAAACGTGTTTCATGTTGCTTAACGTTTGATTCAAAACGGTATTGCCATCAAATAAGACGATGCAAAATTAATGTACGACTTTACGAATTCTTTGAACTTGAACAGGATAAAAACTATTGTTTTATTGTTGCTTATAACTTTTAGTAATTTGTAATTGCAATAGTTATTTCATATTTCAAGCATTTCTGTTTGTTAGTTTAGTAACGAGTAAATTAATTCTTTCAATTAGTGTCAGTATTATTTGCTTTACTTATTAATGCAGTGTGTCTTTTTCTGATTTTACACAATTTCTTTACTGACCCCAGGGAGGAATAAACTACATTTTTATCGAATGAATATTCAACCGTCTTTCATGAATATTTATGGCGGCGGCCGATCAATCCATTCCCGCGGACGGCAAAGGGCCTCTAAACACACGAATCTCAGCGCATATTTGGCCAAACGGAGAGGCTTTTTGAATGCCTGAGATGTCCTAGAAAGTGCGGTTTTTGTGTACCTTAAGGATTCACGTAGTTTTCTTTCTACCTTCAGTCAATTTCGAAAGTAAATTACCTGATTAATTTAACACTATTAACTAGGTTTCAAGAGAGGGTAGTTTAACGGCTACTATAACTTTCCACGGCTGAAACTTGTTTTAATATATAATTGACTCTAAGTGACTCAACTTGGTGTTATGCCAGTAATTTGATTAAAAATGTACGGTTTGATGGATTATTATTACAGTACCTCTCAAAATGAAACTTCGACTCCCTTTGCAAATCGGAACTTGTTTACTGGCAGAACCTATAACTGAGACGAATCAAGGAAGACGATTAGTTTACCAACGGATTGTTTGCGGAGAACGCAAGAAGGCAGAAAGGCGAGGTTATTCAGTTCCAAAATGAAATACTCAAAGCACGAGGCCAAGTTCATTAATAACCCTCAATATTTAGCAGGCAAAATTTACAGATGAGCTAAGTTCAAATTAACCACGTTGAATTATGTTTGAATTGAAAGAATACCCGCTCAACTATGATGCCACAACGCACAAGACCCAACCTATCATTCTTAGAATATTTTTTGGGGTTGTTTCGATTATTTTGGTCTTGCATTGCCTTTGGCTTGTTTGTATAATTTCAATTTAGCCGAGTCCTTTTTCTAATTTTGTAGAAGGAGTGGACTTGACTGACTCAGTCCTAGCCAGCATGGCAGAACAGATTGGCCAAACCCCAGGTTCATCACTCCAGAAACCACAATGGAAATTATCACAATTTTTTCTATAATAACCAGGTGACAAATATTCAACAATGGAAATATATTACTTGAGACACAAAGGAGAAAAGTGAAAATTTTAACAGCTTTTTGGACGGAACACTGCAGTTCCAATGATCATGTGAAAAAAACAACCTTTACTGAATGTTGATATTCTAATTTTAAAAAATCGATTAAACCGTTTTCGTTCCTAATTTAAGAAGGACGATGCTCATATATTATGACCGTTATAATTCAAAACACTTAGAATTATATTTTCAACAATAAAACAACTTAAACAACAATTAAACCAATTGTTAAGAAAAAAGTGGACTTAATGCAGAAAGTAAAATGTTGTGAGATGTAGAAGTGATCCCACATAGAACATAACGGTACAGTTGATGAAAACAAATAAATAAATGCTAACCGTAATTATTCAGAAATCGTGAGATGCGATCTGGTGTTATGTAGGTTTCAGAAAAACATTTTCTTTATCTTCTGGGCTCACAGTGTTTGTCATCTGTGTAATTATCACGTAATCGGCAGTCTCAACACGACATGGAAGAATGGCAAAAGTGCACAGAAGACAAACACTTTGAGCCCTGAAGATGAGCTCTATAAAGATCGAAACGTTGGCACGACAAAGAAAATGTTTTTCTGAAACTTACATCACATCAGATCGCATCTCTCGATATCTGAATAATTATCGATTAACTGTCACATTTTTTGTAATGTCAGGTTGAGAGTTAGTCGAAAGCTGTGGGTTCGAAACTCGCTCGTGACTCTATCGTCTACATACCATCCAAGACGTTACATAAAAGAATAATTATTTGAAAGAAGTAATTCGGTCAATTAGACCAGTAAATATAAATGGACTAATAGTTAACCATAATGTAGAATTTATTAATTTGGAATGATTAAAAATAGATCATAGACACAGAAAATTAGAATGTTAAAAGTAAGTTTTTGTAAATAAATTTGTGTTGATACAATTAATAGATACTAAAGATAATTGCTAAATGAAATAAAAAGTAATTAATTTCTTGGTGCTATATTTGTTGGTTACTTTGATGCTAGTTTTTATTGCTTGCAAATTTTTATATATTTTTAAACACGTTTGATAAATGGATTAATAGTTAAAATAATGTATTTTTTAAATTGGAAATAATAAAAACTAAAGATACACACAGAAAATTGGAATGATAAACTAAAGTATTTATAAATAACTCTGTATTTATACAATTTAATAGATACAAAAAAATTGCAAAATAAGATAAAAATTAATAACTTTCTAGGTGATGATGTTCTATATTTGTTGTTTCCGTTAATGTTTGTTTTTATTGCTAGTAAATTTTTATATATTTTTAAACACGTTTGATAATTTCATAAATGAATTAATAGTTAACCGCAATGTAGATTTTTTAAATAAATGATATAAGTTTTTATAAATAAATCTGTATTGATGCAATTTAATAGATATGGAAAAAGAATTACTAAATTAAAAAAAATTAATTTCTGGGTGTTGATATGCTGTATTTGTTTTTTACTTTAATGTTTGTTTTTCTCCATTTAATAAATTTTTATATATATTATGTAAATTTGAAAATTTATTTATTTGCAATGACTATTTAATAGTAATCAGCATACATTTTTAATTATTTATTGTTGAAATGATAAGTAATTATAATATGAGCTATGTAAGCTTACTCTCCACGATATTTGGTAAAGCAAACTCTATAATTTTTGGTTTTAGATTAAGATAAGACATTGTTCATATTTTTGACTCTCGTTGAGTTATTGCTGTACAACTAATCATCTTCACTGTTTATTATGCATAATAATATTTCATTGACCATAATTTGATCATGAAATAATGGTTATGGTTCTAAAGGTGAAAGTCGTAAGATTTAAAAATGCATTCAATTTAATAAGTGTGCGTGGTTGCTTTTATTAAAATTAAAACCCTGCACATAGCAATTCAAAATAGGTAGTTTTTTGTGGCCGCATAGTTTAGTTTCTGTGAGCACACAGACTTGCGTTAATTTTTCTAAGTCTGTTTTGCTATAGTACTCTGAGTCAGTTTTTAAATAATTGTATGATACAATAATAAATAACTTTAACCCTAACTATCCCTAACCATAATAAATAATTAATAAAGCACATTTTACAAAAAAAGGCATTTCGTCACCAGACGAGGATTGTGTTCACAAATATCATAGATTGGATCAATACTGCTAGAAAACCACCCTGGTCCTAGGGAAGTTCATCAATTCGTCGAATTTTCCGTCACCATGCCTTAAAACACCCGTAGTTTTGTATTCCAGATTTAAAAAGTCCAAGCCCGACTGACCGGACGCGTTAATGAATCTCGCCCGGGGGGTCGGTTCGGTCTAATGTTTTCCCCAAGGAGGCTTTGAAAGCGAAAGAGCCGGTCGGGAGGAGAAAAACGAATATGGAAAACATCTCCGGGCTCTCTATCTGGGTCGGCAGAGTTGGCCGGGACTCGTCCCTTATCATTTAATAGATGTCTTTTTCAGAAGATGGCGGTCAAATCCTTTCTCTATATTCGTCTTTTATAGGTCTATACCGACTTAATACACCAGTTCTGTTCAGAATATTTACAAACAGTTACGTTATTGGCCAGTACAGAATGGAAAACCGAGTAGCATGGTATAAAATTGTTTGTAAGCTCTTATTTATTCATGGTGTGTGTGGTAATTAGTAACCAACCGTTAATCGATATTTATTTAGAAATCGTGAGATGCGATCTGGTGTGATCTAGGTTGCAGAAAAATATTTCCTTTATCGTATCAACGTTTCGGCCTTTATTGCGATCATATTCAGGGCTCAAAGTGTTTGTCATCAGGGTAATTGTCCCATTCTTGCGTGTAGTGTCGAGAGTGCCCGTTGGCACGATAAAGAAAATGTTTTTCTGAAACCTACATCACACCAGACCTCATCTCACGATTCCTAAATAAATATTTATTAATGGTACATAATATTTAGAAAATATATTGTTTTTAACTAATCCTAAGACTGATAATCGTTAAAGTTGATCTAATGAAGCTGTTATTTATAAAATTTACAAGCCAACATACGCATATAAGAAATATCCGGTGTATTATTTAATTATACTTAACTAGGGTTTGTCATTACTTGTTTCATTGTTCCCATTTGCTATGATAATTTCTTGTGTTCAAATCAAATGTAGGTATCTTGAGCTCAGCTATATTAAAAGGCAGCTCAATATCTCCTGTTCGAATGGGTTGTTGTCTTGGGGGTTCTTATTCTTTAATTTGCCATGTACAGGTTATGTGTCTGAATTTTGTACTTTCGACGCAGATTTCAATAGTTCAAGTCATCCATTTGACTTACAGGTTGATTTGGTTTGTTTCTGGTAATTGTCATGCACGTGTCAGGGGGTTCCAATTTAGAACTCATCATGCAGTTGTCCAGAGTTCAATTCTTCTGTTTTACTTGCAGGTAGATTTAGTTTGATTCTGTTATTTCTCATGGACGTTTTTGGAGTCCAATCAACTACTGATCATGCAGAAGTCTTGAGTTCAATACTTCTATGTGTAATACAAATATTTTGTATTTGACGCTAGTATTCATCATGCATGTCTTAGATTTGACTTCAGTATTTTTTTGGATTTATTCAGTTCAGATCTTTGTTTTTATGCCAGTGTCGGGTTAATATTTTATTTGTTAGGCAGATTTCATAAATCTGATTCTAGTATTTATCATAAATACATATTAGATTTGACTTCAGTAATATTTTTTGGATGTTTTCAGTTCTGATCTTCCGTTTTTGTGACGAAGACTTGGTTCGAGTCTTGTATTTCTCAGGCAAATTTTTGACAAATACAGCTAAATTTGACTGGACATCCATTTATCAAACAGATGTCTTGGATTCGTTACCAATATTAGTCATGGCAAAAAAATACAAATCTCTTTTTGAACCTTTTGAACATTTGTGTTTATCAGATTGAGGGACATAGTTCATGCAGGGGATTCCACATACATCAGGGTTTAAAACAGCCTAAGTTTCGATTTAAGTATTTGTCAGACAAATGCGTTGGATTTCACTCTAGCATATATCATGCATGTTTACAGTCCTTCAAGTTTGTATTTGTTATAAAGGTTTCTTAGGTTTGAATTTTGTGTTTGTTATGCCAAAGCCATTGGGTTAAATCTTGGCGTATTGTCCTTTATAATAAGAACAAATACGAATTGGTACAATTTTGCAGTATTTGTTAGATCGTGGTCTTAGAAAATTTTGTTGGTCTTTTCAAAAAATATTAAAACGTTAAACTTATAAAGCCTTTTTACATCTATAATTGTTTAATTTAAATAAGGAAATTATGACTATATTTGTCTGAGACATTTACCACTGCATTTCATGCCTTGCGTTAAAACTATTAAAGAGGCATAAAATAAACTATCCGACAAAGTGGAAATAAAATTTCATTACCGACCTATCACGTTCGGTCTGTGCAAATTGCAAAACCGTACTAAATAAATTTACGCGCGAAATCTTCATCAAAATAAATCAATCCTTTCGTACGATGAAAGTTTTCAAAGGAAAAAATCATAACTGACCGAGCTGGATGTTTTACTCAACGTGTAAATTCGGATGGTATGTCTTAAAGCAAACATCCGCGCCCAAAAATAAACAAAGGCCAGAAACATCTGTCAAAAGTTCAATAACTCACAGACAGGAGAGCATAACGTGCCGAACTGAATTGAAAAATCCATTGTTCATTTGCGTGGAAAATAATGATGTTGAGTTTGTGCTTATTGTTGAATCAAGACGATCATCTTTTATCGTGACAATGAAAAGCCAGATTTTCATTATAAATCAATACTCCATTATAACACCAATGATACTTAGTAAAATATAAAGATATTTAAATTAATACATTAAAAAAATAACGGTGAATATTTCAGATATCTATGTCGGCAATTTATTTTTATCTTCTCATTAATTGTATTTGTTTGTAAACACTTTTCCTGAATGCTGTTACG
The DNA here is from genome assembly GCA_039619505.1 of Cimex hemipterus. Classification (NCBI taxonomy): domain Eukaryota; kingdom Metazoa; phylum Arthropoda; class Insecta; order Hemiptera; family Cimicidae; genus Cimex; species Cimex hemipterus. Next base: position 27,067,347 of record CM077106.1, on the reverse strand, counting down.
TTTTAATTAGTGTTAAGTGTTGACCCATTGAAACAAAATTTTATTTTTTAGTTACTTCTATCTTAAGAAAAAATGCTACTTGTGCAGAAAAAAAGCCTTCTAAGTTTGCTTTTAATTAGCAGACAGGTTTAGATAACATGGTTTTCCATCAAGACAAGTACGCAAAGGAATTATTTTGTAATTTTTTCACCATTTAAATTTACCTACTGTTAACCTGATAAAACGAACATGTTGATTGAACCTGCGCCATTGAACTTTAAGTCGCTTTACTTTATTCAAATAAGAAACATTTTTGAAATGATACCGATGAAGTGAGTGTAATAAAGAATTTCTCTTTAAAGTAAACTTAAAAAGTAAAACTTATCGTTGGCTTGAAAAAAATCTTTATTTTACAAAGTCTTATTTTGATTTGGACAGGATTTGTGTAAAGTAGTGTAAATGTTGCCTATCATGAAAGTTTTAAATGTTTTGCTTTTTTTGTGTTTTAGGCTGAAATCAAAAACAGGAACGCTCATATTATTCTTGTAGATAAAGGGCCACTCAGCTATCCGCCAAAAGGAAACGGTGGATTTGTTAGCCAAGCAATTTGTTCAATGTGTAACAGATTTTCTCCCTTATCTCATAAAGAAGGATGTCCAGCCAGTTATCAACTGGTTGGATCCAGTAAAGTGAAGGTTTATCCATGGTTGATTTTGAAGGCACGTTCAACATGCCTGAAAGCTTTAAGAATCCTTGGATTTATCAGGTTGACCACGAACACTCATTTAATAGGAATATTGCATCCTCAACTCTTGTAACGTCGCACATGAAATATGCTTCATTATCATTATGCGTATCTATCCAGAACGTGGGGAAAAGTTCTTCGATATGCCCTACCTAATTGAAGTATGAAATCTTTGGCTCTATATTGATATATTGGAAAATATTATATTTAAGAATGAGAGCAAGTATGAATGGGCTTGGATATAGGAACTGCATGCGTTGGGAACTGAAATGACCCAGCTGTTTTACACCCGGAGCCCAATCTCTATGGTTGAGTGGATTGGACTGTCTGCACCCGAGCGCCAAACAAGTGAGGTTGGAGATTCTCGAGGCTTCCGTGAAATTTATTGTAAATTAGAAAAGCTGGAATTACCTGAAAACTGCGAGTAGTGATAGGCCTAAGTCTGTTCATGTGTGTGTATATTAGAATAGTCTAGATTATACAAATACGTACATTTACGAACTATTCTAACTAAATAATTCGATCATAATTTTTATTTGAGCAACGTCAATTACATTGGATTTTTAAAGATGCACTTTTAAGGTGCGCTAAATCAATAAAAATGATAAAATAAACATGGCAATAAGCACTCTCAACACGGCACACAAGAATGACCCAATTGTGCAGAAAACTCTTAGAGCCCTGATGATGATCTGAATAAAGGTCGAAACGTGGGCACGATAAAGAAAATGTTTTTATGAGACCTGAATCACACCAGACTGCATCTCACAATTTATAATTAAACATGATAATGAATAATTATGACACAGATGGCGAAATGTTGCTAACACTGAATATTTAAAGATCGTGGGATGTGGTCGGGTATGTTCTAGGTTAGGAAAACGTTTCGACCTTTATTCAGATCATCTTCAGGGCCTGCGATTTATAAGCATTGTAGATTATACAAATACCTAAGAGATTAATATGAATTTGCACAATGGTGTACACAATATAAAATTTTAAGAAAAATATTAAAGGAATATAAGCTTGTTTATATTATAAGGGGTTTTTAAATTTAATCTGATATGTGCAACTTTTATCGTTGTTATTTTATGTGGTAGTATTACAAAGTTACATTTGCTCCACTCGGCCAGAATTTTAAAATTTCCCCGTCGGTATAATTTAAGCTTTTTGTTTATAAAAGTCGTGTTAAATTTACATACATCACATTTATCGTTTGGCCTCAAGAATAGAAGACGGAAAAAAGATATGAGTAGAATTGGATAGCCTCATTCTCAATTCATGGGATTACCAGCGAAAAGGTACAAAGAAAGAGAGAGGGCGGGGAAAAAAAGGAATCTCTTAAGAATAAAAGAAAAATTAAGATGGGATCTGCAGTGGTCTGTTGATGCGTTGCTGGTCATAAAAGGTCATAAAAACGTTCGGATTTATACTGCACCGTGAATACTTCGGCGCTCTACAATTTCTGAGAATTTCTGCACCTGTTACACATTTATGGTATGCCATTTTACAAACAGAGTTACTTCGAACTTCTCATTCCCGGGTGACCCAGTTTACTATCAGTTGGGAGATAAAGGCTTGATAGTTCGTGGATAATTTCCAGTTTGACGGCTTCTTTTTCTTCGTACTAAGGTAAACGACTGGATTCCTGAATTGTCCTTTTTCTTCTGAAACATAAAGTTCGTTTGAATAAACACCGTAAATTGAATTTTGAAAATGGCCATCCACAAGTCATCCGTGTGTTACGGTATCGATTAATGAAGCCGACCATGTAGACGCAAATAAACGAAGGGTCGATACTAATGGCTTGGACCTTTTCTATCTTATCCGAAGTATTAAAGTGTGAAGCTTCATCAATCAAGGCTTTGGGGACAAGTCTAAAAGTTGTTTGTCTCCCTTTCAAACGTCAGAAGAGACGTCAGGGCATATGTTAATAATGATAATATTATTTAAATATTGATGAATTTTATAATAAATATTTTTTATTTGCAAGAGAAAATCAACTTGTATTCTGTTATATTTGAAAAATGAATAAAGCAATATAAAAATTAAATGATTCTATTTATACTTTATTATTAATCATATTACAGGGATATCGGAACTTGTGAAATATATATATACATATATATATATATATATATATATACATATATAT
>CM077106.1:27038194-27064068 GCA_039619505.1 Cimex hemipterus | reverse complement strand
TATATATATATATATATATATATATATATATATATATATATGACGATATATATAATGACGAGCGGGATTCGAACCCACGACCTTCGACTACTTACTCCACTACTCTACCAGTTGAGCTATTGTGACTTCCATCCACTAGGACATTAACTTCCCATCTCAAACCCACCTTTTAAATTTCCCCTCCTTTTTGCAATTTTTTAAAGTAACGATAGCTCAAGTAGTAGAGTAGCGACGTATCTAGCCGAAGGTCGTGGGTTCGAATCCCGCTCGTGATTAGCTTTTTTTATCTCAACTAAAAACCTTAATTAATTGAAAAATACTTTTTATATTCGAAATATTTACAGATCTATCTTTTAGCCGAATAAAATTACCCAACTATTTCTATATTCCATTTATTAGAAATTTCGTTAAATACTCTTTGAAGGTGGGTGAGAGCTTGTAACTTAGCATACACAGTCTAGAGAAAATTTTGACAAAATGATTAACCGTTTCTCCGAGCGGAACAGACAAATAAATGTGTGGTGTTTAGTGACCGTTAGCCAATGATTATCTGTAGAACTGTAGATCGCGAGATGCGGTCTGGTGTGAGGTTGATTTTAGAAAACATTTTCTTTATCTTATTAACGTTTCGATCTTTATTGAGATCATCTTCAGAGATCAAAGTATTTGTTTTCTGTGTAGATGTGTCATTTGTGTGCGTCGTGATGAAGGTGAATTGACACTTTCAACACGAAATACAAGATTGACACAGCTGCACAGAAAACGAACACTCTGAGCCCTGAAGATGATCTCAATAATGGTTGAAACGTTGGCACGATAAAGAAACTGTTTTTCTAAAAACCGACGTCACTACATACCGCATCTCATCTATCTGTAAATAAACTCGTTAATATTTTGGGGTAAGTGTAGACAATGGCACAGACCAATAGTTTCCATACGAAAACATGCATCTATCATAATGGATAGAATCTCATGCTAATACTTGAACTCGATCCATTTTAAATACCAAATATTTCAAGAACGGATATGGGGCAAGCTAGATAAGTTAGACCGGGCTACTTTTGCAAGCCCAAGTGTACCATATACTAGACCAGACATTTAATGTCAGAAATATTCGTAAAACCCAAATTCCACCTGGAAAAACCTGGGTCAATATGAGGTATAAAGAAATAAAATTAATAAGAAAAAGTGAAAGATCAAATGAAACTCATTGTCTCACGTCTGACTTTAACTACGAATTTAAGAATTATAAAACACGCAAAGGTTAGATGTACATATAATAATAAATGTATAAATACAACAAAAAACAACACAATTCATACAACAGACGGAATCACTGCCCTGTCACTTTTTTGTGTCTACTTTCCGTAGAAAGACTTGTTTATTTATTTTCACTAAGAGAAGTGAGTGAAGAAAGCTAGGAAAAATGATGGCTCGGCCCTCGGAGATAGCCACGACTTGTCATCACTGATTGATGGTTAGCAAGTGGGTCACCGACCATGATTTAACGAGAGGAGTGATGTTTCGAAAACTACCATACAGACTCGAAAAAAAATTGAATCTGTCTGGTTTTTTGTTCATACATTGTAGGTTTAATATACTAAAATAATATTTAGCATGGTGTTAAATGATATATAAAGAAGAGAAAGGGCGAAATACTTTTACAGTAAAGAAGGTAGAAAATGTATTGTTCAAATTTCGGATATTGGTTCATTGTAAGCACTCTTTATAGCTGTATATAGACTACGATTTCTTAAAACAAACGGAAAATTGTTGGGCTATATCAGCATGGATAATATTTTTTTCAATCAATCAATCTTTATGTAGGATACTGGTTGACATAAAAAAGTCAGTGTCACGAGCGAGGTTCGAACCCACGACCTTCGGCTAAATACTCCGCTGCCCTACTTGAACCATCGTCACTTCGATTCACTGGGACACCAACTTTTCTTTATGCCAACACCTACAACTTTTGAATTTTATTATCATATATTCCATAACGATTTATTTAATGAAGCATAGTTTATGACCTTTAAGGAATTAAAGAATTGTAAAGTCTCCTATGAATAGGTGAAGACGGTTTAATCTTATCATAATCAAATCATGTCGTCTATTGGAAATAATGTAACAATTAGAATTTTCTTTATGTGTAGAGATTAGTGACCGTTAATAGATAATTATTCAGATTCTAAATGTAAACAATGTTTGTAATTCCCAGGCCCTGAAGATGATCTCAATAAAGATCGAAACGTTGGCACGATAAAGAAAATGTTTTTCTGAAACCTACATCACACCAGACCGCATCTCACGATATCTGAATAATATTCATTAATCTCTAACAAATGAATGCTTGGGTTTTTGAAGTTCAGAACTTGGCTTGCATTCCTTTTCATTTTGGTAATTATTTATATACCTAATCCAATTAATTCTATTCTCCTATTGCTTTATTCATCATGCAGTGGGGATATTTATTAAATTTAATAAGGGACGCCTTGTTAATTTAATAAAATATTAACAAGGCGTGAGGTTATATTTGAAGTTTATTTTTGGAAGTAATTGCCATAATATTAAATATTCACTGCTATTTCTATTTATTAATAGTTTTTCTGAAAACCTTGCTTTTAAATTTTAATATTATAGTGTACATATCTTATGGCCATGGCCCTTATGAAAGAATAGTTATCATAATTTAAAAACAAATCAGACGTTTTCGCCAATGGAATGGTTTAAAATATTGAAAGTCAGACAAAATACATTACAATGTGTTAAATATTGCATGTAAAGTGGTTAAAATGTCTTGAGATTGGTATTGGCGTGGAGTGGTGCATTGCGTGCGGGTCGTTGGACACTTGTAACTCACCTTGATACTCTTTTGTTGACGTCCCATCGCGGACTGGGGCATCACCATAGTAAGGACTGGACATAACAACATTGATTTTGTTCCCCGTGTCGTACGGCTTTTTCTTGCTCGATTGGCCTTTTCTGCCTGGAAATCGGCCGACGGGTCATTCCAATTAATTCTTCCCCCCATCATTATTGCCCCATCTTGGTGTTCTTTCCGAGAGGATATAAATTGCCAATTGTTTCAAGGCTGAGGGCATGGGAATGATTCTTTCAAAATGGCATTGTCCTTTACGCTTTTCTAATTTTAGACAGAGGGGTTATGTAAATTGTGAAAAATTACCTGAGACCGGGATGCTCAATAATGAAAAATAGTTACGACATTATTTATATTTAATTCATAATTTTAACTGTTTCGCGTTTTAATTATTTATTTAATAATTAATGATTATTCAAAGATCGTGACACGGTCTGGTGTGACGTAGGTTTCAGAAAAATATTTTCTTTATCGTGAAAAACGTTTCGATTTTTATTGAGATCATCTTCAGTGCCTGGGATTTACAAGCATTTTTTAAATTTTACAAATATATGCATGATGTGAAAAAAATGAAATCATACAATAATCGAAATTTTTATTAAGTACAAATGCTTTGATTAAATGTATATATTTTAAAAAATCATTAACTAACGCTCATCAAACACTACAAAAAATACGCAATAATTAATGATTTGCTGAAACGTTTTTGTGTATTTATTTACGTTGTGGAGAAAAGCTTAGAATTTCATAATGCACAATGACATTTTCATTATCAATATATTTATGTGTTTAAAGTATGAATTTGTTCATGTTGAGAATAGGTTAATGCTCCAATAGTCAATATTATCATATTAAACAACCTTTGAGACTGTAAGGCCCTATTTTCTTTCACATTGTGTCAGTGTTGTTGTTTGGAAGCTCATTTTACGTTCACGTCGAGTAGGCTTTGACATTTCGAGAATTTATTTTCAAGGTGATGCTCCAAGGCATAAGTTTGTCTCACTTAGAGCAAGGGGTGAGGATTTGTGTCTCATTTTATTTTCACGTGGAACGAACTTTTAGGGTCATTTTATTTTATCAATGGATACTAGGAACTGGAGGAGTTCCCCTGCGCACTACAGCTGTAAAGCATATTGTACTTTATACTCTCCATTTTTGGAAGCTCGAAACACTAGTTTGAATTTGAGCCTCCGGTATACTGATCTTGTTCCATCAAAGAAATTAATTTTTGAAGGGGGTTGTGACCAAATTCAGAGTCAATGAGATCTGATGGGTGCCGTGACAATTTGTTTTAATTGCGGCCCTTAGGCGTCACAAAAGTCCAGAGGCGAGGGTCGGGATCGAGCCCACGACCGCGGGGTCAACTAGCCGAGGGTCTGACACTTTAACCTCTCGGCTACCGCGGCCCCACTCACTTTACACAATTTATGTTCATTTTGATTTCGCGTTTAAGCACAATTCATTTTCACGTTGAGTGAGCTTAAAGGCTCTAAGGGTCTTTTATGTTAACGCTGAGCCAACATTGTAGCAAGGCAAATTCGTTTTAAATTGCGCAAACTTTGTGAGGTTCTATACATTTTCAAGTTGAGTTACGATTGTTATGTTTTATTTTAACGTTCAGTCAGCGTTGAGGTTCTGAGGCCGAAGTTCGTCTCCAGTTGAAGAAGCCTTCAGGCTCATTTTATTTTTACGTTGAAAAAAAAGTTGATATTCCATTTATTTTTCATTGCGTCAGCGTCGAGCTCCAGACACAAGTTTTTTCATGTTCAAGCGTCCTGGGCTTAAGGTTTATTTATTTTATGTTTTAAAGTTCAATTTATTTTCACTATCACACTCCGAGGAACACGTTTGTCTAAATTTCAGGCACATTTTATTTTCACGTCGAGTAAATTTTGGGGCTCAAATCATTTTCATGTTTAGTCGGCTCAGAGACATGTTCTTTTCACGGCAAGCAAGCGTCTAGGCTTTGAAGCTTGTTTTATTATAATAAGTTGGGACAGGCTTTAAAGAGTTAAAGCTCAATTTATTTTTGTCAAGTCAGCATTGAGACTTTGAGATTCAAAAGAATTTTATGTCGGAACAGCTTCGAGACTCTGAGTCCCACGTTTGTTTCACATTGAGGAAACTTCAAAGCCTGAAAGCTTATTTTAATTTCATGTTGTGTCAAAGTTAAGTAAAGTATTTCCTGTCAGGAAGGCTTAACGAGAGCCAGTGTTTAAGCTAATAGGCAAAAGTTAGTTTCATTGTAACAAACTGATTCTGGTAAAGTAAACGTTATGTCAGTTTACCTGACCTAGGATTGGTCTTAAACAAAAGCCACATGGAATTCTGTTTAATCAATGATTTTTAAGATAAGTGTTGCCCGACAAAAAGGACTTAATGAAGCATTTGGAAGAGTAATTTTTCAATCTGGGAAAACTTATTCACGTGAAATAGCGTTGCCTTCTGTTTTCATTAGTAAATGAACAATGAATGGCCCTTTAATTGCTTTATGGTAGACAGAAGGGGGAAAATGGGTCCTGTTAAATTTTAAACATCGTTACGGACCAAAAGGAAGCTGAAAAAATTGAAAATTTAAAGGATGCTCAGGTGGAAGGCCTTGGAGATAAATCAACCCCACGTTCCATCTTTTAAGCAGTAAAAATGTAAAAAAAAAGTTCGAATCGTTAGATCCTCGGGTACATAGCCAAGAGAAGTCTTAAACAATTCAACACCACTTTTCGACCGCCATCCTAATGGTGTTTAATCTCTATTTAAAAAGAGAAGAAACAGGCTGGTAACGTTTTTATTAATCATTCGTGGCCCTTTTAAATTTTTTATTACAAGCTTTTAGCAGGCTTCCACATCGTAAATGAACAAATTGTCTGTTTCATAGAGTAAATTTAAATGATATATAAGATGAAATTGAAAGTTTAATATATTGAGTACATTGCGAATGCATTATACGTCTGACAATATTTTGTAAAATCTAATTTATTTTTTGCATTTGCATTAATAACAATTATCGGTGTGGGAATTCAGGGTACAACATTTTTTTCCATCAGACAAAAATAAGTGTAAAAGTGTAATTGATTCCATTTTAAATTTAGTATGACATATTGCTTTATCTTGGGATATCTTTTAGATAACTTAATTTTTTTGTATTTCCCGTAGCCGTAAGTACTACAGACACGAAAGGGCAGAGTGCTGACGATCAATAATGACTAATGACGGTAAATTAGTCAAAACCCCCTCATCAGTGCCATGCCCCTACGGTTAAATGGTGATAAATCCAGTAAAGATAATCCATTTAAAAGTTCAGTTCTCTTAAACTTTTAGGCCGTTAACGTAGTTCAAAAGCCTCTCGGGGCTCATTTCGTACAAGACAAACAACTTGAGCCTTTGTTTTAATTAAAATATTTTACAAAGTTAATGGAGTCCGACGTGATAATATTCTTCGTTCGAATCTCGCTTGATAGTAATTCCATGGTAATACTAGCCGGCGTTGGAACACAACAACCGGCGCATTTACACTTGAAAGCGTTCTAAGCCAATATAGAGAAGGGAACAAATGTTGAACCCTCTTACCTTGGGAGATAACACACCCTATTATGCAATGAAGGTCGCAAAGTCAACTTGTCTGCGCAGATTTCCACTAGCTCACGTTTTATCTCATTCCGGGAGAATTCCGTGTATAACTTGATAGCTCAAGCCTTTTTCATTTTTCAGTATCACCGACGAAACTCAGCGTTTTAAAAATAAATTGTATTCAACATTAAAATTTCTTAGGAATTAATAGAGGGATATTATTTTAAGCCATTAATTTACAAATCAAATCAATAATTCCTGAGCAGGTATTGTTGTAGTCGCTTTGTTTTTACAATTCAAACCGTTTGGTATTTGTTTAATTTATTTAAAAAAAAACATTTTCTATTTGAATATAAACTAATAAATAAATAAGTGCTGCTTTCACGGTGTGGAGATTACGTTAAACCTGCAAAGCCGCCCGGCGGTTTTTTTTTTTTTTTTTTTTCACGCGGGTTTCTACCCAACTAACTGTACCAATTACAAATGTTTTAAGGCTGAGGTAATATTTAATTGTAAATATGTTAAACAAATTAAAGAATAAAAATTTAAAAAAAATTGGAAAATCTATTTTTTATATACAACGAAAGAGCAGGGGATATAACGCTAGTGTACCGGTCATGAAGTAGATTTCAGTGATAAGATTGGAACAGTTGGTGTTTTTGACTGTTTTCCAGCGGTTTAAAACTTCTAACACATTATTGTCCCAATTTAGACAAATGTTTAAATGATCGTCTTTATATATGGTTTTATTTTTTTATTTAATAAAAAAAAAAAAATCTGAAAATAAGTTCGTTTTCACGGGGTTGAGTTTAGGCTAAACCTGCAAAGCCGTCCGGCCAGGCGGGTTTCTGCCCAACTAGCTATGCCAATTGGAAATTTTCAAGGGAGAGAAAATATTGATTTGTATATATATTTTAAACAAATCAATGAATAATAATTTAAAAAAATGTAAATCTTTATTTTTTAACACATACAATGGAAAAGCAGGATAATTAACGCCAGTGAACTCGCCATGAATTTCAGTGAAAAGATTGGAACGGTTGGTGTTTCTGACTGTTTTGGATTTGTACATTATTTTACAAATTTAGCTAAATGTTTAAATAATTGTCATTATAAATGGTTTTATTTAAAAAAAAACTCTCTGACAATAAGCTTTACTGCTTGTTTCACGGGGTGGAGATGACGATAAACCTGCAAAGCCGCCCGGCCAGGGGGTGAGTTTCTACCCGGCTTACTGTGCAAATTATAAATATTCGCGGCAGAAAAAATATTGAATTGCGTGCATTTTAAACAAATTAACGAATAATAATTTAAAAAAATTGTAAATATCTTTTTTTAATATATGAAATGTGAAACACAGAAGAATTAACGCAAGAGCACTGGCCATGAAGTAAAATTCAGTGATCAGATTGGAACAGTTGGTGTTTCTGACAGTTTCCCAGCGATTTGGAACTATCTTTTTACACATTCTTTCTTTCATTTAGGTAAATGACATGATCGTCTTTTTTAAATGGTAGCACAACGCTCCAAATCTTGGCAATTGGAAGTTTTACTTTTGTCAGACTATCTCAGTTTTTATTCGACTGTGAACAAATATTGAGGACTAATCTTTACTATTTATAAATATAGCTGGTTATACAAATCACGAAATCACTCGCTCGATAATAGTCAAGCATTGCTATTACTTGTCTAATGTTCTGAAATCGCCTCGCGTCTTTTGTGCTACTTTGTCTTTAATTTTCAGAAGTTGTTATCTTATAAACCTTGTGCATTAGTATTACAGACATTATGCCATTTTTTGGTCAAATTCTTGAACTTGTGAATTAAAAACATTTAGCCTTAGGACACAATATATTTCCCCTGTGGCAGAAGTATTTTGTTTATTAAAAAAAAGTGACCTAAAAAACCTGTATCTCCCAAACGTCTTAATCGACATGGTGCTCACCGCAAAAATGATTTCCTTCCATTCAAACAGATGAAAATTCTCCTTGTATATTTCAAACCAATTTAAGGACAAATTATCAAAAGATAATCCGACCGATATTAAAATTCTTAAAGGTCTGGAAACTTGAAAAGTAGGCAAAAAATGGAATGAGAGAAAGACCTACAAGTTATTTAAAAAGTGTTCACTGGAAAAATCTGCCATCTTAAAATGAAAATCATTAGCCTGAAAAACTGAAGCATTATGGCAGTCTAGTTTTTACTTTCCCTTTAAGTTAATTGTGTTAACTATCTTACCAAATAAATCTAATCGTTAAATATTTCTTAACCTTGATATAATCGTTTAAATTAACCCTTTTCTCGTTCAATTAAAACCTTTGAGAATAAAAACGTCGGAGATATGGGATTGTAGTAGCAAAATGTTTTCTATACTCGAACAATAAAAAAACACCTTGCTTACAATGGATTCAGACAATTTTGATAGAAATCCTTTAAAAAAATATTATAGGTTGTCTAGACGAAAGATTCTATGTATAAACAATGGCAAACTTTAGGGTTGTGAATAAAATATTCTTCTATGAACCGTGAATTTACCCGTTTAATTTTTGTTTGCCTTAGTTGACGATGAACGAAGGAAAAAATGTGACGACTCGAAGTGATCAGTAGCGAGTTGTTTATTAGGTGATGAACAATTGTCAAAAATTGTCAAATTTTATTACTGTCATTAATATCATCAGAGAATACATTTTGATCTGTAATCTTATATGAGGCATAAATATTCTCTGCAAATTAACTAAACCTTTTATTACTTCAGCTTGTAATTTTTACAGTATTACTTAAAATCAATCAAGGAATGCAATAATGAAAAGGATTATTATTTATTCATATTTGTTTTAAGAAAAGTCTGTGACAGTATTAATTGTAAAAATTACAAGCAAATGAACAAGATGATATTAGTTTTGTACTAGGTGTCTTGTTTATTAGCTTGTTTTCATTATCGTTTTGCGTCATGTTGTTTACAGTAATTCCTTATTAAATTAAAAATATTTCCTTATAATAACGTTGTTCGTAAAATCGTTAGTTTTGATAATTTTTAAAAATTTCATATTGTTATGTCTATACTCTATACAGTTGATTGTTGCATAAGTTTGTCTGTAATTAAACAAAATTGATATTATATGCATTTTGTTTTAGAATTAGGTGTTTCCAAAAAAATTTCCATATTTTCCGTTTAGAAATGCTATCAAACGCTCCAACAGTCTCACCGGCTCTTCCCTGTTAGCCGAAATGAGGGAATTACATTAATGATTACCAGGAAAGCGAAGGGGCGTGGATGCGCGGCATCCTGGAAAGCCGGATGAATGGGCGGACCTTCCAGGAAGGCTCGGGATCCCCGAAAAAGGACGCCCACCGGAGTCAATGAATGGTGGAGGCGGGCATGAATGGGTCATATTGATCATGGTGCAAGGGCGGAAAACAGAAACGGATTTCCATCTAGCGGATCTCGCTGGAACCGGCTCCAGCAAACGTGCCGCTGCTTCTGGTGAAAAGCACTACTTGACCAAATAATACAAGTCTAGACGCAACGTCAAATTAAAATATAAATAGTAATAAATTATAACTAAGAGAGGCGCAAAGTTTAAAAAACGGAAAAAAATTGCAGCAAACGGTTAAATGTTTAAAAAACACACAGATATGTATTTTCTAAATGTAAACAACTATGTTTGTAAATCCCAGGCCCTGAAGATGATCCCAATAAAACATCGAAACGTTGGCACGATAAAGAAAATGTTTTTCTGATACTTACATCACACCAGACCGCATCTCACGATAACTGAATAATTATCTAATAACGGTCATTAATCTCTACACAAAACACACAGAGACAGTTTAAAACAGGAACACCACATATTGAAAGGGGAAAAACACAGAATTGAACAAGGGCAAAAATACAAATAGGGAACACCGTATAAATATCACTATACAAATACAAAAACATATAAAAAGATGACAATTTCAGAGTAGAATCAGGTCAATGCATAATCCATAATACTCCACACAAAGATCACTTATTTTCCTACAAAACCGCGGCAACACTGAGTATTAGAAATATTATTGAATGTACCCCATGACGCTCAATAATATTCATAATATCCCCTCCATTTGTGAGATCAGAAAATCAGGATTTCATCGATGTCACTTCAGTATCGACCATTAATAATTCTTTTTTCATCTCACATGATCAATATTATTGTACATTATTGATCGTGTAAGGGCCGCTTAAGAAATATTTCGGTACAAAAATACGGGTATGGGACAAACTAGGAAGAACAATACAAACAGAGCAGAGCTAACCTAAACCAACTGACAACAAAGGCAGCCTGTTTCATAGCCACAATACACGACAATTGATGAAGCAACAATAATATCATAAATTATCAGAAAATAGTTACTGTCATGTATTATCAGTTTAAAACGTTATAATTTAAAAAATAAAATACTTAATTAGGAATAATCATTTCTATTTATTGCAATTTTGCGGCGAGTTATTTTATAGATTAGTTTTCCGTTCTACTATATTTTTCCCATTGACTAGTTTTCGGGGTCCGATTGGCCAAATAATATCTTTAAATTAATTAAGATTTTTAGTTGAGATTAAAAGTCAATGTCACGAGCTGGATTCGAATCGTTAAAACATGGGAAAATTCAAAAAGGTGGGGTTGAGATGGAAAGTCGGTGTCGGAGTGGATCGAGGTCACTATAGCTCAAGTGGTAGAGCAACGGCGTATCTAGACGGTCGTGGGTTCGAATCTCGCTCATGACACTGACTTTTTTATATATCAACTAACCCTCAATTAATTGAACTTTGTGGACCATAAAAAAAGAGAAGTTAACACTCTGCAGTAATGAATTTTTCTTACTATTAGGTCTTATTTTGAAGGCGTTTAAACCAATATTCAAATAAACGATGTGCCGAAATATAAGCGGTCGTAAAATACATTTAAAATATTTAAAAGTACCAAGGTAATTATTGTTCCAACTAAATGGTAAGAATTCTACACGAAACAACACCTGAAGGAATTAAAAGTATGGTTTACAAACTAAAGGATGAAAATAAACCTAACAACAGCGTACAGATAAAAATATCTGTTTTCTAGCTAATGGAACCTCGTTGCCTAGCAGTAACCTTGTGCGTTATCGCGGACATTTCATGGATAAACGATTTGGAATTCCCACACAAGACTGAAAAGACAAGAAACAAACCGACGTTACAAATGTTTATTCAGAAATCGTGAGTTGCAGTCTGGTGTGATGCCATTCTTGCGTGTTGTGTTGAGAATGGCACAATTGCACAGAAGACAAGCACTTTGAGCCCTGAAGATGATCTCTATAAAGGTCGAAATATTGGCACGATAAAGAGAATGCTTTTCTGAAACCTACATCACGCCAGAGCGCATCTCACGATATTTGAATAATTATCGATTAACGATCACTAATCACACGTTATAAATTGTTAAAACTATACTAGTGTGTCGTTTGTACATAACGTTATCAAAACCACCTTTAAAAGATTTCATCTACTATAATCTCCTACAGTTATCACTTCCAACCCTGCCAGAAAATCCTCCAAGACTAGGACCGCACATTTGTCGGCATATATATTTATATTATCCATTCTATTTGACTATTTGACCATCTTATGTATAAACGAAAAGTTAACATTTCAGGACACCGACGTTCATAGGAAAGTAGGGAGACAGAACCAAATCCTGACGCTGAAAGGCCACACTTAAAAAAATACGCGAGAAAAAATGGAAAAAAGTTAAAAAGTGAAGATTAATTGCTTTAAACTAAAAATTTATGAAAAAGTCCATTTATCGGCCTTTAAACCCCCAACATTATGTACAGGACTTCCTTTGGAATAAAGCCCACATGTTTTCTTTTTCTTTCTGTCTTTCTATTAAACTGAAAATATAAAATAAAAATAAGATGATATACGAAAATTTAATTAAAAAAATGTACTTTTCTTTATAAACTTTTGTTTCAAATAAAAGGAAATATATTCGTATTAAAAATATTAGTGAAAATTAAAGTTAATAATAAAATCAAAATATAAACCCCAGGACAAATTATAACTTCACAAACCAGGTACTCATTTGCTTTTTTTGCTTTTTCATTTGTTTAAAGTAGTACTTAAATTATTTTAAGAACATTTTCGAATTATAACACTAAAGGCAAATATAAAAAAATGATAAAAATAAATGAATGCAAATTAAGGCCGTACAGTACAAAATGACGTATATTTGAAAATTTCGTTGATCTCTTTTAAAAAAGGTCTACAAAATTACTTAAATTAACCATACATAAAAAGTAAAAAGAAACAACAAAAACAAAGAAATAAAAGTGAAGTTAATTACGAATAATAAGTTATTCATCGTACTTTATTTTTTCCTCTTCATTCATTATAAACTTTAATCAATTACAACTACATCTTTTCTGCTAACTATAAGTCCGTATCGAGAATATAAAAATCCAGTGTAAAGAAAACAAAAAATGAACTGTTATAAAAGCAAATTTGTTGTCTTAAACCGTCTGAGGAAGAATTATTTTAATTTAATTTTGCCTTTACAGTCCAACTTTTTTAAATTTTCTGAATGTTATAAATTACTTTACTGGTGAAGAAAAGAAAACTGTCCTCCAAAGAAATTAGTAGTTTCTTCGCTTCGGATATTTTTTGTCTGCCTATTCTCGCTGGTTTAGTATTTCAGACACGGTTCGGTTTTTCACTATCTTCAGTGGTGGTCTGTTTTAAGATACTTTTTTGTATTTTTCTGATTGATTTAGACTTATAGTGTTTAACATATTTTTGTATTAAAGCCAATGGAGTCGAGAACGGCTTGCATAACGTTTCAATATTTATGCTTTTTTCAGTTTTCAATATTTATACAATATATATAATTAAATAACAAAGTGATATTATTTTTGAATTAGCAATTTCTGATCCGTTTTACGTGAATTAAATTTATACTTGTTAGACATAATTAAATTCAACATGGAGCTGGAGCGTGCTGCGACCTGAGAAATCCCTCGCGAACCATGACCGGCTAGCCTTCTCTTACATCAATACAATCAATGCTCATCCCCGATGATCTTGACTATTCTGTAATAATAATAAGTATAAATTCACGGAACAATTATTGAGAAATTTGCTTATGGTCGTCTAAGAGGCTGTCTCTGAGTAATATATGGCAAAAAAGATATAGCAGACCTCTTGATAACAAGTAAATAAATATTTTTCCTACACAAAACCGTCTTTGCAATGACATGCTTTAAAGTTAAAGTTTGTGAACTTGTAGGATGACATATTTGAAGAAATACGTCTGGAATGCTGCACTTCAGGAATACTCTTAATCTACCGTTTCAATGTTCTGGACAAAATTCACTCTGGAACTCCTCAGATGGTTCACCACCTCTCAAACGCTCAGAACCATGTCAATTATAAAATATATATCGACAATAACTTTTTTAAAAATTTAAATGAAACAATCATTTTCCTTTTTGACAGGTGTGTGAGAGAGAAATGTAGCACATTTAAATTCTGTGTGTCCTATATATTTGAGATTTTTTGAACTGATAACAACTTGATGAAATTTCTGATTGATAAGGTTTCGCCAAGTTGATTCATAACTTGCTGCTTAATCAGCTAATACAAAGTTCTCATGCTTAAAGTACAACTTCACGTAAAAGACGAACAAATTAAAATTGTAATCATATATGACTAGAAATATAATTATATACTTCAATAACTGATAAATTGTTTTTTGGTAGAGAAATTATTATTATTTTATTTTCAATTTTTCTAAATAAAACTCATATTTAATGTTAGCTAGAAGATTAACAATGATTATAATTCAATTAATTAATGTTTTAAGTTGAGATAAAAAAGTCAGTGTCACGAGCTGGAGTCGAACCCACGACCTTCGGCTTGATACGCGCTATTCTACCATTTGAGATATTGTGACTTCGACTTTCCGTGTCAATTCCATTTGTCCATCCAACCCCACATTTTGTTCCCTCCGTTTGATTTAATGATTAGAATATTTCGAGGGCCGAGGTGGAGAAGGGTTCGGAGTGAGAAATTCCAGGCTCGATAGTCGGAATCGAACCTATGGGCCTACATATTCTAACACAGTGCCGTCATGCAAGAATCATGTAAAATTTATAATTGCTTATTTTTTCCTTTTCTATTTTCCCTCTGAAATTCAAAGTAAATTTTTTATTTTATTTTACTTTTATTTTTTATTTATTTATTTATTTATTTTTATTTTTTTTAAACCATGGTTCTCACCAGCAGAGGTCATAATATAAACCCTCAGGGTGCCGGGTGCCGGTGTTTTGAAAAAAAAAAGGCCCATTCGTAAGTATGTCGGGTTTGAATGCAGGGCCGCTGGATTCGAACCCGGGACCTTTACCTTACAGTGATGAGCGCCACCCTAACCGTCCCTAAGTAAAATTTAAAACAACGGAACTTTTTTTTAATGATTTACCTACGACGCCAGGCTACATTGTAACTAAAACAGCCGCGTGATTTTTTTAAAAATAAGGCATAACAATGTTTAATTTTACTGTTGATCTATTTCTACTTTTTCATTATATTTATGATGTTTTATATATGTACAATTTAATTAAGAATTTTTAAAAATGCATATCAACCTTTAATGATTTTATTTCTTTCCATTTGATATTGGGTACATCTTGATAATTCGGATTATTTTTGTAGTACCTTGGGTTTCGAATTATCAAGTTTCGCCGACAGAGTTTTCTTGTATATTTCAGAAGATGATAGTATGTGAACATATATATATATATATATATACAAATATGATAATAGAAAAATATCCCCCCCCCGTTGTTCAGAAGCACTGCCAAAAAAAAGTATCGGGACAAATATACCTCAAGTAGATTCCCATCGATTCAAAAAAGCAACAGTCAGTTCAATCTTACCACAAAACCAAAGAAAACGTCGCTTTGGTAAAACGATCAGAAACTCATTTGTCTTGGAGCTTTCATTGGAAATCCTATCAAGCAGGCGAACAAGCTTTTCCGTTTTCTGAAAAAGGGTTTATTCACGGACGCGCTCTGAAATAAGTCTCGTGAAAAAAGGGTTTCATCGCTTCTCGTGGGATTGCTTTCAAAATTGGTAAATATAAATCTATCCACGGTGAATATCCATTATATCAGCATTAACATCAACTTTCTCTCGAACTTCATTCTGTATTGTTCCGCCTAACTTTTCCTTTCAGAGGCAAATACAGATTTACCGCTTTATATTGTCTAAACAAATGAAGCCAAATTTTCAAAAAGGAACCTCACATCAAGGGGATTATTAAACATTTCGAGGCGGGTTAAAAAATCAAGAGTAGTAAAAACGTCAAGTTACGGGAAAGCAAGTCAACACACAGAACTGACTGAATACAGGTAGAGTCAGTTTGGTAAATATAAAGATGGTTTATCAAAGAAATTCAATGACATATAATTAAATCTTGTTTGAATAATAGATGAAAAATACAAACAGCTTGAAGAAAGAAATTTTAAAAACAGGTCTAAGAAATATCCATAGATATTACAATCCACATGGAAAATAACACAGACAGATTGAGATGTTAAAAATCAACAACTGACGAAACTGGATTACCGAAAAGTGAACCACATTTGATTGATTTTTATTTAAGAATCGTGAGATGCGGTCTGGTGTGATGTAGGTTTCAGAAAAACATTTTCTTTATCGTGCCAACGTTTCGATCTTTATAGAGATCATCTTCAGAGCTCAAAATGTTTGCTTTCTGTGTAATTGGGCCATTCTTGCATGTCGTGTTGAGTGTGTCACGCGAGAATGGCACAATTACGCAGAAAACAAACGCTTTGAACACTGAAGATGATCTCAATAAACATCGAAACGTGGCACGAGAAAGAAAATGTTTTTCTAAAACTACGTCACACCGGACCGTATCTCACTACCTCCAAATAATCATATTTGAACCTTTTAACCTCCTCTTATGGATCTGGGATTGTTAAACAATTCGATTCTTGGGAGTTAATTTATGAAGGTCGGTAAAGGAGAGACAAGTTCGCACCGAGACAATGAGACTCTGCATTCGAATAGGCGAGCTTTGTGCTAATGTAGTTAGTTACCTAGGGCTTTGTGCTTTCAACTTACTTTTGTTTGAGGGGGGGGGTCGAAATTTACCAGGAAACGCCATTCCCTTTAAGCTTCAACTGAGTATCTCAGATTAATTTCAGCATCTTGTCAGACATGAGTTATTAAAATTTATCTTAGCTTGTCTTGGTTTTATCGACATTATTTCATTGAATATTTTTATTGTATATTGAAACCTGATGAAAGGCAACGGGATTGTTTAAGAAATCAAAAGCTTTTCAAAAAATATGAGATTTATTTAAATTATTTACCTAAAAATTAATAAATTTAGTTTAAAAAAACATTTAAAATATATTTTCTCTTTTATTATCTTCTCTCTAAGAGAAATTAACGTTAATTATGTTATATAAATACGTCAGCCAGTTGGATGTTTAAGCAGTCCGAGGTTGGACAGGTCTTATCCTGCCAGCGAAATTAAAGGGTACTGCCAACAGTCGTTTTAGACCCAACGCTGGAAGTTTTTGGGCTTAAAGCCTCTCTCATTCTCAGCCTTCATTCTGGTATGCACTTTTCCTTAATATAAACAAAGTAAAATAAACAAAAAACGAAATGTATATCAAATGCAATAATTCTATAGTTTGAAAAACGCTGCCCAGACTTTTTTTTTAGAAAGAATTGCAAAATCATAATGAAATTGCCTTAGAAACACTTTAGAAAAAATGTTTAAAAGGGGGGTTTATAAATTTAACCCCATTATCGCTGATATGTGCACATTTTATACGAACAAGTGGAAAAATAAACGACACTACCCGCAAGCCCTGTGTGTGATAGCGTATTAAGTTTAAATTTACACTTTCTTCATACGTATCCCTTACCTTTCCTACGAAAGCCTTCCTCTTATTTACTATTCGTACATGTAATGATCTCATAAAGTGTAAAATGTACTGTACGAGGATGTATATTTATTGATTTTATGTATCATATACAGATTTTGTTAAATTGTTTCTGTTTTTACGCTCGTGGTTCCATTTTTGTAATGATTTGATTTCCATACGACAAATAAATAAAAAGATATACAATATAATGATCCGTTTTCTCCCAAAAAACAGAACGAAAGACAAAAAAAAACTCGTTGTTGTATTATCGTGTGGCATTTAAAATCTATCTACATAGCCAAATAATGACACCCGGCAATTAAGAACATCAAGCATCGTTTCTCTTTACAAGCGGACTTTAACACGTATGTTTGTGTAAAAGTAATCACGTTTTCACGTGTCTCGTTGCTGTATGACTGTTCCGTACTTGCTGTACAGAGATGTGTCTATTTCTTTCTCACTCTTTTACTGAAAAACTAGTTCTCTTTTTCTACACATCCACGAAACGAAACGAAAAAAAAAAAGAAAAATTCTACATGCTTAATAGTTTTAAGTGGAAATATTAAAAGTTTTCACCATTTATTTTATTTAACTGATTGTTTCCTTCGCATTGTTTTGCAGAATTTAAAAATATATATTATAAAATAAATAAATTTTGCATAATATTTCGTTTTTTAACTCCAAATCGTAACTCCTGAAACAAGTTTATTTTTGTAATCTAAGCGCAGAAAAAAACCAAAAAAAAACCCAAAAAATAATGAGAAGGCTACAAAATTTTGGAAAGAGGGAAAGAGTTTAAATAAATGAGACAGCTATAACAGCACGTTCCCCAATATGAAGAAGAGAAAACTCAAATTTTACAGACATAGTAAATAGCCATAGGCAAAGTTATGAAGGAAGGCTACCTGATTTCCACCAAGAAAGGTTAATATGGTAAAATTGATGGGTGATGTGAAATTGTGTATAAAATTGTAAAGATAACGACTGGTACGATACCTTAATCCCCATAAGGTTTTTAGTGTAGATAAAAAAGTCAGTGTCACAAGCGGGATTCGAACCCAAGACCTTCGGCTAGATGATACGCGGCTAGTCTACCACTTTAACTATCCTGACTTCGATTTTACCTGGACATTTCATTTGTCGCCGAGAACCACATTTGAAAAGTAGCAAAAAAAGGAGGGAAAATTCCAAAGGTTGTGTTGTGATGGGAGGTTTGTGTCCCAGTGGATCGAAGTCGCGACAGCTCGGGACGCTGACTTTTTTATCACAACTAATACCTTAATTAATTGAAAGATATTAATTGGTCATGCAGACCACGAAAACGACTGAATTTAATAATATTACGATATATTCATGGCTAGTCGTGATAATGAAAATAGAAATATTAAATTTCCCTTGGCTTATTAAATAAGTTAATTGTATTATTTATAAAAAATTATTTTTAATTTTTATGGCTAATTAAGTTGTACAATGGAAATCTAAAGCGTTAAATTCTGTTTATAATGTGCAATATAAAACTAATTGCTAGCTGACTCTCAAAGAAGTTTGTTCAGGGTTCTATTAATAATTAAATTTCACAGTGATTAAGCAGAAAGGCCATCGTCTGCTTTTAATTAATAATAAGAAACACAGTTAAATCAGCAAAATAAAATAAACTTTTATTGCAATTTTTAAAAAGTTATGAATGAATTTTTGTAGTTTTTGCCGATTTTCTGTTTTATTAGACGTGTATTGTTTAGGGATTTAATTATACAAATTACATATAGATTTTTTCCATCTAGAATAAACAAAATCTTTCTGTTTGTTTCTTCTGTATCTTTGCTCTTGAAACATTGCATAGACCCACGACCAACCACGTCTTAATGTAAATGTTGCGGAAAAGTTTTATTAAAGGGCCGAGGTTATAGTGTGGAAGTAAGAAATGAGTTTGGATTTGAAATGAACTCGGACGGATCTGTCCAATACGAGTTGGTAAGAAAGTTTCTGCCAGTTTCTTCTGTTAGAAATAGCCCGTGATAAAGCTATGTGTCCTCCTTTTGTATCTCTTGTCGCAGTCTCGCCTAAACATTCCCTTTGTTGAGTCACCTCACAAATCTTCCGGCTTTGTTCTTTCTGAGGTGTATAAGTTTGTAAGAAGTAAATAAATTGCTAGCTGGATAATATCACTTTTAAACTATTCCCATTTTATAATTGCGTTTAGATATTCAGATTACATGATTTAAAGTACGTTTAACAAGTCATTAAATTAATCTTAGCTATTGAATTTCACATGGATATGTTTTTTTAATAGATGTTTTTGCATGATCATTCTTGTCATCGATTTTGTGCAAGGGGTTAGTGTTCATTGAGTAGGTTAGGTTTAGTTTTGAGTATTTGGATGTGTTAGCTTATACTAGGTAATCTTCTAAGTAAAACACATAAATTTATTGTTCTTGAGGCCATAAGTTTGAATAATGGAATGAGATGTTTATAATTATTAACCCTCTCAAACATTAGAATTAGTTTTAACTACAATTTTGAAAGAAAATCACTTAATTCCTTGGTGAAGCTATCCATTCATCAGGACTTCGAAACTATTTCTAATTAAATATTGATTCATTTACGTTTTAGTGGCCAATAGACCAAGTTAATTAGTATTAATCACATCAGGCTAAGTTAAAGTAGAGTTAGGGTGAAAAATAGGTTTTTTGCTGGGCTCGTTTAGGTATGAAATGGTTATGTGAGGTAAAGGTTAGATAAAGCTGGGTTAGGTTAAAAGTTGTTATGTAGACTGGTCGAATAAAAAATCTACCTCAAAGTCTTGATGAAGTATATTCATTGAACGTTTGACCGAGGATTTGCGTGCTTTTCTTGCAAATTTGCCTTAAATTTGAACTTTTGTTATATAACGACAATATAAAGACTGAAATAAAACACATCAGGTTAGGTTAGGCAGTGTTAAGGATGGCTATGGTTATATTTTGCGAAGGGTTAGGTTAGGGTTAAACAAAAATGGCGTCAAATATTAGCCGGCAGTAAAATTAGACACGTACAAAAAACATTTCATTTCGAGTATCATCCTTTTGAATGTTTCGCCAGTGGGGTGCAAATTAAAAAATGCTATTAAATAATCTTTACACCAAGAAAAGGAGGAAAAGGGGGCGGGTTTAAGTGGTGAAATCAAATTACGAATAATTGAAAAGACAGATGAGTAAGGCACCTGAGCTCGGAATGGTTGAATGCAATTTCTTTAATTTGTTACCATGGAGATCTTTTCCACCGGGATTATTAGCGGTTTATTGATTCAAACGGTTAAGCGATTCATCACTGTGGACGAGAGATAAAAGCAGCTTGAAAAAAAAAAGCTTTTCGGCGAATGAAAAATAATTTTCACATTCATAGTCCATTTTGGAAGATAAATTTCAGGAGGTAAATTCAATCAATTTGTCACATGAAACAAATCATAACGCATTCGTTGAATTTATTTTGTTCATTGCAAACAATATTTCTTCTTCGAGTGTAAATTCACCAAACATTTTAATTAAATGTTTTTAACTTTAAAAACTTGTTTTCCAACCAAAACAAGAATTAATTTACACTTATAAAAAAAGTAAGTCTGTCGTTTAATATTTCTAATATAGTATTATGTTTTACATATTAACCAAAGTATTTGATGAAGATAAACGGAATGATTTTTTTTTTTTTGGGGGGGTGATGAGGAGGTGTCAGAGATTTCATGGGCGATAGTGGCAATCGAAACTATGACCGCCAATTTTCGCCTAAAACTTTCATTATATAAATATGTTGAATTTTTACTGTCTTTAATAAAGCATCACTACATGCAGCTTGTATTCTCATCGCGTTTGAAGAATTTAATATATTTTTTAAAAAGGAATAAACCAGGCTTGCTCATGCATAGAAAAAAAGACCTTCATACCTGAAATGACCAAGGGTGATTCACACATTAATGCTATGAAGGCGTTGCCGGAATCTGCATACAATGCAGATACTTTCATGAAATAAAATTATAGCAGGAAGTTAACTTTATGATTTTAAAAAAATTGTCTGGCTTCTTATCAATTCAGCTCCATTTATGGTTAACTTCCAATATCCTCGATTAGGCTGAATGACGAATTTCATCGTAATTCAGCAAAATCTTACAGTTTTAACAGCAATATATTTTGTACAAAATATATTGAAGATGAAGTAGAGAAAAATATTATAAAAAATGGCTTTCCTTCCTCTCAACCATAATTTGTAGGAAGATCATAAAGAAGCTTATCATCATGAATTTATAATTATTGGTTTCTTCAGTAATTGGTTAAAACATTAAGAGAAACTTTATGAAATATAATTCTGTGTTGATTACCTTCATAAAAATTAGTTTTTTCCTAGTTCTGACAAAATCTGTTTTCATACACCACTATGGTTCGTACAATTATGTGCAAATAAATGTTCAATTTTTCATGTAATATAAAAAACAATATTATTTTAACAATTTTAAATTAATTGACATACAAAATAATATTCTAAATTTATGGCAATGTGTTGGGCTTTCTATTCCGCGTGTCAGATTCATTCCAAACCTAATAATTTAACTGATTTAATGCATATATAATTCTTAATAATAATATCATCATCTCAAAATTAAAATGATTGATTTTAGGGATGTGAAGGTTTATAGATCAAACTGTTGTTTATATATTGGCTATGGATGTCTGAATAAAAAAATTAAGATATTGAGATTGGATATATAGTAAAGAAAGGAAGAGAGATACAGATAAATAGAGTACATGATAATCAGTGTTGCCAGCAGTGTTGCTCGAAATTCGCATGGAGGGAAAAACAATATAACAAATTTCCCTAACGAAAAGGTCTTAAATCTTTTTTCTGGTTTCTCTCTCTCTCTCTCTCTCTCTCTCTCTTTCTCTTCTCTCACTTTTAACCATTTTCAATTTATCGTAATCCTGAAGGTTTTGACGAAAACTTGCTGTACAAAATGTATGTGCCTGTGCATTCATGCATGTCCCATTCAGAATTACAGTGTCCAGCGAGCATTTTATAATATGCTGGGTTATTGTGTTGGCATAGGTGATAATTTGTTAGAACACCACATTTAAATTAATGAATCAACTACTTGTGTATAACAGAGGGTCCACTGGTTCTTGAAAGTAGATTCACTCATAGCTTAAAACCTTATATAAACATAATTATTGTTTAAATTTCATTATACGTTACATTTTTCTTTGTATGTAATTATCCTATTCATTATAAAAATTGACAAAATGAAAATAATCTAACAAGTTCGTCTTTTTTACGTTGAGCTGAAAAATGAAATACCTCTGCACACATGGCATTGGCGTTTTGATCAACGCAACAGGTATTTTTGCTGTTGTGTCGAAATCGGTATATACCGTGGTTCCTGAGAAACATGGGTGGAAAATTGCCAGCCATTCAAACCGTATAAATCTGTATAATTAGCTCTGGTACAGATAATAACTCAATTAATACAGTGATTCAGATAGACTACATCAGGGAGGATGGACAAACCAAAATGATCGGCAACGACCAAGTTGCAGTTTCAACACTCCGCTGGCCACACTGAGAAAATTGAAAATATAAATTAATTATAATTTAATTAAATAGATACAGATAAACGAAGAAAAAGCGCGAAATAAATAATTATAATTATATATAATTCACTGGTTTTGTGGTCCGCTTGACCAATTATCTTCCAATTATGGTTTTTTGTTAGCTAAAACGTCAATGGCACAAGCGGGATACGAACCCACGATCTTCGGCAGGCCGCTGCTCTACCACTTGAGCTATTTTCACCTCGATCCAATCGGACACTTAACTTCCCATCTCAACCACACCTTTTGAATTTTCCCTCCTTTTTGCCATTTTTTCAAATGTCGTGTATCTATTTTATTCTCGGCGACAAATGAAACGGCCACGGAGAGCTTTAGTGAAGTACACTTCATTTCAAACTTATTAAATTCACTAGTTTCGTGGTCCGCTTGACCAATCAATATCTTACAATTATTTATAATAACAATTGTCAATATTTATAATTTTAATTAATTATTTAATCCGTTAGAGTTCGTGGTCCCATTGACCAAATAACATTTTTCAATTAATTAATCTTTATGTAAGGGATTGGTTGATGTACAAAGGTCAGTGTCCCGAGCGGGAATCGAACCCAAGACCTGAATATGTCGCTGCTCTACCACTTGAGCTATGGTGACTTCGATCCCCTCGAACACCAGCTTGCCATCTCAACCCGCCTTTCGAACTTGAAAAATTACAAAAAGGAGTGAAAAACATCGATACACACAATAATTTTCAACTTTATTTAGGCTATGTATAATTATGTTAGGTAATTATATTGTGGCTAGGTAATTGTATCATCTACTTTTATATTATGTTGTGTATAATTTTACAATACTTTTATTGAATATATATACCTAATCAATTTATCATTCCTTTTCAAATTAATCATTTTGCTTAAACGGTCTCGTATATATGGTTCACACTTCTTATTATTTTTAAGAGAATCAAGAAAAATTAGACCAATGGATAGTTGTAAAGGAAACGAGAATCACATCAGAAGGAAACGGGACAATGAACTTCAGAATTGTTGTCCCTATTCCCAAAATACCGAGCGTAGATCTGCCGAATTGGCTCACCTTAAGCTGCATTTTAAACAAGAGCCGATACTGATAGATAATGGGACGACAGTTCCATTGAGATTCCTTTAGCGGACTGTCGAGCCTTGGATATGATTCTGCCTTTGTACGTGACACGGGTGCGGAAAGGAATATGTTGAAATACCGCTGACTGGCCCTTTCCGCCGCCCAGGGATTGTCCACATTTTATAAAAATGTAAAGTTCCTCTCATTTACATCCTTTCTTCCATGTGAGACTTGAATATTCAAATCCTTTTAAATTCATATGGCGGTGTATATGATATTTTAAAATGGTTATACAAAAAGAAAGTGGACATAACTTTTATTTTTTCTAACAGAAAAATAAAAAATAGAAATAAAAAAAGGAGATTGAAATGTGTAATAATTAACTATGTACAAACAATTTTAAGTTAAGGGACTACGGTGGTAGTTTGGGTATCCGACTCGTACGAGGGTTATGGGTTCGAATCCAGTTAGAAGCCATTTTATTCCCTAATCCTTATTAATCGATAATAGTATGAAAATTGATTATAAAGTGATTTTGCACTTTGCCAGCCACGCCCAACTGGTAGTTGCTCTCCTGGGTGACAGAAATTACATACTTTACTTTAATGCTTTCATCTTAAAACAATAAGAAATCAACAAGCGATATTTAATGAATGAATTTTTACTGTTTTGCTTGGTTTGGAGGAATTAATTACGTAAATATTGTGTGGGAGGCAGACAGTAGTAAAGACAGTTAAAAACGTTGTGTTGTGAGGACAGAAAGAAGAAATAAAATAGTGAGAGTTGTTAATATAAAGTGAAAAAAGAAGTAAATAGATAGATACCTAGGTGGAGCTCTGGATAGATATTTAAATAAATAGATAGAGTTAGCAATAGTTGGATATATATATATATATATAAATTGATACATAAATAAATAGAAAGTAAAGTGAAAGAGATAGATAGATAGATTGATTGATCGCTGTATTTAACCATTTAACCACGCAGAATTAGGTCTCTTTCTTACAAAGAACGTCGACAATAATTTATAATTTACTATAACAACTTTAAATTGAAATTGTCTGTTTTACATAATGTATGGTAGATATCCATTTGAAACATGAATTTTTACATTTATTAGTTTTGCTTTGTGGAATTACAATATATTCTTCAACTTTTTTACTGTTGTATCTAACAGATCCATTGAAATTAATTATGAATTAATTTGAATAAACAAATAGAAAAGTTAAATTCTATAAACCTTTCCTTTATACAAACGCAAGTTTAAAAAGTCAAGTATATTCTATTTAGCTAATAATCATATTGACAGTACATATATTAGATATATTCTTTTAGCGCTTTATTTAAGAATTTTGAAATTCACATGTCTTTAAATAATTGGCAAGTTTGAATCCTTCTTGGAATAATTGAATTTTGCTATGCTTGTGTTCTGCATAATGGATTTCTAAACATTTTATTTAGAGGTGTGATTTTTGATTGGTTGTATAGGTTGTACCATTTCTATAAGGTTCAATTTGTCAATCTCATATTATTAAATAAAGTTAATATTTCATATTTTAATTTCTCTCCTATTTTTAAAAGGTCTGAACCTTTGTATTGGATTTTTAGATCATATAATACATAATATACAATATATAGAGATAGATAGGTAGATAGATAGATAGATAGACAGATAGATAGATAGATAGATAGATAGATAGATAGACAGACAGACAGATAGATAGATAGACAGACAGATAGATAGATAGATAGATAGATAGATAGATAGATAGATAGATAGA
>CM077106.1:27017032-27033194 GCA_039619505.1 Cimex hemipterus | reverse complement strand
ACATAGATAGATAGACAGATTGATTGATTGATGGATAAATGAATAAGGAGATAGATTGATAGATAGATCGATGGAAAGATGGATAGATAGATAGATAGATAAAAATTTTTTAGTTAAAAAAATATTTTTAAATAAAGTATGACATTGGTGACGAAATCACGGTTATGGGCTATGTAAATTCCTGTTTCATATTTTTTAAAGGATAATCTCGTTCGTCATTTCTTACATGTAAAATAAACGTGATTTCGGCCGATTTAGAAAAAACTGAAATTAATTAAGTGGTCCATCAAAATTTTCCAGTTTCAAAAGCCTCATTTATTCATAAATACTCATATTTTGTTGTATTTTAAATTAATTGGTCTTTTATTTTATTTTTATATTTTTCATAGTTTTGCCTGAGTTCAGTTTATAATTTGCTATGGATATGTTTCTTATGAAAGAACCTTTATTAACCTTATAGATTCAACACCACCAATTATTTTTCAGATTAAAATATAAACAATTGATGTTAAAATGTTCTTGTAAATAATCGTAAAAATAATCTTTTAAAAATGAGTATTAAACAAGAAAAAGAGCAGTTACTAATAAACACGAAGTTTTACTTTAATTTTTCTTTAAATGTGGTTTTTAGGTTTCTTTACAGTTCTAAAATTAATTTTAATAAACTTAATTTATATTATGATTTCAAAAAATTTATCAATTTAAAATATTTAAATTTTGGACGGACTCGAAAGCGAATTCTGTTTGGTCAGTCAAAACTCAACTAGCTCTATAGTAGACTGTGATCATTTCGGTCACACGGATTGATCTACAGCAAGTCATCCAAGCATTCAATCCTAAAGCTCTTTACCATATCACAAACCTCACTGTCCAGAACGACCTCAGCATTCCTTTTGACAAAGAAATGATCCTTTACCGTTCCAGTCTGTAAATCCATATAGAAATTAGAAGAATTGTAATGCATTTTTTTAATTGTTAATAGTGTCTTGAGCATACGCCTAACACTTTTAGTTTCTTCTGTCATTTTATGTCCTGCTTTTGAATTCCATGCCAAACTTTTTTCTATTTACAGAAAGATGTACTTGACGCAATCTGCCACTGGATGATTTATTGTAGTATTTTTAGTTTGAAGGGAAAGTACGTATTTAGATTGGGTTGCATTTACTTTTATGATCAAATACGAATCTACGATTCTTATGTAACGACGTGGTCTAGAATTTCTGGGCACAAACGATGTTTTTCAATGAGGAATAATGAACATAGGATAGTTTTTGACTTTAAATTCTTCTTTGTTTTTCCTCCAAACCCTAACATACATCCTATCTGAGGCAAAAATATTAATTTTACTCTCATGTAAGGAAAGGAGAAGCAACCGTCTAAATATTTTAAAAATTTTTATTTGAAAGACGCATTGCAGTACCAAAAGGGAGTTTAATTTTTTAGTTTAGGAAACGCACAGAGCTCTGTTTTAAAACAGTTAATTGAAAATTTCCTTCATTCTGTGGTAAACTTTCCTGCGCTTTTCCAATGCTATTTTTCTAAAAAAAAAATACAAAATATAAAATATGTTAGTGAGTCAATGGTCAAAGAAAGATGGTGTCTTGGGAGGAGTCTTTCGCTCAATAAACTTTTGACAACAGGCAGCAAAGTTGGTTTAGCTATTATTGCCTTTCACTGAGAAGCAATTCTTTAAAAGCCTTTTCTCTCAGAAGAGTTTTCGTTCCAGGCTTTATTTTGCGGCATCACTCCGACTGAACTCTCAAGTTGAACGAGAAGCCTTTAAATCCCACGTTCCCGGGGTTCTTCCTTTTTACAAAAAGATTTGGTGGAAGGCGGCCGTCGAACAAAAGGACGGGTCTCGCCGAATTCAGAACAAAACCCACGGGACCTGGGTCCCTCGCCGAAGTTTAATGCTTTCATAAAAATTATACAACTCTTAATGTCAGCAAAATATCTTTTTACCGTTGAAAAGCGACCCGTGTCTATTTAAGACGGGAGATCAAAGGCCCACCTTTAATCCCATGCTTAAAGCGGTGTTGTTTATGGTAATATTTACATTCTTTACTTACCCGCCGCATAACGCGAAGTGAAAACGACGAGGTCTTCATTTTGTTTTAATCTCCTTTCACGAACTTCTTTGAGAGAAAACCTGAAAACAAACATTTCAAAATTTAATGCCCTCCTTTATATTAAATTTTCAATAAATAATAACGGTTAAAATATAAAAATATTTAGGATATTAACGAAACTGAATCATATGACAAATGTATGTTTTAATATTCAGATAAGAACATACACGAACGCCATTTTGATTAATGCTGAAGAATTTAACTTAAAATCTTGAGATGCTACATGCTAATAGAAATGAGTATTTGCTGATGTAATCCAGTTTCGTGCGAAATTACTCTATTAAAAAAAAAAAAAGAAGTCGTAAATTTCTTTCCTGATCAACTAAAAAAGTTAACCTCTTTCCCGCTTCACCGTTGATCGTTTCCGTTGGTACCACAGTCTGGTACCAGCGCATACTTAACACTTGCCAGAGTCCACCTCTGTCAGTTGGTATTCTAATCTGCGGAATTGTCGGACGAGAGGCTAAAAAGCATTAATCCTAAATTCTACACTAACAAGGGAATCACCGATTGTAACGATTTTTAAGTTTTTTAAATTTCTTGATGGTACTGCGTCGAAAAATATGAGAATCGTGTAGTTAGTTCTTGATAATGGGTTCTAGCGAGCAATTAAAAGTTAAAAAACGAGTTATTTAATTAAAATTTTCGAAATATTTTTTTTTTCTGCCTTTGTGGTATTTCAACGTTATTATAATAATTATTTGGAGAACGTGAGATGCGGCCTGGTGTTATGGTTAGGGATGGTAGTTTTAAAAAAACATTTTCTTTATCCTGCCAACGTTTCGATCTTTATTTTTATTTTATTTTATTTTTTTTACGAGGGTTCCCAACAGCAGAGGCCATATAAACCCTCAGTGTGCCGGTGTTTTTGAAAGAAAGCCCATTTGTAAGTATGTCGGGTTCGAATGCAGGGCCGCTGGATTCGAACCCGGGACCGTCACCTTACAGTGATGAGCGCCGTGTCAAAGACGGAACCTTGCAGCCACCGACCCCCCCCCCTCTTCGATTTTTATTGATATCATCTTCAGGGACTGGGATTTATAAACATTGTTTAAATTACAACGTGATTATAATTCCAGTCGATTTGCATTTGTTAGGTAGAATAAAGATGTGTAGTAAATTTCACGGATTATATTGCGTTGTATGGTAATAATCTTTATGTAGATGTAATAAAAAAATTCAGCGTCACGAGCGGGATTCGAACCCACGAACTTTGGCCAAATAAGCCGCTGCTCTACCGCTTGAGCTGTCATGACTTCGATCCACTCGGACGCCAACTTCCCATCTCAACCCAACATTTCGAATTTTCCAATACCTTACTTAATAAATAATACTTAATAATAATGATTAGTTAATCGAAAAATATTATTTGGTCAATCGGACCACGAAATCTAATAAATCGTATGGCTATATAATAATTTGCAAAAGCGAAAATTCACTAGGACTAAAGTAGGACAAAAAATTAAACTTATCACACATGAATAGGAATATTTCCTATTTTGTAGTATTTACATTCTCTAGCATTTTCATTTTTGTAATAAATTGTATTATAATTTATTTTCAAATGTTATGTTTTCTACTGAAGGAAAATTTATTTAAGGGATTTTGAAAAATAACAAAGTAAAAAGTTTTGATTCCATAATTTGTTTGATTGGAAACAATAGTGTTTTTGATACATTTAATACCGTGTACTATGTCCTCTGTTAGCTTTGCGTAAAAAACATCTGTGCACTTGTTAGGTATGTTTATAAGGTTTGTCACTAATTTTATAAGGAATTTCACTCCATAGATGTCGTAACGCTGCGCTCAGTTCTTCCAGGTCAACTGGTTGCCGATGGTGTTCGAAAGGTTTCTATGCAACGCCTGCCGCGTATGCTCAATACGATTGAGATCTAGAGATAATGAAGGAAGGGAAAAATGGGAAATTTAGAAGTTTTCTAGATAATGATGAATACCTCTGTCTCTATGAGGTCTGGCATTGCCATTCAGAAATTAAAAATCCAAGCCAACGTGATATCTAGTTTAAAAGATACATTCCTATATTCTTTCTTGGGCATAACGGATTGCGTGAGATTGCCTTCAGCCATTATGTCAAAACAGGTGTCCAGTCGTCCTCACGTTTAACACCCAGACCAGACCATTATACCGCAACCTCCAAATTTCTCCGAAGGGATCAGGAACTGGGCCATTGTAGGCATACCCGTTCTCGGTGGACTCTTCGGCGCCTGATATCACTATACAGACAGAAACGAGACTCATCGTAAATGATTACAGCATTCCAATTGGTGTTCGCTTTTAGGCGCTCGCTGCACCATTACCTCCTGCGTTGCTGCAGATCATCAGAAAGCCGCATATGATGTGAGTTCAACTTTGCACAAACGACTACGAACCGTTTGAGTCGATAAAGGAAGGACTTGCCAAAACAACTTGTACTACATTTAGGATCTTACGGGCTATAGGGAACGGGTTTCCGTTTTGCAGCAATGAGAATATTTCCACTACTAGGCACTTCCAGTCTCTCTGTATCTGGCCGTAAGGACACACTCTGGCCAGTGACCTCGAGCACTCGTTCTCACAATAGCATTGCGAACTTCTGGTTCAAGAAAAGACAAGAAATGTTTATTTACAAAATGTGTAATCTTCATGCTTACTATTTTTAAGTAAATTGTTTCTTGGATTTCTTCTTACATTGGTCATTTGTTTGTTTTTGTTTTGAATTTTCAACATTGTTTTATCCAAACAAGAAGAATAATCAATTATTTTAACTAAAATTTATAGAATAAGAATAAATCACAAATATCCCTATTCATTTTTGAGCAGTTTATTTTTGGAGAAATTAATTCGGATGCCCTGCGCAATCAGTAAACTATTTTTCATGGCAATAAAAAAATATAATTTTTAAGGCTGGATTCAGTGCTAAATTTTCCATCCCTACGATAATCCCATTAACACACTTTTGGTTTTTATTTCAATTCACTTTTATTACAGCCGCTGCACAGCAGAATAGAATATGTCAGGCTAATCTATTAAACCGGTTGTTTTTAATCACCGTGTGCTGTTTTCAACTTTCCGCATTTTAAAGATTAAACGCTCATCATCAGATGAAAGTATTTACATGTCTCTCGACATGAATTGTAAGAAAATTAAATTGAATTATTTATATCAAATTAAATTAATTGTAAGTAATATTAAAGTAGTTTTAAATTGGTGATTAATTTTTGTACCTGCATATGAATCATATTAATTAATATATTTTTTGTTTAATTTTAATTTATTGTTACTTTTTCTCCTTATTCTTAAAATCCGGATTGTTGTAAACAACAAATCTGTGAGTAGAATCACCTTTTATAAACGTGAATCATATCCACATCATTTTAATAATTTTTGTGTCATGTTACGTTAAAAATATTTATATTTTATGTCATTACAAGTGAGAAAAATAAAAATGTATTCAAACCACTTCAATGTTTCTAGTAGATTAGTTGACTTTCAAAGTTTTTGTAATTTTCGAAAAATGGAGGCGTGTAGAAAGTGAACAAATTCAGAGAAAAAATTATTTTTTTGAATTCACTAATTTCCTGGTCTGCTTGAGCAGTTAATATATTACAATTAATTAAGGTTTTTAGTTGAGATAAAAAGTCAATGGCACGAGCGGGATTCGAACCCACGATCTACGGCTAGATTCGCCGCTGTTTGACGACTTGAGCTATCGTGACCTCTATCCATTGGGACACCAACTTTCCATCTCAACCCCACCTTTGAGATTTCCCTCCTTTTTTGTCATCTAGCCGAAGATCGTGGGTTCGAATCCCGCTCGTGCCATTGAGTTTTTTCATATAAACTAAAAACCTTGTAATTATTTTTGATTTTTACTGATACGTACCGCATTCCGAAATTTAAAAAATCTTATATTTTTGAATTTAGTCTTGTTTGTGCAACGTTGCTCGGTCATAAATGATAAGAGACGTAGAAACGTAAAACGAAAAAGCTTCTGATTTTATTAAAAAAAAAAAAAAAAAAAAAAAAAGACAAGAGTGCATTAAATTTTAATAAATTGTACGATCCACCACCACTTAAGCAAAGATTTAAAACTTGTAAACTTAACACAATGGCATACGTGACCTTTCTTGAATAAATTACATCTAGGGATAAAAGTAAAACTTTTGAAGCAATTTTATTCATCCTTATTTTTCTCATTTCTGTTGGCTTAATATCTACATTGGCTACGTTTTACACTACGTCTTTACAAATATTGCCATAATATTGTATTTGGATTTAATCCAGTTACGCAGTTTTAAGTTACCACTAGAGATCGGGAAGAAAAATATTACCCTCGCCCAATCGAGCCCAATTTAGTTTTTCGGGGGTTAAAACGAATGGGAAAGTTTTAATCTATTTTACTCGTAGTGTCTTTTGGTTTTTGTATACATATATTGCATACACGGTAATATTTAAGTTTTTGTCTGGATGTCTCTGTCTAGCCGGTCGACCAGGACGCACCAAGCGACAGAGAACAACGTAATGGCTAATTTACAAGGCGCAAAAAAAAAAAAAAAAAAAATCAAAACACCTACTCAAATTGTCATTTTTTAATCCCCGGTTAAAAATTCAGCTTTAACTAGCTGCCACTGTCACACTTCCGTGTTAACCGTTAGTATTTAATTTTTTGATGAACTTTTCCACCAGTGTTCATTCTGTTTCGATTGGTTGATCAGTGCAAATATCCAACAAAAGAAAAATAATTGGGTATTTATCTATCACCTTGGAATCGGTGAAACTAGATAGGCAGTTCATATTATGGCATTGCTTTTGCAAGATCAATTAAGTTTGACAAAAAATATTGTTTCATTAGAATAATATGCCAGGTTTTTATTCCGTTTTGATCGTATGAGCTGTATATTTATGAATTGTTTGAGGACGTTTTATGAGAAAAAATTAAGGACACATTGTCTTGTAATAAATTGTTTAATTATTGAGAGTTCTTTTTGTCGCAGTCCAGGAGACTCAACCACTTTAATCCCCCGGGTTGGAATCTCAGAGGGTTGATATGATGCATAGTTGCGAATAATCCAAAAGTAAATATATAATATACAGAAAGAAAAAAAAATAAAGCAACCATAAGCCATGTCTAGTTTTGAGAGGAATTACTTTTCAGCGAGGACCGAAGGTAAACTACTTTAAAAAAATAGACCACAAAAGAGAATCTCTAATGTCCTTTTTTGCAATTTGGACAGTGATTTGTAGAAATTGTAGGACTCAAGACGGTATTCTCGTTTTCTTTCTCATGGAGAATAGACTGCTTAATTTTCTTCTTTCTCCTTTTTTCCTGTTATCTCCGTTCTTTCTCAACCGACCTTTCTGCCTGAACATCTATCTCGGTCGTTATCTATTCTCTAGCGTGAATCGTACTCTATTTCTTGTTTTTTAAATGTTAAATTCTTTCCTCGGATATCATTACAAATTATAAAAAAATCTGATGAAAAAGTCTTTATTTCCTCCTTTCAAATATTCAAGTAGTGTGACCTCAAGAAAGCCCTCCCCTAAACATTTTCAGTTGTATTTCATATAAAAAATGTATTGAGAAGGAAAACTTTTTCGTAGGAATTAACAACAGGGGATCCTAAGATACGTGCCTGGCCAATCGAGAACAAGGGTTGAAGTTTATCGACGTCGGAAAGGCGGAGATGACACGAGTTGGCATTGCTTACCCTCTTTCTTCTCAAGTACATAAGACTGGGAATTGTTAGCTTAGGCAAGGATCTTTTCTAATTTATAAGAAAGCGCCTTGTGTGGAACCTTCTCACCCTGTTTGAATCCCTATTTTTCAATCACAAAACACTATTGGTAAAATAAAATATTCTGTGGTAAATTTTTTTTGTTATTTCTAGACCGGTTTTGCCTTCGGTTTTTTATAATGAATTGTTGATGATTAAAACATTTTGAAAATATCTATCCAAATTTTTGAAGTATCTGTTTACGATAATGGTTGATACTTAAAGAATAATTTATGACTAGCTACGATTATTTGGAGATCGGGAGATGCGGTCTGGTGTGATGTACGTTTTGAGAAAAATTTTCTTTGTCATGCCAACGTTTCGATCTTTATTGAGGTGGGCAGTCGGTCGACCCTCCCGGACGAGTACGCCTATTAACTAAGTCGTCTATTCCGCCATACCCTTACCGACCTAAGTTCTTCGAATTCAGAATGTATGTGTACTCTGGTTTTCGCTTCGTATTCATCGAAGGGTCTAAGCCCTGCGAGGGTGTGGTATGTGCCGTGCATCGCGAGGGTGCGTCTACTTCGTGGTCACTCTCGCGCACTATACCGTTTACAAGGCAGAATCGTATGCGATTTGGGGCGCGCATAGGAAGATTCGAGACGATGGTGCCTCTGCCTACCTAAATAATATTGACTCACTTAGGCGGTCACTGGTGAATGTGACATGTTTTCAGTCAACTTTCTGCCAATGCTTTTGTTGGAGAGATACCACGAACTGGAGCATCTCGGCAAAACGGTGGTTGTAGTCTGGATACCTCGACACTAGGTCCGGAGTATAACGAAAAGGCGGACGAAACTGATAACTATCAAGCCACAAAAAAAAAAGAAAAAAATGATTAAAAGAAGGTGGAAAAGTCAATGGGCCGGGTCGGCAGAGAGGCTGTCACGTATCAAGAGCATTGACGTTGGCCCTCAGAGGATCTGACTCGTAGAAGGTCATCCTCACTCAATTAAGGCTAGGCCTTGCGAGATTGATCCAGGGACACTTACTTTCAGAGCAAAGCTCGCGTATGATAATTCAGGGAAAAGTGTCCTATCTTTTAGAAGGGTTCAATTCCCTGGTCACATAAGGATATTGCCTAAAAACTGTCTAGATGCCAAACCCGACATCCATCTCCAGCAGTCAAAAATTAAACCCAACGTAACCAAATTGTGTACGATAAAACAACTTCCTTCTTCCAATTAATTCATTAAACATTAACGTTCAAATATACTTTTGAATTAAAGCTCGAGTTTTACCTACCTATTGATTCCTTTCTGTCCAATTTGATCTTTCTCTCCCGATTTTTGTAAATAAAGTTAAGTATAACAATTTAATATTAGTTTTGATAATATCCCCTACATTACCTAATTAGGATGAATTGGCTAGTTCATAAAACTTTAATTTAAACTCTGTCTATGAATGGGGTCCACTGGCTAAAAGGTTTCCGTAGCCCTACTCTTCAGTAGTCAGACCGTTGAATTATCTTTTCTAAACATTAATTAACGTCCCAATTAATATAAATAGCATCAAACTATTTTAATAAAACCGCAAAACCCGACCATTTGAACAAATTTTTATAGTCAAAATTTAATAATAATGTAATATCTAAAAAATCTAAATCTAAAAATGAATGTTGGCCGTTTTATTTTTAATACTGTACTTTATTATAAGAGTACAAATCTCTAATTGATGGTGTTAATTACATACCAAATCAATCTTACACGATGGTAGCTTTTTTCGAGCAGAGGTGAGGACGTTCTACTCTAAAAGTGGCGACAATTTTCCAATTACATTTCCACCATTTTCCCATGGAATTTAATAGTGAAGAATACAACAAAACATTTCTATTTCAAGAGAACTTGTACGTAACGTAATAACAACCAATAAAAAATAGTTTAGTTTAATTGTTTAACGATTTATTTGTTAACTTCCTATTTGAAAAATTGTGAGTAAACTACTTATAATTTTTTATCGTTATTTTATTATTTATTATTTATATATTATCGTTTTTCGAGTAGAGTAAGATGTTTCGTATTTTATCATGAAATTGTTATTTTCTTGTGTTCTCTTTTAACTTTTGTTTAATTAAATATAATCGATAGTCAAGAATAAGTGCGTGCAGTAAAAAGAAAAAAAGAAACTATTGAAATTTTCCATAATTGAAAATGTTAATGTTTATAAATTCATAGTTAATGCTGGATAATGTTAAATAACTAGAACTTGTAGTATTGAGTTGTAGAAATACGTGTTTCACAACTAACGTGCGAGCTACTTGTAATACTCCAATACTCCAGACTGTCGTAAATCTTGTTAATAAACTGACTAGGTTGTGAACTTTACAAAAGATCTATTTCTAAATTGTACAACGAATAAAAGAAAAGTTATAACGTTCGTTCTGATTTATAAGCAAAAATGAAAGAGGATACTGTTTATAATTGAACGGTCGTATTATAACAAAATAAAAATAAATATTAAACGCATTGACATTGGAAGAATAAATAAATTTGAAGGCGTAAAATTCATAAATGACAATGTATGAAAATAGGTAAAAATATCAATATTTAGCGTTGTATTTTCAGGCCATTTTAAAATGTATAGAATATTTTTCGAATAAACTGATTTAGTGGACACCAAGAACATAGAAAACGTGATTTAGCAAACATTTAAGCCGGAAGGCTGCAGGGCCTGGGGAATATAAACCCCTCTTCCTATTATCCTTTCCTAGCAAACGTTAATTTTAACCGTTAATCGATAATTATTCAGAAATCGTGAGATGCGGTCTGGTGCGACGTGAGTTTTATAAAAATATTTTCTTTACCGTGCCAATCTCAACATGACAGACAAGAATGACACGTATACACGGAAAAAACACTTTGAGCCTGATGATGATTTCAATAAAGATCGAATGGTTGGCAGGATAAAGAAAATGTTTTTATAAAATCTACATCACACCAGACCGCATCTCACGATTTCTGAATAATTATCAATTTTTATTGTAACCGTTCAAATAAATGATGAATAAAACACGAATCTGTTCTATTCACTGTGAGGATCCACGACCTAAGAAAGTTCAAAATCATACTTTCTTTTTTATACCAATTTATAAATTTCATCGCGTTTCTATAATCGCAAAACCTTTGAATAACAAGGATTTTGCATACTTAATTTACATATTTATAAAGGTTTAGCTTCTTTTTTTTTCGAAGGCATGAAAATTTAAGGCCAGTTGAAATTTTATCCAACCACCAGTAAGTTAGAGATTAAGGATGTGGTCAAAACAAGTAAGCTTTGTAACTTACTCCAAAGTTTATTGAGAACTTCATCAGGGCTTTACAAGTAATTACAAAGTTCAAAATTAATAATAAGTAACACAATAGTATAACAACTTACTCGTTACAATATTTTTGAGGAAAATATTATAA
Organism: Cimex hemipterus; assembly: GCA_039619505.1. Taxonomy (NCBI): domain Eukaryota; kingdom Metazoa; phylum Arthropoda; class Insecta; order Hemiptera; family Cimicidae; genus Cimex; species Cimex hemipterus. The sequence goes on along the minus strand of CM077106.1, from coordinate 27,021,881 downwards.
TGCTAAAAGTAGTTTTAACTTACTGGTGATATCCTGACTGTCATCCTTCGTTTGTTTATCCGACCATGCCCAAAAGAACAGAATTATTGATAATTAATAAAACAACAATGCCTCTATAAAGCGTCGTAATATTTACAAATATCCGGACTTTTAAAAGCAGAAAGAAGGAGTAAAAATTTTATGGTTTTTTTGTTTAAGAAGGAATTGTTTTTTTTTTTCTAATCGAACTCGATGATTTTCAATTTTATATACATTTTTGATTAAAAAAAGTTTGTTCGTTCCTTTTAAGCATTAACCCGGATAACTTAATTTTCACAAGGTAATTTAGTTGGTCGATGAGAGAAAACGTTGCCATATTGCGGGTACCAATATCGCAAAATCTGTTTGGCCAATTTCAACAATTATTTTTGAAAATTTTTCTTAGCATATTACGTTACATTAAAAAGTGGTTTTTAGAGGCTTTAAGTTAATTTTTTGTGTGTAAACTTAAGTTTGTGACCAAATTTTACAACTGTGTAAACCAAAGAATATTTGCCTTCTACAATTTTTTGTCTATTACATTTACACAAAAGGAACTTAAATTCGTTTGAATATGACGAAGGGCTTTTGAAAAAACCATACCGACAGGGGAAAATTCAATTTTTTAGGAAAAGAGATTTTCTGATCGAGCTCGAATTTTCCCTTTGCCACTCAATTTAAATAAATTTCCATTTAAAAAAATACGTTTTTCTTTGCCGAAAAAAATGACCTTACCCCTTTCAAACGACGAGGATGAATAAAAGAACAGAAAAACTTTGTATAAAGTGGTAAGATTTATTCCAGTGGTCAAACCATGAACAAAGTTCTGAAGCATTACATTTTTTTTGTAAAATCTTTTAAAAATTTGCCCAAACTTTTACTATCGGGAAAATTTCAAAAAATAAAATTGTGGAATCGTTAATTATCACAGTACGATCGTAAGTCACTTATTGAGATTGTGCGTTGTGTCTCGCTTTTTTATTTGAAGGCACGTCAATGTCAGACCGATTTGTAATTGTTCATGGCACTTTTTAAATATTTTAGTACAGTGAAATTTAATAAAAGATAAACTATACTTTTTGTTAAATTACTATTTTTTAAATTAATTTTTGTTTGGCAATGCGTCACTTGAATTATTTTTTTGTAATTTCTACACTGCTATTTGTACATGTTTGCCAGTGTAAAAACTTTAAAAAATAATACATAATAAAAATTTTCATTATAAAATACAAACAATATGATCTTACGTTACCTATAATCACGATCGAGCGTTTGAGCAACGTTTATTTTATTATTATTTTAAATCACTTATCTAGCGTGAAATGGGAAATAGTAGTACATATTTTCACTCAAAATTTCGCATTTCAGGTTAAAAAAAAAAAAAAAAAAAACAACTAACAAGTATTGAAAAACATCGAAACACACAAAGGAAAAGCGTTTTTGGAAATGATAAAAAGTGAAGCAGATTTGTCAAATTTTATTAAACGTCGAAAAGGTTTGGGGGATGGGTCTGGGTGACGAATGGTAAGGCGGTGTGCCGAAGGGCCGTCTACTCACGTGAAGGTCTGTCCTGAGGAAAGCCCTGGCGACGACTGGGGCTGGAAGAGGAGCAACATGTGCCTCCAGAGTAGCCATGGCGACGGCCGCGCCCAAACCCGCCCTACGCCCTGCAGCAAGACAAAAATCACTACCCAAGGAGCAACGGATCGAACCATCCAAAATTGATTCAATTAAGCGCATATGTTGGGACCAAAATTACAAAAAAATCCAAATTCCTATGGATTGCCTATCATTCTTTAGAAATTGACATAAAGATTTTCGATTTTGAGATTTTCAGGTTTATAAAAGTTGAACATAACACACGAATAGTAATGCTGTTACCCTTTTAAAACTATAATTGCCCTCGGATAGAAGTGGAACATTTTACTCAAAATACTGTCTCACTTCTTCTCTTAGCTTTCTGTTTCTATCGATTTATCTCTTCTTCATCCCGTTGTAATTTTTAAATAAATACATTATATGCAAATATGTGTATATTGTTTTGAATTCACTAGTTTTTGTGGTACTCTTGATCAAATAATATCTTTCAATTAATTAAGGTTTGTAGTTGAGACAAAAAATTCTGTGTCATGAGCGGGATTCGAACCCATGATCTTCGGCTAGATACGCAGCTAGTCTACCACCTGAGCTATCGTGACATCGATAACTGGGACACTAATTTCCCAACTCAGCCACACCTTTTTTAATTTTCCCTCCTTTTTGCCGTTTTATCGCCGAGAATCAAATAGATTACACGATATTTGGTGGTTAAGCTGGTTGAGCGGCGGCGTTCCTAGCAGCAGATCGTGGGTTCGAATCTCGCATGTTCCACTGACTTTTTATCTCAACTGAAATCCTTAATTAATTGTTTTGAACTGTTGTTTTATCGACCTGCAGCAAATTCCGTTCATGGATTTCAAATGACTTCTAAAGAAGATCTGATCTCCCAAACTTAAAAATATGCAAACTTTTATAGTACCTTTGCTTTTTAAAAACCCTCCCTACTTTCTGAACTCTATTTTTGCTGATAAGGGTAGCGCACCATACTGGTGCTGCGGACGTTATGATCGGAAGTATTCCTCCCTTATAGATTATTTCCAGAGCGTCATATCCCAATCCCCAAAGGACTTTTTCAGATCTACTTGAAATGTTGATAAGCTAAGCCGATTTATAGCATGCGTTCTTGATGTGAATGTCCCACGTCACGTTGCGATGGAAGATTATTCCTAAACGCTTAAGTGATGTCACTTTTAACAGGCGACCCTCCTAATGATATCTGTAGTTGTCTTAAATTTCTCTTCCTGGTTTCTTCTCTGGATTGATGATTTTCGAGCATTTATTTCTGCTTTTTCTTACCTCTCCTCTCACTCACTCACTCTCGCTCTCTTTCTCTCTCTCTCCCTCTCTCTCGCTCAAGCATACACATTCTTCGTTCAACTACTAAGCGGAAAATAATGTCGTTAAAATTTTATCTTGATCTTGATTGTTTTGTTGCTATTTTCATTTTAAATTTTGATGGAGAAGTGAGTCGTCTATTTAGCTAAATTGAAGGAAAAAGCTCGAGTAAGCAGCCAAATGAATTTAAATCAACTTGTACAATAACGTTTAAAATGTCACTTGACACAACATGAAATATATATTAAAAAAACTTGAGATCAAACATTTTTCCAGTGATTTAAAGTTTTCAGCGGATTTACACATACAAGTTATAACTTTTTTCTTGTCCTACAATAACCCGATTTCTCTGAATTATATTGTTTACGCTTTTAAATTACATAGTTGATGTAATAATTACTAAATTTTTAGAATTTCACAACTGAACGGGAAATATCGGTGATGAGAAATGCGTTCCGATGATAATATTTTGGCTCATTTCAATTTCAAGTCCGCATGAGAATGTCAAGCCATAAACTAATGGCCCATATTTTCAGACAAGTTAAAGCGTAGTTAATTGGAAGGCCGTAGCTGCGGCAAGTTTACGCCAGCAGTTAGCATTGTTTGAAGAGGCAGTGAATTGAGACCGCACACCTCCCCGTGACTGGATGAGGGTGCCCCACAATTCAGTTTGCTTAACGACTGAATAGCACTTTATGGCCAACAAGGAAATTTAATTGTTTAAAAATTCTATTGTTTCGTATTATCAAAGCATTTTAATAAAATCATTTGTTAGAGAAGGACATTTAGGTCTTGGGGACTTGGCAACTAGTTAAAGTGGAAAGTCAATGAGGTTTTTGTTTTACTATTTTCATTAATGGCTACTGTACAAAAATACCATTTATTCTCAATCTTCAGTGGTTTGCGTGAACAAAAATAAAGTTGGATAAACATTTTTGCAGTATGTTGCATTTTTGCACTGGACTATAGAATAGTTAATAAATTAAAGTTACCTGAACATAAAAAAACTTACACAAGATATCGGTTAGTCGTCCCCATAAATCTCCGAAAATTCATTAATAATTTATCATGGAAAATGATTATACTGGAGCAACATTTAGCATGGGATTTTAAATCTCAAAAATAGGATGTTTTCGCTGTTAATTCCGAAAGTTTTAGCGTATAGTTACTACATGAGTTGTTCGTACTGTGTATAAAGTTAAAACAAAATAAAATAACAAAGCATATAAACAAAAAAATTATTAAAAAAATAAATACATCAGTAGGTTAAGAATAAAAACGGTAAAATTCAAATAAAGCGTAAATGTTGTTGCTAGGAAAATTCTTGGTGGCAGTAGCTAATTTTTTCAACCCAGAATTAGAGAGTGAAACAAATTAAGCCGGGCCTTATTCAGAGGAAGGGCAAATAAAACCCAGATATCCACCAGAGCCTCTGTTTGCCGAGGGATTTATTTTATTCAACGTCCTCCCTGTGTATGCCAGGGGTAAAGAAGATTAGATCGGAAAAGGGGGCGGAGGACAAATTCCGTTTCTCTCTGAAGAATCGCCCGCATTAAAGATCACGATAGGCCCGCCGAACTTCACAGCCGTGCAAAATTGCCTATCCTGGTACCTCGGGCGTTTCTTTAACACTTTCAATAAGAAGATTTTTTTAAAGATGATGCTTCCAAACAAAATACACTGAGATGCAAAAACAGTAGCCACCCTCCGTTTATACTAAATATCGGGTTGTCCGGAAAATAATGCAGGATTTTGGTATTAAACAAAAAAAAAAAGAAACTAGTTACTTTAAAGCAATGTTCTTTAATCAAAATAATTTCCCATACTCTCAATACATTTCTCCCAACGTATTGGTAACTTATTAATTCCGTCTGAGTAGAATTCAGAATTTTTAGAA